>JAIEZT010000068.1:22387208-22522293 GCA_019594935.1 Periophthalmus modestus | reverse complement strand
GAGGCAAAAACAAAAGTGAAACTTAATAAAAATGGTAATATGATGTTTTGGGCATTAACAGGAAACATGGTGATCTCCTGATATGTTATGTTACAGTTAATACCCCATAGAAGTCAAATACCACCTCTTTAATACCCCATAGGCGTGAAATACCCCCCCTCTTTATATAAAAAGGCCCTCTTGGATGCGGGCTGTGACCTTTCACCTCTGAACTACATCAAACAGTGGAAGTGAGTCACATTCAGTTATGTAATACTCCTATTATCATTATAAAGGTGCACTCAGGAACATTTCTGGTGGAGGGTGTTATTGTGTTGGCTGGAATGTTCCGGCATTAAACATTTTGCATTTATTTCAAATATACAGTTTTTATTGCTCAAAAATACCATGAATACAGTATAAACCGGTATATATTCTTATTGTGATGGGAGTCGCCTCTCCACAGATCTGACCTGTAATTTTGGCCGGTAGTGTCACCTACTTGTCTTCATTGAGATAGAAGTTAAATGCCATATTTCCAGGAAAAACAATATAATTTCCATGGAGACAAGCAGATGGCAGATCCTCCACTAGATAGTGCAGGTTTTTTCCCCATGTATTTGAGCCAAATGTGTCTCACCCCAGTACAGATATATTGTATTTGCTGCTCTGGAGACCAAAATAAATCTCTGTGCTGTCGGCATTTAATTCTAAAGTTGTCCAAAAATCAGGAAATGCTTTGTCGTTGTTACTTTTACTGTAACAACAAAACTCTGTTCTGGTCTCTGAGAGTTGTGAGTTTATAAGTGCTTATAAACTCATTGTTGTGAATAATTAGGATGCTCAGAATTCATAAGGTAAGTGAGCAATAACCTCCCAGATTTTCAAGTTTATATTTGTGCGTCTCAGGTTCAGTGTTTTGCCATGAAAAATAACAGTAACTTAAACATTTGACACACATCATTATTTGCTCTTTTTCAGGGCTTTTGCTAAAATGGCCTCTCCCAGCGAACTACGGCAACAGTGGAGTCAAACCAATGGGGTAAGAGCTTACCCTCTGACCCTGTCCTCTGCTCCTCTGTTCCTCTGACCCCCCTCCTCTTCTCCTCTGACCCTCTTTTCTGACCCCCCTCCTCTGCTCCTCTGACCTTCTCTGCTTCTCTGCTCTTCTGACCCTCTGACCCTCTTCTCTGATCCTCTGACCCTCTCCTCTTCGGATCCTCTGACCCTCTCCTCTTCTGATCCTCTGACCCTCTCCTCTGCTCCTCTGACCCTCTCCTCTTCGGATCCTCTGACCCTCTCCTCTTCTGATCCTCTGACCCTCTCCTCTGCTCCTCTGACCCTCTCTCTCTGCTCATTTGACCCTCTTCTCTGCTCCTCTGACCCTCTGACCCTCTTCTCTTCGGATCCTCTGACCCTCTCCTCTTCGGATCCTCTGACCCTCTCCTCTTTTGATCCTCTGACCCTCTCCTCTGCTCCTCTGACCCTCTCCTTTGCTCCTCTGACCCACTCCTGTGCTGCTCTGACCCTCTTTTCTGACCCTCTCCTGTGCTCCTCTGACCCTCCTCTCTCCTCCTCAGATTATTTTCTCGAGTGATGAACACTGGCTCTCAGTTTGTGATGGAGGGAGTCAAAAACCTGGTCCTAAAACAACACGTGAGTTTGAAGTTTCTTTGTTTTTGGCAGATTGTCATTTAAATACTGAACTGCATAACTTTCCTAATAGAGGGTCTGATGCCTGCTTGTCTCCATGGAGATATAATAGCTTTACAAGGAATGTTCCACAATATGGCATTATCTATCTTGTATTTACCCTATTACAGATATTGCTCAAAACATGCACTGTGAGCCTACTCGCCTCTTCACAGATCTGACCTGTAAAATAACCCGGTGGTGTTAGCTGCTTGTCTCTATGGAGATGAATTTAATGCCATACAGTGGAACCTTCCAGGCAAAGCAATGACCTCAACCATTTGGTGAACCTCCACTAGAAAAGTTACACAGTACAGCTTTAAATCATTTCTTATTATTTCTTTTTCAGAATTTGCCTGTGACCCGGATTTTGGATAATCTGATGGAGATGAAGTCACACCCGGTAACTTTTATTTGTTCTATTTTAAATCAGCCCTGTTGTTCTTGTGTCTCTGTAGTTCAAATCTTTGACACTTGTGGATCATTCTGTTCATAATTTACACATTTTACATCACAATATTCATCTAAAACGACTTAATAAAAGAAACAAGTTTGCTGACGTCCGCTTTAGAAAACTGCAGTGCCCATGGGAGCCGAAATGTCATCACAACAAAGCGCCGCATGCTCTCGGCGCCCCCTATGGACAGCTGCACATCACACTAGCGAGCAGCCAATTTTTTTCCATTTGTACCAAAATGACCACTCGACGCTGCTGAATCCTACGAGTATCACCGATAAAGAAAATAAAACTGGAGACGGAAATGCGTGCATCACAGTGGGCGTGTACTGGTGGACGTGAAAATGGGGGCAGATCGGCAAAATGGCGTCTTGACAATAAGAGCTTAAATATTACTCAAACATGAATCACTTCAAATACAACTTCAGAGGCTCAATGAGAAGAAACGACTAGAACATGGTTAAAGATCTGAAAAGAACAGTTTTAAGAATAGGTCCACTTTAATAAACAATTTAAACCTTAACAACTAGCTCAAGACAGATGCAACAGGATTGTTCGTACAGGGAATAGTGAGCTCAGATATTTGAAGACTGTGCATAAAATGTGAGGAATCTTAATCCTCTTCACTGGTCATGGAGGCAGAGCCAGATCTCTGTCAGTGATGGGCTCTGAAGCTGACTACATGTTTGATAAACGTGTGTGTGGAGCGTGTGTTTCATCATGTGATCTATAGAGTCAACAGCTTATCTAAGTTTACATTATTATAAATGTTTTTATACTCAAAGTCCATCCAACTTTTTATTTAAGATTTGTCATAAAGTCTCGAGACGAGCGAGGGAGGTTCATTCTGAAAACTGATTTCAAGGAGCTGTAAGATTTAGATTTTAAATCAGACCTATTCTTAAAACTTGTTTTCTTTAATCATGTTCTAGTCGTTTCTTCTCATTGAGCCTCTGAAGTTGGATTTGGGGTGATTCATGTTTGAGTACTCTGTAATCTTTTATTTTTATGATGTCTTTTTGTCGATCTACCCCCGTTTTCACCTCAAACGGTACATGCCCATTGTGACGTACTCACTTTCTTCTCCAGTTTTATTTTCTTAACCGGTGATACTCGTAGGATTCAGCAGCGTTGCGTAGTCATTTTGGGACACATTTTTTAAAATGGGCTGCTCGCTAGTGTGACAGCATGCGGTGCTTTGTTGTGATGACGTTTACAGCAACGTCAGCTCCCATTGGGCACTAATGCTAATGCTGAAGTCAGCAGACTTGTTTCTTTTATTAAGTCGTTTTAGATGATTTATTGTGATTTAAAATGTCTAAGATCCATGAGATCATAACTATAGAGACACAAACACAACAGAACTGATTTAAATGCTATAAACTTCTCTATGACCCCAGAGACGAGGTAAACTTGTTCAAACCAAATGTAACTTTACCGATAAGAGCAGTAATGCTGATTTATTCTAAATTAACTCTTAAGTCTTGATATTTACATCCTTCACTCTCCATTTATTTATGTTATAATTTGGTGACTTGGTTCAAGCCTATTATCCAATCAGAAAGAAGAATGAACCTGACACGCTCTCATTTGTGTTGCCAGTTCCAATGCTGAAATCCAGTTGGTTTGAACATAAAATGCCCAGAGGGTCCCAAAAAGGGCTATAATTATTAGAATTCATAACTCTTGTATAAGTGAGAGAGAGGGATAAAGTACAGAAGAAAAAAGAGAAAGAAAGGTGCCAGAGAGAAGAGGAGGGAGGGGGGAGAACAGAGGAAGAGGGAGAGAAAGAGGAGGCAGAGAGGGATAAGAGACAGCAGATGAGAGTGAGGAGAGAGAGAGAGGGATAATGTACAGAAGAGAAGGAGAAGAAAGGAGAGAGAGAGAGAGACGGAAGAGAGGAAAAGGGATAGAGTTTAGGGCTATAAATCAGAGAAGAGAAGGGAAGATGAGATGGAGAAAGGGATGAGGAGGAGGAGAGAGAGAGACAGAAGCGAGGAGAGAGAGAGGGGGATATGAATCAAGGAGAAGAGAAGGGAAAGAGGAGATGGCGAGAGGGGTAGAGGAGGAGGGGGGAGGGATGAGAAGAAGAGAAGGAGAAGGAGGAGAGGGTGAAGAGAGTGTTCTGTGTCCATGTCTAAACAACAGGGTCTTTGTGCTGAACCTGAAATTCAGAATCTGAGAACCCCCCCCCCCCCCCCCCCGTCTCTCCTTACTTCTCTATTCATCTCTCCTCTGTCTTCTCTCTCTCTTTCTCATCACTCCTCCTCTCCCCTCTCACTATTCTCTCTCTCCTCTCTTTTATCTCTCTTTTTCTCCTCTCTTCTTTCTGTCTCTCTGAGGATGAGCTGTTCAAAAATGTGCCATCTGAACTGAACCGGATTCCTTTGTGTTCTAGCCCGGTTTAGTCCCGTTTTAGTCCCGCGTTAGTCCTCGTTTAGTCCTGCTTTAGTCCCGCTTTAGTCCTGCTTTAGTCCCAGTTTAATCCTGCTTTAGTCTTGGTTTAGTCCCGGTTTAGTCCCGCTTTAGTCCTGGTTTAGTCCCGCTGTAGTCCCGCTTTAGTCCCGCTTTAGTCCCGCTTTAGTCCTGCTTTAGTCCCAGTTTAGTCCTAGTTTAGTGCCCGTTTAGTCCTGCTTTAGTCCCAGTTTAGTCCCAGTTTATCACTTCTTTAGTCATGGTTTATTCATGTTCTAGTCCACATGTGTCAAACTCAAGGCCCGCGGGCCAAATGTGGCCCTCCACATCATTTTATGTGGCCCTCGACGGGGTAAATTAAAAGGTATGATGGTCTTAAAATGTCATTTTATCAGGAGATACGCAGTTACACAGCCATATTTTTACATCTAGACAAATGCGTGTGCAGTTTTTGTATCTTGAATCAGTAATAAATACAGAAAAAGTTAATTAACAAGTTAAAAAAGCAGTTACATTTATTTTACATCTGGCCCTTTGCAGCCATTTTGCTGATGTGGCCCTCGGTGAAAATGTGTCTGACACCCCTGTTCTAGTCCTACTTGAGACCGGGTTTAGTTCTGGCCTCAGCTTAGTCCAGTCCAGTCAAGTTTAAACTTGGCTACTGAAATTGTGTCCTTTGGCAAGATTCTTTTCCTTTTATTTAATTTAACTTTTTAATATTTTAAAATTTTGACCTGTTTCTGTTTTGTGTCAAAGGAAACCGATGACTACAGATACTTCGACCCAAAGATGCTCCGCGGCAGTGAGAGGTATAATGTTTTAATCATCTATATCTTTATTTATAAAACTAATGAAGTCAAGACAGAGCTGCTGCGTGGAACAGACGTGTCACTCCTGTCACAGTGATCATTAAAGGCCCATATGACTCTATTCTCTGATCTGTTCTAATGTTTCCTCATCACAAACAGACCTGGAGTTGTGTTTTGTTTCATTCACACATGTTTAACACACAAATCTTCTTCTCTCAGACTGAAAACACTCTGTTCCACCTTGTGATGTCATGTGGTAATACAGAAACTGCTCCACTGTGTTTTTAAACTCTATACACCTTCACTAGAATCATTTGGATCATTTCAACCCTGGAATTGCCAATCTCTACTAAACTAAAGGTTAAAAGGAGCTGTTAGCTTGAAAACTACCACTTCATGACATCACAAGGTGGAACAGAGCATTTTAATCTTTTGAGATGTAGACAGACTAATAATAAAGTGTTACTCAAACATGTGTGAATGAAATAAAACACAACTCCATTTATGTTTTTGAGGAGGTAACATAATAACTTGGCTTAAAGCTCATAAGAGTCAGTTTTGTGTCATATAGAACCTTTAAGTAACCTGTACGTTGTGTTCTCTATAGAAATAAAACAGCTGGTGTGTGGAGGGAGAGCTGTCACTCTGATCTCTCATCAGATGCATTCAACTTTATCATAAACTTTATAAAACGCTTAAATCATCCTCACTCTTATCACAATCTCATCATGAAAATATTAAGTCTGTTTATTCTCCTACAGCTCCATCCCACGGAACAAGAACCCCTTTCAAGAGGTCAGTCTTGGTTTAGACCTGGTTTAGACCTGGTTTAGTCCTGGTTTAGTCCTGGTTTAGTCCTGGTTTAGCCTTGGTTTAGTCCTGATTTAGACCTGGTTTAGACCTGGTTTAGACCTGGTTTAAACCTGGTTTAGACCTGGTTTAGACCTGATTTAGACCTGATTTAGACCTGATTTAGACCTGATTTAGACCTGGTTTAGACCCGGTTTAGACCCGGTTTAGACCCGGTTTAGACCCGGTTTAGTCCCGGTTTAGTCCCGGTTTAGACCCGGTTTAGACCCGGTTTAGACCCGGTATAGACCCGGTATAGACCCGGTATAGACCCGGTATAGACCCGGTTTAGACCCGGTTTAGACCCGGTTTAGACCCGGTTTAGTCCCGGTTTAGTCCCGGTTAGACCCGTATAGACCCGTATAGACCCGGTATAGACCCGGTATAGACCCGGTATAGACCCGGTAGACCCGGTTTAGACCCGGTTAGACCCGGTTTAGATCCGGTTTAGATCTGGTTTAGATCTGGTTTAGACCTGGTTTAGACCTGGTCTAGACTAGGCATGGGACAATATTGAAATTTTATGTGACTATTATTGTGGTCAAAATAATTGCGATTAACGATTATATCACGATAATGACTAGAGCCTATGCAGAATGACTCATTACACATAAACAGCATCTCGGGTGAGTTTTTTGTTGGGACAGGCAATCTAAAGGAGGTGGCTTTGCCATTTTTGTCAAAGATCACCTGTCTGTGACCTCCTGCTCTCCTGTTCAAAGTCTAAATGTCTGTGCCTGATAGTTATGCAAATGATCCTAATAAAAAATTGGCTATTGCTGGAATTTATTATACATCATCATCCTCTGAAAATGATCTTAATGATCTGTTCATCATACTTTCTAAACTGGAAAATTCAGAGGTCCTGATAATGGGTGATACAGTGAGGGGAGGCAGGCGAGGCCGTGCCTCATCTGTCATCACAGAGAAAAAATAAATGAAATTGTTATATTTATCCAATGATTTGTACTATGAAGTTATTTTCTATTTAACTTGCAAATTTAATTATTTTTTAAATTCAAAATCGCTGAATTTTTACGTTTACCGTTGAAATACTGAAAAGAGACCTTCTCCGTGCCTCACATGGACTGACTGGGCTGTAGCTCAAAATGACAAAATGTCAATTTTATGATGATTATTTGTGATTATTCATGTTTGATTTGTGTGATTTTAATGTCTTTCTTATTCTGTAAAGCACTTTGAATTACCTTGTGTACGAATTGTGCTGTACAAATAAACTTGCCTTGCCTTGCCTTGCCTCAGCAGTGACGCTGCTGCTTTAAGCGGCTGTGAAAAGGCGCCGGGGGAGGCACGCAGTTACCCTGCCTCATGTTAGGGGGCATGTGGATTCTTGTAACTCCCACAGCACAGGGGCCGCAGAATAGTGACAGCAAGATACAGTTTAGAGTTAGCAAGTGAACTTTAGCAATCCATTCACTTTTTTCTTCATGTCTGACTTTTTAAATGGAGGAAGATTACATATTAAAGCTCAAGCAGTTTTCTGAACTGGACTTTGGGTTAAAGCAGGAGGTTATAATTAAAGGAAGACAAGATAAAGGAGCGAAATGGTTTGCTCCAGACGACGGGACGAAAGACTTGCTCTTTTCATACAGAATGATATGAAATGGTAAGAAATATAATTACTTAAATCCGTTGAAAATTGGGGAACCAGAATAAGGATAAAAAAACAATACAAAACCAGCTTTTTATTTCATACTATTAGAGCTATTTCATACGGACTTCAGAACTTTTATTTTGAAATTCTTTTTTATTCAGGCCCAGAGTCACTTACTGGGAGAGAAATTGTCCCAGGGCCAAATGTAGTGACACCTGGTTTACATGTTTGTAAATCTGATTGTGACGACATCAGTGCCTGACCAGCCATGAACCTCACTGCACGTACCTGGGGCAATATAAATATTAACTGGCTGGAGAAAGAGTCCGAAACTTTGAAAGACCTATGCAATGGCCAAAATCTCACACATGTAATTTATATTCCGACTAGACCTGACCCTACAGATTTAAATAAAGGCACACTCATTGATCTTAAACAAACCCCATAATTATAAGGCAAATGGTGTTTTTCCACTTGATTTTACTGACCGTTGTCCAATTGGATGTATTTGAAATATAAAAGTGAAAAAAGTTGCCTCCATGTGTAAGGGTCAGAAGATGGTTTAAACATTTCAGTGAGCGTAGGCCTTCCTCTCTGACCTGTACTGCAGTGAGATCGGGCTGACATCAGCATTCCCTGACCCTTATATGCACCTGAACCTTTTTATTAATATATTTAATGAAATTGTAGACCAGCATGCACTTAAAAGAAAAATTTGAGTGAAAAACTGTAATAATTCCTGGTTCAACTCAGAAATTGCAAGTTTAACTAAAGAAAAGAATGCTGCCTGGAAAACTGCTCACACAACTAGGTCAAACCTGGATTTGGCATTTTTTCGTCAGAAGAGAAATAAATGTTTATTAGCTGTTACAAAGGCAAAAACATCTTGCGTCATGTCTGCGTTGATAGAGTCATGGAAATCCGACAAAGTTCTGGAGGATGGTCACATCAGTTCAGTCAGAACCTGGTATTCATAAATTACCAACTGATATTTTATTAGATTCAGCTATTGTAAATTCTAAAGAAGAAATATGTGACGTTTTCAATAGGAATTTTATCTCTGCATGTGACGTTTTTGGGTTCACTTACATGGAGGCCTTAAATGCTCTCCGCTCCATAGACTCAAAGAAGTCCACGGGAGCTGAAGACCTCGATCCAAAACCTTCTTTTACCAGCTGCCCCATATTCAATTCAACCTGTATTACATATTTTTAACCTATTAGTTCAAATGACAGTTATACCAGAATTATGGAAAACAGCTCATGTTTTGCCTTTACACACAGGTGGGACAACTAAAAATGTAAATAATTTCCACCAATACCAAAATTACCTTGTCTTGCTAAAGTTTTGGAAAAATTTGTTGCAAATCAAGTTACAGTTTCTATAAATAATTGCTCCATTTTGAAGTCTTATTAATCAGGATTGAGAAAAGGGCATAGTACTGTTACTGCAACCACACAAGTTTTAAATGACATTTTCACAGCCCCTGATAACAAACAAGACTGTGTAGCTCTGTTTATTGATTTAACTAAAGCTTTTGATTCAGTGGATCTTGGAGGCCTCTAGAATCGTCTGAAGCAGATTGGATTTGACAATATTACATGTATTTGGCTCCAAAATTATCTTTCAAACAGAACCCAGACAGTAGAAACCGATGGTTTTAAATCAGATTTTCTACCTTCAAGTAAAGGAGTGCCTCAGGGGTACATTTTGGGCCCCCTACTTTTTTTACTATTTTTATTCTCTTGGTTACAATTTAAGAGAACGTCACATACATTGATATGCAGATGATGCTGTTTTTTATGCACGTGCTCCCTCAGCTGATCAGGCGCTTTTCACTGCAACATGATTTTAATGAAAAAATTCCCTCATAAATCTTAAACTGTCTTTGAATGTAAATAAAACTAAGTATATGATTTAAAAAAAACAAAAACATTTAAGTAACGTGCAAGGTGCAAATCTTTATATGCTAAATGGTACATCCATTGAAAGAGTCAACACCTATAAATATCTTGGGTTTTGGCTTGATGAAAACTTATCCTTTAAAAAACATATCTCAGAATTATATAACGTATTATTACAGGTGAGGGATTTGAAACTCATCACTGTGTTCTCTATGAAAAAGTGGGTTGGCCATTGCTATCTGTTTGAAGAGAACAGCACTGTATGAAATTTATCTATAAGAGACTACTACAAAACCTGCCAGAATACCTCACCTGTTTGTTAATTATTGATACTGGAACATTTAATACCAGGTCACATGACTGCATAAGTCTAAGGACTAGCCGCACCAGAACTGAGACAGGAAAGAGGACTTTTAGCTGTTTTGCATGACAAAAATGGAATATTCTTCAAAGAAAAGCAAAACTGGATACATTGGTGTCACAGTCATGGTCACAAACCTTTATACAAACACCTGCACCTGTTTTTGATATTTCATATGGACTTGTTTGTTTTGTTGTTGTTTTTTTCTGTTTGTATTGTATTTTAAACAGGGCACCCATGAAAAAGAGCCCAAGTGCTCTCACTGGGTCCCCCTGTATAAATAAATATTAATTAATTAATTAATAAAGCTTTAACAGAGAATAGGCAAGGCAAGTTTATTTGTATAGCACAATTCGTACACAAGGTAATTCAAAGTGCTTTACAGAATAAGAAAGACATTAAAATCACACAAATCAAACATGAATAATCACATATTATAATATAATAATATTATGGATAAGCAGGGCTGTCCATAATATTACAGCCCCCCCCCCCCTTCCTGTGGATAAGTTTTCCGCACATTCTGGTGATATAATGGCGATTATCTTTGTTATCTTTGTTGGCGATTATCATGATTATATAAAATATTCCACAAACGATTATTGTCAACACTTTTTATCACAATAAACAATATTATTGTTTATTGTCCCATCCCTAGTCTAAACCTGGTTTACACCTGGTTTAGTCCTGGTTTAGTCCTGGTTTACACCTGGTTTAGTCCTGGTTTAGTCCTGGTTTACACCTGGTTTAGTCCTGGTTTAGTCCTGGTTTACACCTGGTTTAGTCCTGGTTTACACCTGGTTTAGTCCTGGTTCAGACCTGGTTTAGTCCTAGTTCATAGGTTCTAAATCTGGTCTAGAATTCTGAATAAATGAGACTTTTTGTGCAGGCCATCGTGTTTGTGGTGGGAGGAGGCAACTACATCGAGTATCAGAACCTGGTGGACTACGCCAAGGTCTGCTCCAAATGAAACCTTTTATGTGATATTTCTGTGATTCTAAACATGATGAATTGAGTATGATTTTAATGTGAACCTGAAATCCAGAATCTTAAAGACACCACCCTATCCTCTCTCTCTCTCTCTCTCTCTCTCTTTTATCTCTTTTTCTCTTTCTTTCTCTTCTTTCTTCTGTCTCTCTCTGAAAATGAGTTGTTCAAAAATGTGCCATCTGAACTGAACCAGATTCCTTTGTGTTCTAGCCTGTTTTAGTCCCGCTTAGTCCCGCTTTAGTCCCGCTTTAGTTCTGGTTTAGTCCTGCTTTAGTCCTGCTTTAGTCCCGCTTTAGTTCTGGTTTAGTCCCCCTTTAGTCCCCCTTTAGTCCCGCTTTAGTCCCGCTTTAGTCCCACATTAGTCCCACATTAGTCCCGCACTAGTCCCGCATTAGTCCAGCTTTAGTTCCGGTTTAGTTCCGGTTTAGTACTGCTTTAGTCCCGCTTTAGTCCCGCTTTAGTCCCGCTTTAGTCCCGCTTTAGTCCCACATTAGTCCCGCTTTAGTCCCGCTTTAGTCCTGCTTTAGTCCAGCTTTAGTTCTGGTTTAGTCCCGCTTTAGTCCCGCATTAGTCCCGCTTTAGTCCCGCATTAGTCCCGCATTAGTCCGTCATTAGTCCGCATTAGTCCCGCATTAGTCCCGCTTTAGTCCCGCTTTAGTCACGCATTAGTCCCGTTTTAGTCCCGCATTAGTCCCGCATTAGTCCCGCATTAGTCCTGCATTAGTCCCGCTTTAGTTCTGGTTTAGTCACGCATTAGTCACGCATTAGTCCCGCATTAGTCCCGCATTAGTCCCGCGTTTTAGTCCCGCATTAGTCCCGCATTAGTCCTGTTTTAGTCCCGCATTAGTCCCGCATTAGTCCCGCATTAGTCCCGCATTAGTCCCGCATTAGTCCTGCATTAGTCCCGCTTTAGTTCTGGTTCAGTCCCGCTTTAGTCCCGCTTTAGTCCCGCTTTAGTCCCGCATTAGTCCCGCATTAGTCCCGCATTAGTCCCGCATTAGTCCCGCCTGACATTCCTGTGAGTTCCTGACATTGTGCCCTTTGACATTAATCTCTGTGTACAGTCCAAACAGGGCCGGAGGCTGGTGTACGGCTGCAGTGAGCTCTTCAACGCTGCTCAGTTCATCAAACAGGTCCAGCATTTTATACACACAATAGTTGTATCCAATTCAAATCACATGTTAAAATATCGGTATCGGTGAGTTTAATGCCATACTGTGGACCCTCCCATCAGAAAAGTTAGACAGTGCATTTTTAAGTGTAGACGTGCGTCAACGTCATTGTCCTTAAAGAAGAAGTATTCTGCAAAATTGTGTCTTTCTCCCTTGTTCTAAGGCTGTTCCCTCATCAAAAACATCAAGACGTTTTAGTTGTCATCCATGCATGTTTGAGTAATCTAACAATCTCTCCCCTCCTTACGGTTAGCAGCATGAGCCTGTACAAGGCTCCGCCCACAAACCTACGTCACTCATGCTCCCACAGGACAATTCTCCATAAATATACAAAAACATGATACAAAACTGTGCACAGAAACCTGACAAACCTGATGTGATGTGCAATAGTTTCATTAGTGGGACGCACGATGATTGTGTTATGATAGTGCTCTGAAGGGGGAGTGACACGGAGGGTAAAGGGAGGGGAGACTCGAATGAAAGTGAAACTTATTAAACATGTTAGTACGTTGTTTTGGGCAAAAATAGCATTTCCAAAATAATAAAAGGAAAAATTGTGATCTAAATATGTTATGTGTTACACTTAATACCCCAAAGTAGTAAATTGCCCCTCTTTAATGCCTCAGAGAAGTCAAATACGCCCTCTTTAATAGCCCATAGAATTAAAATACCTCCTCTTTAAAAAGAAAGCTTGTGGAGCTTACATCAGACTATAAAACATTTTACAAGGGAACAAATGATCAAAGTGACAAACAGAGTCCTAATCGTGTCATGGCTGAATGTCGTGTGTAATTACCCCAAACCCCCTCATTACCCCGGGGTCTGAGGTCACAGGCGTCTGACACTAATCCTGTTTCTGTCTCCACAGCTCGCTCAGCTCGGACAGAAGTGATGTCCACACCCTCACGTGCACACCTACACGTGAACGCCCCCGACTTCACGTGAAAGCCCCTGACCTCGTGTGCACACCCCTGACTTCACGTGAATGCCCTCGACCCAAGTGCACGCCCCCCTGTTTTCTAATCATTCTTATGTAAATGGACTAAAACTTGTCTCTGTCTTCAATAAACCAAATTTAACCTGTTTAAACTCGTGTTTTCAGTCTCTTAGCTCGATCCAAGCCTGGCGAGTCCCGAGTATCTAGCTGGAGGATTGTTGTGCTTGTTTTAGGTTAATGGAAAAAGCTCATAGACTGTATGTATAACAAACAGGGAGTGAGCATGGACGTGAAGTGGTTCCTTCAATTCTGGTTGAAATTGACTTCTCTGTGTTCCCTCTCTCTATAACTGTTGCTGTCAGACTCGTCATTTTTATCTTAAAATGTTTGTATTAACCCGTTTTACATGATCCTGGGTTTTTTATTGGACTATTTTGTCCTGAAATCAAGGTATGAACATTAATAACAGACTAATCTGGTGCCTGTTTACCCTGAGGTCACTCCTGCTAGCATTAGCACCCACCCCTTCCTCTACCAAAACAGCGATGTGGGTGAGAAGGGGCTTTACCTTCAACAGCCTCGCACCTGATTGGCTCTTTGGTTTTGCGCTCAGATTTCCAAATATGATCTTTGGTTGCAGATTAGCCGCTATAACTGCTAGCCTCGATGAGCTTCATTTTAGTTCAGCTGAACACTATGGGTGATTCAATCCCTTGGTCCACTCGTATTATAGAGTCTATGAGAAAACCAGAGGAAACCGACTCAGACACAGAGAGAACATGCAAACTCCATATATTTTAACTGAAATTTCAGCAATGCTAACGACTCTGCCACTTGATGAGGGGAAATAATAAGAGGAGCATAAAAACAGCTCCCATTTAAAGTTCATGTGGTCTGGTCCTGGTCTGGTCTGGTTTGAGTCTGGACCTGGGACTGTTTGAGCTTCTCTGAGGATTTTTGGAGGATTTTTGGAGGATTTAAATTTTCATGGTTCTGCCAACAAGGAACGGTAACAAACAGGCTAATGATGAATAACATCAGCGCGGATTTAGAATAGTAACAAAAAGACAACACAGGCATTTGGGCAATAAGGTTTGACTTCTGGTTTGGTCCTGGTTTATTCCTGGTTCAGTCCTGGTTCAGTACTGCTCCAGAGCTGGCGTAATGGGAGGAGAGGAGATGTTCTGAGCTGAAATCTGTTACATAGCCTCATGTTCACTCAATAATCACTGTCAGAAATATCCAGAGATAATGGTTTCAAGAACAAGACCAGACTACTACTACTGCTACTGCAACAAATAATTTGGTAAAAAAAAATGTTTATACATTTGCAGATTTTTCAAAGACACAACATTTTGACATCAAGACATGTCTCAACATCCAAAATCCGCAACCAGGTCTAAAGCAGGATTAAACCCTGGTCTAAACTAGGACTAAACCAGGACTAAACAAGGACTAAACCAGGACTTAACCAGGTCTAAACCAGGACTAAACCAGGACTAAACCAGGACTTAACCAGGACTTAACCAGGACTTAACCAGGACTTAACCAGGTCTAAACCAGGACTTAACCAGGACTTAACCAGGTCTAAACCAGGTCTAAACCAGGACTAAACCAGGACTAAACCAAGGCTAAACCAGGACTTAACCAGATCTGAACTAGGTCTAAACTAGGACTAAACCAGGACTAAACCAGGACCAAACCAGGACTAAAATAGGTCTAAACCAGGACTAAAACAGGTCTAAACCAGGTCTAAACCAGGTCTAAACCAGGACTAAAACAGGTCTAAAACAGGTCTAAAACAGGTCTAAACCAGGATTAAACCAGGATTAAACCAGATCAGAATGAGGACTGAACCAAGGCAGAAGCAGGTCTAATCCAGGACTACACCAGAACACAAACTTGCTCTGCTGTTGTGTTAATTGGGCAAGACACTTCTTCCACCTTACTTGAATGTAGAACCGAAACAGGACAGTTTCAACACACAAACTTGCTCTACTGTTGTGTCTTCGGGCAAGACCCTTTCCCCCTTTGCCTGTACGAACGTGCTGTTTGAGTGACTGCCACAGGTTGGTAGCCACATTTACACGAGTATGCCCCAGGGCAGACGTGACCCATTGTTTGAACCTGTGTATCTGTGTATGGTCTTTGATCATTTCACATTCTGGAGAGGTGCGTTGCTGAAAGGCACAGGCCCAGGTCTCAGGTCAGATCCCAGTCTGATCAGGTCCAGGTTTTCTACTGTCTCTGATCCGATTAAAGCCGACAGCTCTGGTCTCTGCTGCAGATGGTTCAGTTTTTCATGGAGTTTATCAAAGAGAGGTACCAACTCAAGAGCCAGGACCGAGACCTGTTTTAGACCTGGTTTGGTCCTAGTTTAGTCCCTGTTTAGTCCTGTTTTGGTCCTGGTTTATTCCTGGTTTATGCTGTGTCATTTTCATAAACCTGATCTCAGTCTGAGGTAATGCAGTTTCAGTTTGATCTGAGACTGATCTGTTTATCCCTCTGGCCCTAAGTGTCCTCCCAAAACCCAGACTAGACCCGGAATAGACCAGGACTAGACCAGGGACTAGACCAGATCTAAACCAAGAGTAAAACCAGGACTGAACTTGGACTGCGACTGTATTGTATTTTTTTCAGAACACGTATTTAAAATGATTTGTTAAAAAAATGTTCAATACTTCAGTACTTCGAGAGAATATTTGACATCTGTGGGGTATTATAGAGGGGGTACTTGATTTCTATGAAGTATTCACTGTAAAACATAACATTTTTAGATGACCGTGACGACCTGTAAAACCTTTTGATGTTTTTGATGACGTTTGAACAGCCCGTCTCTTTAAGTCAGAATTTGACAGTGCCACTTTGACTTGTATTGGAGTAATATTTGTACTCCAATACAAGTCAATGCTTTTACTGAAGTACTGAACCTCCTCTGCTCCTGACCAGCATACGAGTTACATCAGGTTTAACCCTTTGGAGGCTGAGGCAGAGGACACACTGAAGCCTCCTGTCTGACATTACAGAGACACATATGTTTAAATAAGTCCAATAAAACCGTTTAGGACAAATATTTCACTTTAATAAAAGTGTTTCCTGAATCGAAGAGTTTGGGTTTGAAAATGAAAAACGTCTAAAGCTCCAACTCCCCCAGGACATGACCCAAAGAGACAGTAAGTATGGAGCTGCAACCCTGTTCTAATGTGAGGAAATGATCCACAGCAGGGCTTTAACCCTGTTTTAATGTAATGAAATGTTCCACAGTGGGGCTATAACTCTGTTCTAGTGTCCTTCCTTTAGTTCTGCTGTCCTCACCTGTCCTCTCCTGTCCTCACCTGTCCTCACCTGTCTGTACCTGTCCTCACCTGTCTGTACCTGTCCGTACCTGTCCTCACCTGTCTGTACCTGTCCTCACCTGTCTGTACCTGTCCGTACCTGTCCTCACCTGTCCTCACCTGTCCTCTCCTGTCCCTCACCTGTCCTCACCTGTCTGTACCTGTCCTCACCTGTCTGTACCTGTCCTCACCTGTCCTCACCTGTCCGTACCTGTCCTCACCTGTCCTCACCTGTCCGTACCTGTCCTCACCTATCCTCACCTGTCCGTACCTGTCCTCACCTGTCCTCACCTGTCCTCACCTGTCTGTACCTGTCCTCACCTGTCCTCACCTGTCCTCACCTGTCCGTACCTGTCCTCACCTGTCCTCACCTGTCCTCACCTGTCCTCACCTGTCCTCACCTGTCCTCACCTGTCCTCACCTGTCCGTACCTGTCCTCACCTGTTCTCACCTGTCCGTACCTGTCCTCACCTGTCCTCACCTGTCCTCACCTGTCCTCACCTGTCCTCACCTGTCCTCACCTGTCCTCACCTGTCCTCACCTGTCCTCACCTGTCCTCACCTGTCCGTACCTGTCCTCACCTGTTCTCACCTGTCTGCACCTGTCAGGACACAGAAGCTGGCTCCAGAGAGTCTGGGCTGAATCCAGGTCAGATCCAGGACCCAGAGCGAAACCAGATTTTGTATAAACCTGGATCCTGTTCCAGCCCCGGGATCATAACCAGACTCTCAGATCCTTGTTCAGTCCAAACGAGGGCCTTGTGTGGGGCTGGGTGTGATATGGAGCGGGGTGCGATGTGGGGCTGGGGGTGATGTGGGGCTGGGGGTGATGTGGGGCTCCGTTTGATATAGGCTGGGCGTGATATAGGCTGGACGTGATGTGGGGCTGGGTGTGATATGGGCTGGGTAAGATTTGGGGCTGGATGTAATGTGGGCTGGGTCTGATATGGACTGGACATGATGTGGGGCTGGGGGTGATGTGGGCTGCGTCTGATATGGGCTAGGCGTGATGTGGGGCTGGGTGTGATGTGGGCTGGGTGTGATGTGGGCTGGGTCTGATATGGGCTGGGCGTGATGTGGGGCTGGGGGTGATGTGGGCTGGGTGTGATATGGAGCTGGGGGTGATGTAGGGCTGGGGGTGATGTGGGGCTGCGTTTGATATAGGCTGGGCATGATATAGGCTGGACGTGATGTGGGGCTGGGTGTGATGTGGGCTGGGGGGTGATGTGGGCTGGGTTTGATGCGGGCTGGGGGTGATGTGGGGGTGATGTTGGGGGTGTGATGTAGGCTGGGTGTGATGTGGGGTTCAGACATGGTCCTGGTTGAGACCTGGTTCAGACTTGGTCCTGGTCCAGGCCCTGAGGAGTCCTTGGACAGATCTGGGTCCAGCTGACGTGAGCTATAGTCTCATCTTTCATCACTTTTAGACTCTGTCCAAATCCAGATCTGGTTCTGCCCTGGGATCATAACCGGTTTCAGTGTGTCCCCTGTGGCTCTGGGTCTGTCCTGGTCTGGGTTTGTCTCCTTTGGGTGCTCAGGGGCCTCAGGGTGATACAGGTAAACTCTATCTTCTATGTGAAGGTTTGAATGAAAGATTATAATGTGAAACCTGGAGCGGAGATGAAGAGGAGCACAGGTCCTCGTACCAGACAATACTAAAAGTACACAAAGTACTTCATAGTGATACTAGAGAACCAGAACAGGCTTTGTTCAGATGGAGCAGAGGCAGTACTACTGACCTGACTCATGTGTGCAGTTCTACAGACCGGACTCGTGTGTGCAGTACTACAAACCGGACTCATGTGTGCAGTACTACAGACCGGACCCGGACTCGTGTGTGCAATACTACAGACCTGACTCATGTGTGCGGTACTACAGACCTGACTCATGTGTGCAGTACTACACACCGGACCCGGACTCGTGTGTGCAGTACTACACACTGGACTTGTATGTGCAGTACTACTAACCTGACTCATGTGTGCAGTTCTACAGACCGGACTCGTGTGTGCAGTACTACAAACCGGACTCATGTGTTCCGTACTACAGACCTGACTTGTGTGTGCAGTACTACACACCGGACCCGGACACGTGTGTGCAGTACTACAGACCGGACTCGTGTGTGCAGTACTACAGACCGGACTCGTGTGTGCAGTACTACAGACCGGACTCGTGTGTGCAGTACTACACAGTGGACTCGTGTGTGCAGTACTACAGACAGACTCGTGTGTGCAGTACTGCACACTGGACTCATGTGTGCAGTACTGCACACTGGACTCATGTGTGCAGTACTACACAGTGGACTCGTGTGTGCAGTACTACAGACAGACTCGTGTGTGCAGTGCTACACACTGGACACGTGTGTGCAGAACTACAGACCGGACTCATGTGTGCAGTACTAGGCAAGGCAAGGCAAGTTTATTTGTATAGCAGAATTCGTACACAAGGTAATTGAAAGTGCTTTACAGCGTAAGAAAGACAATGAAATCATACAAATCAAAACAATACAATTCAAACCTGTATAGAGGAACCTTTCTTTGTGAGGGACTTTAACCCTCACTGGGGACTCTAACCCCATAACACTATTACGCACCAGTTGGGGACTCTAACCCCGTGCTTTTATTATTTTTGAGGGACCCAAAACTCCCCAGGGAAGCGCTGTACGCACCCAGCTACGTAGGGACACGTCTGCCCACTACACCAGTCCACGGTGGGTCACAGGACTTTAACCTGTTTTACTATCAGGACTTTAACCCTCACTGGGGACGCTAACCCCGTAACAATACCTTAGCCTTTCTTCGTGAGGGACTTTAACCCTCACCAGGGACTCTAACCCCATAAAATTTTTTTTTTTTTTTTTTTTTTTTAATGATTGGACCATGCCGGGGCCACCAGAATTGGTTACCCCAGCATGATCCATGTAAATAATCACAAATAATCATCAAAAGAAATGACATTAAAACATTAAAACAAAAGAGTGCAGAATAAAAACCTTTCAGTCATATGCACAGATAAACAAAACTGTTTTGAGCCTGGATTTAAACATTGTCAAAGTAGGGGCCTGTCTCACATCTTCAGGAAGACTGTTCCAGGTTTTAGCTGCATAAAACTGAAACACTGATTCTCCATGTTTAGTCCTGACTCTGGGCACCAGCAGGAGGCCGGAGTGGACTTGTGTGTGCAGTACTGCACACTGGACTCATGTGTGCAGTATCAGATTGAATCGGATTGGTCGAAGCATCACAACAGAATAAGACGGAAATTAAATGTTAAATCCAGTGAGAGAAAAGCTCAGACATCCAAGTGCTTCCCGCACGTTTGGCTTTGGCTAAACTGTCTGTGTTTCTGTGGAAACAGGCTCAAGTCGGCACCTCCATGTTTGGGGTTCACTAAATGCTACTCTGTGATTGGTCAGCCCGAATTTGAATCTTACAGCGGAAGCACCTCAAGATGGATTCTGGTGTTTGTGACTCACAAATATCAGAGAATCCATCTTACTGCACAGGGCTAGCTAGGTCTATAGAACTTTATAGAACCCTATAGAACCCTACATAACATTACAGAATGCTATAGAACCCTACAAAAATCCACAGAACACTATAGAACTCTATGGCACCTACAGAACGCTATAAAACTCTAAGAACTCTTTAGAACTTTATGGGACCTATAGAAGTCTATAGAGCCCTACAGAACCCTATAGAACAACATAAAACCATATACAGCAATTATAGAGCCCTATGGAACTATATAGAATGCTATAGAACGCTATAGAAACCTATAGAAATCCACAGAACCCTATAGAACTCTATCAAACCCTAGAGAACCCTAAAAAACCTTATAGAATGGTACAGAATCCTATAGAATGCTTTAGAACTCTATGGGACCTATAGAACTCTATGGGGCCTATAGAACTCTATGGGACCTATAGAACTCTATAGAGCTATACAAAACCCTATAAAACCATTTAGAACTCTACAGAGCCCTGTAGAACGCTAGTGAACACTATAGAACTCAGTGGGACCAATAAAACTCTATAGAACCCTATAGAATGCTATAAAACTCTATGGCATCTGTAGAACTCTATAGGACTCCATGGGACCTATAGAATACTATAGAACCTTAGGGGGCTATAGAACGCTATGGGATCTATAGAACTCTATAGAGCCCTAAAGAATGCTAGGAAAACATATAGAGGTCTATAGAGTCCTATAGAACTCTATAGAACCATATAGGGGGCGGGGCAGAGAGATCTGGGTGGCAGTTGACAGCGGGGGCCTCAACGACCAGATCTCCGGACATGGAGACTAGCTCTGGGGACATGGAATGTCACCTCTCTGGGGGGGAAGGAGCCTGAGCTTGTGCGGGAGGTTGAGCGTTACCGGCTAGATATAGTCGGCCTCACCTCCATGTGCAGTTTGGGCTCTGGAACCCAACTCCTTGAGAGGGGCTAGATTCTCCATTTCTCTGGCATTGCCTGCGGGGAGCGGTAGCGAGCTGGTGTGGGCCTGCTAATTGCCCCACGGCTGAGCTGTGGGGCAATTAGCATGTTGGAACTCGCCCCGGTGAACGAGAGGGTCGTGTCCCTGTGCCTTCGGGCCGGGGACAGGTGTCTCACTGTTGTGGCAGCTTACGGGCTGTGGAGGGGTACTAGACAGTGCACCCACCTGGGACTCTGTTGTTCTCCTGGGGCATTTCAGTGCCCATGTGGGTAACGACAGTGACACCTGGAGGGCCGTGATTGGGAAAAACGGCATTGCCGGCAGTAAGTCAGACCTGTTCCCAGTGCATGTTGTACTCCGCCAGGGCTGCCCTTTGTCACCGGTTCTGTTCATTATATTTATGGAAAGAATTTCTAGGCACAATCAGGGGCCAGAGGGGGTCTGGCTCGAGAACTACAAGATCTCATCTCTGCTGTTTCCAGATGATGTTGACCTGATGGCTTCATCCGGCCAGGACCTGTAGCAGGCACTGGGGCGGTTTGCAGCCGAGTGTGAAGCGGCTGGGATGAGAATCAGCTCTTCCAAATCTGAGGCCATGGTTCTCGACCGGAAAAAGGTGGCTTGCCCTCTCCGGGTGGGTGGTGAGCCCTTGCCTCAAGTGGAGGAGTTCAAGTGTCTTGGGGTCTTGCTCACGAGTGAGGGAAGGATGAGTGAGGAGCTCAGTCACACGGGAGGAGCTCGGAGTAGAGCCACTGCTCCTACACATCGAGAGGAACCAGCTGAGGTGGCTCAGGCATCTGCTCAGGATGCCTCTTGGACACCTCCCTAGGGGGGTGTTCTGGGCATGTCCCACCAGGAGGAGGCCCCGGGGAAGACCCAGGACACGCTAGAGCAGGGGTCTCAGACTCGCGGCCCGCGGGCCAATTGCGGCCCTCGGGCCAGTAGTTTGCGCCCCCGCCTTAATATGAAAGTTTAATGTTAATGCGGCCTGCGAGTTTGACATGTGTGGCACTTTTTACAGTGTTGTGTGCGAAGCTGAACGAACTACCAATACAATCACGTGGGGTATATGGCTCTCGGGCGGGGACATCGGTTTGATGCAGAGAAACATTTCTCATTGAGTGAAAGTTACAGCAGCGCTGCCATGGAGTGTTTTTCTTCAGTGCCTGGTGCCTCGTTTTTATTGAGCACACGCGACATTCGCCCGAGCGCGTTGCGTTCGCAACACAAAAAAAGTGTTTTTAAGTTGCTGTTCAGCGGGATATTACACATATATAAATGTACATACATATATTCATATATTTACACACGCACGTCAATGGCACTTAGAGAGTTCATATGAGGTCTCTCTCTGACAAAATAAATCAAAGTGATGGTTATGTGGTGGGATAAAAGAAAAGTAAAGAGCTCCCGGACCAATTATAGGGTTGCACTGTTATTTGTCGGTCATTGGCCGTGTCCCAATTCGCCTCATGCACAGTTTCAAAGTACACTTCGAAGTGCTGTTCAAAGTGTTCGGCCAACGAAGGCAGCTCCTCCGCCTTCGAGCTGAAATGGGACTGGGAGATAGTCTGCAGTCACATAGTGGCACCGGTCCATCGGCAATAACAGTCCCCGGTAACCCGGACCAATTATAGGGTCGCACCGTCAGACAAGCTTTAACATTTTCTCATATTTCTCTCTTTTTTAAACACTCTCAAAGTTCAAACCTTCGTAGATTAAAAAAAAAAAGCACAGTATTATAGAAAGAAGCCAAATACTATACTGTGCTGGAAATAAAAATGACTTTGACCCAGACTATGCCTCCACCGGCCCCCAGCTAATTTGAGTTTGAGACCCCTGCGCTAGAGGGACTTTGTCTCTCGGCTGGCCTGAGAACGCCTTGGGGTCCCACCGGAGGAGTTGGAGGATGTGTGGGGTGAGGGAAGTCTGGGAGTCCCTGCTTAGACTGCTGCCCCCAGGCATGTAAAATTCTATGGAAGAGTTTCTGTTTTAAATAAATCTCCAAACTTGTGCTCCACAAATGCTGAACCTTCTAAATGTTAGTTTGGGATCGGTTTGCTTTAGTCCTGGTTTAGTCCTGGTATAGTCCTGGTTTAGTCCTGATTTAGTCCTGGTTTAGTGCTGGTTTAGTCCTGGTTTATTCCTGGTTTAGTCCTGATTTAGTCCTGGTTTAGTCCTGGTTTAGTCCTGGTTTGGTCCTGGTTTAGTCCTGGTTTAAGTCCTGGTTTAGTCCTGATTTAGTCCTGGTTTAGTCCTGGTTTAGTCCTGGTTTAGTCCTGGTATAGTCCTGGTTTAGTCCTGATTTAGTACTGGTTTAGTCCTGATTTAGTGCTGGTTTAGTCCCCGTTTAGTCTTGATTTAGTCTTGATTTAGTCCTGGTTTAGTCCTCGTTTATTCCTGGTTTAGTCCTGGTTTAGTGCTGGTTTAGTCCTGGTTTAGTCTTGGTTTAGTCCTGATTTAGTCCTGGTTTAGTCCTGGTTTGGTCCGGGTTTAGTCCTGGTTTAAGTCCTGGTTTAGTCCTGATTTAGTCCTGGTTTAGTCCTGGTTTATTCCTGGTTTAGTCCTGGTTTATTCCTTGTTTAGTCCTGGTTTAGTGCTGGTTTAGTCCTGATTTAGTCCTAGTTTAGCCCTGGTTTAGTCCTGTTTAGTCCTGGTTTAGTCCTGGTTTAGTCCTGATTTAGTACTGGTTTAGTCCTGGTTTAGTGCTGGTTTAGTCCTGGTTTAGTCCTGGTTTAGTACTGGTTTAGTCCTGGTTTAGTTCTGGTTTAGTCCTGGTTTATTTCTGGTTTAGTCCTGGTTTAGTGCTGGTTTAGTCCTGGTTAAGTCCTGATTTAGTCCTGGTTTAGTTCTGGTTTGGGCCTGATCCTTCTCCTCAAACTCGTCATATTGATCTTGTGTCTTAAAGTCTCTCACGACACTCACATCTTTGGGCTTGAATAATAGCTCCACTTCATTAAGAGATTTTGAAAAAATCGTTTGACTTTTATTAATTTAACAGAATCAGTTCTTGTTTCATGTGAATAACCCCAATCATTACACAGATATTAACCATAAACCAGGACTAAACCAGGACTGGTTTAGTCCTGTTTTAGTGCTGATAGAGACCAGGTACCTGTAGAGACCAGGTATCTGTAGAGACCTCTACCTCTCTACATTCCCCTCTCTCTCCAGTGACACTGGCCCCAGAGCCCTTGGCCCCGCCCCCTCATGACTTCGTAATGACATCACAGTATAAAGGTGCTGGGTGCACTGATGCAAAGACATACTCAGCTACTGTTTGTCCCAAAGGAGCTAACCAGGAATCTAACTACAGACCTCGTCCTCAAAATATCCCAGACCAGAGACCAGAATCTAGACCTGAGACCGAACTAAAGGCCAAAGACCGGGACCAGGGACCAGAGACCAGAGACCAGAGACCAGAGACCAGAGACCAGAGACCAGAGACCACCAGAGACCAGAGACCAGAGACCAGAGACCAGAGACCAGAGACCAGAGACCAGAGACCAGAGACCAGACCACAGGCTGGACCTGTAACCAGACCAAAAACCAGAGCATAGTCCAGAGCAAGTCCGAGATTTACACCTGGACTAGACCATCGCAGGTATGTGGCATTTTAATAGCACTGTTGGACATAGTTTAGTTTCTCAGACAGTAGAATGTGTTGATGGGAGGGCATCTGACAGACAGGGATACAGGAGGATGGGAGGGCATCTGACACAGAGAGATACAGGAGGATGGGAGGGCATCTGACGCAGAGGGATATAGTAGGATGGGAGGGCATCTGACACGTTTACATAACAGCTCTGTTGTGGAGCAGGCTGGAGTCCTTTTTAAAGCCCTAATTGGATTAAGTCAGGATTCATTTTTGTTGATTGTTATTTGCTTTGACAGTTCAGATTTTTGTATTTAAGTGAAATTATGTGAGGACACCAAAATTAAAAATTAGGCTTTCCTCATCTACAATATAAATATTATATGCACCGTATTTGTACATTTTATATTTAGAGACTTGATACTATAAGTACTTAAAAGGCCAAGATGACTCTATTCTCTGACTCTGATGTTTCCTCATCACAAACAGACCTGGAGCTGTGTTTTGTTTCATTCACACAGGTTTAACACACAAACCTGCAGATTTAGGCTGAGTTCTTCTCTCAAACAGAAAACACTCTGTTCCACCTTGTGATGTCATCATGTGGTAATACAGGAAGTGCTCCACTGTGTTTTTAAAATCCAGACACCTTCACTAGAATCATTTCAGCTCTGAAATTACCAATCTCTATTGAACTAAAGGTAAAAGGAGCTGTTAACTTGAAAACTACCACTTCATGACATCACAAGGTGGAACAGAGCATTTTGAGGTTTGGAGATGTAGACAGACTCATAATAAAGAGTTACTCAAACATGTGTGAATGAAATAAAATACAACTCCATTTATGTTTTTGAGGAGGGAACAGCATTATAACATGTCTTAAACCTCACAAAATTAATTCAAACAAAATTAAATCATTTTTTTCTTGGTCAAAAGACAAAGATTTTAAAGTCTTTATTTCTGAAATAATTTTTAAACAACATACTTTATGCTGGTTTAGCCCTTGTTTAGTCCTTGTTTAGTTCGTGTTTAGTTCGTGTTTAGTCCATGTTTAGTTCTTATTTAGTCCTGGTTTAGTCCTTGTTTAGTCCTTGTTTAGTCCTGGTTTAGTCCTTGTTTAGTTCTTGTTTAGTCCTTGTTTAGTCCTTGTTTAGTCCTGGTTTAGTCCTTGTTTAGTTCTTGTTTAGTCCTGGTTTAGTCCTTGTTTAGTCCTGGTTTAGTCCTGGTTTAGTCCTTGTTTAGTCCTGGTTTAGTCCTGGTTTAGTCCTTGTTTAGTTCTTTTTAGTCCTGATTTAGTCCTTGTTTAGTCCTGGTTTAGTCCTTGTTTAGTTCTTGTTTAGTCCTGGTTTAGTCCTGGTTTAGTCCTGGTTTAGTCCTTGTTTAGTTCTTTTTAGTCCTGATTTAGTCCTTGTTTAGTCCTGGTTTAGTCCTTGTTTAGTCCGTGTTTAGTCCGTGTTTAGTCCTTGGTTAACTGAGAGAGCAGAAGCTGAACTTTGAGTCAGTCCTGCTTTAGTCCTGGTTTAGTTCTGGTTTAGTCCTTGTTTAGTCCTTGTTTGGTCCTGGTTTAGTCCTTGTTTAGTCCTGGTTTAATCCTGGTTTAGTCCTGGTCTGGACTCTGATGTTTCAGAATGTGCAGAGTCACTGTGAAACTGAATCCTCTGAGACTGCACAAAGACCGGCTCTGATCCAGATCTGAACCAGGACCAGGACTCAGGCAGGACTGGACTAAACCAGGACTAAACCAGAATCAAATCAGGACTGGTTTTATTGTAGTTTCAGATTCAAAATGTCTTGCGGGAGAGTTCTACAGCTGATCTCAGGTAAAACATTTCATTTAAGTCATAAACATGTCCCTGAATGTTCTATAGTGAATGTTCCATAATGAATGTTCCATACTGTGTCTTTATGTCCACAGCGGTGATGGTGGTGTCCTCGGCCCTCAGCGCTCCCTCTAGTGGTCAGTCAGTCTCTACACTCCACAAACACCCACCCGCCTCCCCCTCTCTGCCCTCTCTACCTCCTTTCCTCCCTCTCTCCCTCCTCTCCTTCTCTCCCTCCTCTCTCCCCCTCTCCCTCCTCTCCTCCTTCTCTCCCTCCCTCCCTCCCTCCCTCCTGTCCTCCTCTCTTCCTTCTCTCCCTCTCTCCCTCTCTCCTCTCGCCTCTGTACATTCATGTATGTCTCTGTGTTTCTGTGGATTGACACCTTCCTCTCTCTCTCTTTCTTTCTCCCTCTTTCCTCCTCTCCCTCCTCTTTCCTCTCCTCTCTCTCTGCCTCCTTCCTCCCTCCCTCTCTCCTCTTTCTCTCTAGACTGTGTTGTGTTTGTGTTGGGCTCAGATCAGTCTCTTGACAGAGGGTTTCACACTCAAGTCCAAAGAGAAAGAGCAAACCAGCAGCACATTTATGAGTTTGGATACATCTCTTAAATGTTATAATTATTTCCACACACTTTTTATGATTGACTTTAGACTTTAAAAATCCTCACGTCATAAATTGTCCCTCACTGCCACCTGTAGTCTCACTTTCTACTTTTAAGTCACATTTTAATTCAAAAACCACTCTCAAATCAGACTGTTAGGCTACAGATCTGACACAGATCAGTTACAAACTCACAGACGTTTTTTAAAGTGTCTGGACCTGAATTTGACCATCTTAAAAACAGAACTACTTCATTTTAAACAGTTTAGTCCAAAGTTATTCTTCACTGACGTTATGCATTCAGAGCATCCTAATTATTCACCACGATGAGTTTAAAAGCTCTCGATTTACCGGTCAATCTACGTTCCTACCCCCACCTATGGTCATGAGCTCTGGGTCATGACCGAAAGGACAAGATCAAGCGGCCGAAATGAGTTTCCTGCGCAGAGTGGCTGGGCGCACCCTTAGAGACAAGGTGAGGAGCTCAGTCACACGGGAGGAGCTCGGAGTAGATCCGCTGCTCATTCACCTTCGAGAGGAACCGGCTGAGGTGGCTCGGGCATCTGCTTAGGATGCCTCCTGGACGCCTCCCTAGGGAGGTGTTCTGGGCATGTCCCACCAGGAGGAGGCCCCGGGGAAGACCCAGGACACGCTGGAGGGACTATGTCTCTCGGCTGGCCTGGGAATGCCTTGGGGTCCCACCGGAGGAGCTGGAGGACGTGTCTGGGGTGAGGGAAGTCTGGGAGTCCCTGCTTAGACTGCTGCCCCCGCGACCCGGCCCCGGTTAAGCGGAAGAAAATGGATGGATGGATGGATGGAGTTTATAAGCACTTTTCACAACTCTGAGAGCAGAGTCTGATTCTAATCCGGTCATATGTGTCATGTGTCTCATATGTCTCATATGTCATATATATGTGTGTATATATGTGCGTGCGTGTGTGTGTGTGTGTGTCATATGTGTCATTGGCTTGTTGTATATATCTACCACTAGACTATTTTATTTTTAAGCATATCTTTTTTAACTTGTTTTTATTGTTGTTATTATTATTATTATTATTATTATTATCATTATTATTATTCAGTGTTTTATGTTGCACTATATCACCGAAAAAAGTTCCTACTTTGTAAGTTCACTGATTTTCAGTTCTGATTTGTGTCAAATGTGTCATATATGATATATATGTGTCATATGTGCCATATGTCATATGTGTCACATGTCACATATATGTGTCATTTGTGTCATATGTGCCATATGTCATATGTGTGACATGTCATATGGATGTGTTATATGTCACTGTTTTGTTTTTGCTTGAGTCTGCGTTCTCTCTTGTCCAATCATCTTGTTTGATTGTTAACCACACCTGGAGCTGTAACATACCGGCCCCAGACCCCTCTGGGAGCTGGTGCCCTCCAGGGTCAGGCCCCTCTGTGAGCCGCTGTCTCATTGGAGATGTTATTGCTTTGCCTGGAATGTTCCACAGCATGGCATTAAACTTATCTGAGACAAGGAGACAAGGTGACACCAGGCCAACAGGTCAGATCTGTGGATTTTTGAGCAATAAAAAATAACTGAATAAATGCAAATAGATAAGATTGGAAAACATTCCAGGAAACACAATAGCATCTCCATGGAGACAAGAAAGTGACATAATGCATCTTTAAGATCTTGTGTCTCCCTTGAACAGTTTTGACTGAACAATTTTTCTGTTTTTTGGTTTGTTTTTGGTTTTTTGTTTTGATGATATCATTGTTTATATTTGTTATTCTTCCTGTCAGGGGCCCAGGCGGTGTCCTGTCAGACCAGGGCCGCAGACCTGTCCCTGGACCAGGATTGGACTGTCCTCTGTCCCCCAGACTGTACTCAGAGAGTCTCTGTGTTTGGGACTAAAGTGTACGCCTCAGTGTCCTCTGTGTGTGGAGCAGCTATACACAGGTACTGAACCAGGACTAAAACTGAACCAAACCAGGACTAAACCAGGTGGTGTTATGGGTGTGTCTGGGGGTGTGGCCTCATTTACATATATTGTAATCGTTCTTGTTTTCAGTGGTGTGGTGGGCCTGTCTGGGGGTCCCGTGGTCGTGAAGAAGCTGCCTGGGCGTCAGAACTACCTGAAATCTTTTTCTAATGGAGTCCAGTCTCAACACCTGCCGCGCTGGACCTCCTCCTTCAGCCTGGCACGTACGTCTGCTCTTAGTCCTGGTTTAGTCCTGGTTTAGTCCTGGTTTAGTCCTGGTTCAGTCCCGGATTGGTTTCGATGTAGTCCTGATGCAGTTCTGGTGTAGTTCTGGTGTAGTCATGGTGTAGTTCTGGTGTAGTCCTGGTTTAGTCCTGGTGTTGTCCTGATGTAGTCATGGTGCAATTCTGGTGTAGTCTTGGTGTAGTCCTGGTGCAGTTCTGGTGTAGTCCTGGTGTAGTCATGGTGTAGTCCTGGTGCGATTCTGGTGTAGTCCTGGTGTAGTCCTGGTGTAGTCCTGGTGTAGTCATGGTGTAGTCCTGGTGCAGTTCTGGTGTAGTCCTAGCTATGTTTCATGTTTTTCTTGTTGTCTTGTTGTTCAGGTGTGGATCGGGAGCCTTTGGAGCTGAGCAGTCAGAGCAGCACCACGGCTCTCGCAGCAGAGGAACCAGGTCTGAACTTTTCACATTTACGCAACCAAAAAATAACCACAGTTTTCCACACATACCCAAGGGTTTCAGGCATAACCATTCCTTCCGGATTTGAATGATTTTCAGTCCTTTGTTGTCATAGTAATAACACAATTCAAATAAAAATATTACATCTTTTGAATTGGGAAAGGTCTAAATCTGGTACAAATCATCTTTTCTTTCGTAAGATTTCTGAATTTGTGCATAGTCCCGGACAAATAAAGAAGAAAGACATAGTTGAATAAATATTGCAGAACATTTTGTGATTCACAGTAATACTGTGTTAACTCATTAACTGCTTGTTGATAAACAATTTAGAAAAAAAAACAAAAAACAAACATTCTTAAACATGCTTCTCAAAGCCCACTGTGACCTGGCTCTGCTCGTACAATCACCACACAGAGGACGAGACAGTGGAAAAGACAGGTCCAAACTGTTTGTCAATGTGTTCATGTCCAAATGTATCTGAGACCATCATCCACCTGAGTCCTGCTCCAGAAACAGCTGGAGTACAGACAGAGAAAGGCCAGAGACAGGCTCAGATGGAGAGATGTGAGGAGGCAGACTTTTTCCTTTTTGAGTCTGTTCAGATTGTTCAGGTTTTATTCTTTTTAATGACTTAAAGTTAGGAGAAATATTTACCTTGTTGACATAGTTGGCTCTAGCTCTGAGCTTGTTTTCAGGGCAGAAGCACATACTGTTTATATAAATGCACATAGCTTAGCCACCAGCCGCTACGTTCCAATTCCAGCTCAACTCTGGCTCCAATAAACTTTTGACTGAAAAACTGTTGCCCCTCGTGCTGCTCTCAGACTTGTCATTTTGGTCTTAAAAGTGGGTTAAAACCAACTATTTAACTGATTCTAGGGTTTTTATTTAGCTATTTTGTCCCTAAATCAAGATATTAACATTAATAGCAGAGAAATTGGGCACTATCCTTCCCCAAGGTCACTCCAGCTAGCATTAGCAACAGGTTCAATTGATAGTGTTGCTAAGCTCCTGCCCCCACCAAAACAACAGGGCAGGAATGGGAGTTATCTACAGCAACCTTGCTCCTGATTGGCTCTTTGGTTCCTATGATACTCGCTGTTGAAATTCCAAACATGGAACTCTACACCAAATTCTGTTATAACTTCTAGCCTCGATGAGCTTCATTTGGAGCCGAACGCTGTGGACGACGTCACCCTCCCTCAGGTCACTTCTTTATACAGTCTCTGGCAGAGACTTGGGACTGGGGGACATTTTGTGCCCAGGGCTGGAGAGATATGATGAGCCGGCCATTTTAGCTCAGTTCCAGAGGTGCCTTTACTGACCTCATGTTTGTGTTGTATTTTTCTGTTTTAAAGTGAAAAAGTCCCCGAAGAAAGCAGCAGTGAAAAAAGCACTTACTGAAGGAAACAAAGGTGAGACAAAACCAGGACTAAACCAGACTAAACCAGGACTGAACTAGTACTGAAACAGGACTGAAACAGGACTGAACCAGGACTACACCAAGTCTAAATTAAGGACTAAACCTGGGTCTAAACCAAGCCTAACCTAGGACTAAACTAGGAACTAAACCAGAATCAAATCAGGAATAAATCAGGGGACTAAAACAGAACTTGACCTTGACTAAACCCACTGTAAACCCCTCTAAATCTTGTCTAAACCTGGTGAAACCCTGCTCTATGCCCAGTCCAAACCCAGTCTAAACCCAGTCTAACCCTGGTCTAAACCTGGTCTAACCCTGGTTTAACCCCAGTTTAACACACAGTCTAAACCCTGGGTATCTAAACCCGGTCTAAGCCTGTTCTAACTGTGGTCTAACCCCAGGCTAACCCCAGTCTAAACTTGGTATAACCCTAGTCTAACCCCAGTCTAAACCTGGTCTAACCCTGATCTAACCCCAGTCTACACCTGGTCTAAACCCGGTCTAAGCCTTTACCCTTGTCCCGTCTCTCTCAGACTGTCAGCTGGACATGGTGGTCGTTCTCGATGGCTCAGAGAACATCGGGCGTCGCAGGTTTAATCTGCAGAAGAACTTTGTGGGTCGCTTGGCATCGTTCCTCAAAGTGGGACCGAGTGGACCTCATGTGGCAGTGGTCCAGGCCAGGTCTGGACTCGTGGTTCTGTAGTTCTGTGGTGGTGGTGTCTCTGTGGTTCTGTGGTTCTGGTGTCTCTGTGGTTCTGGTGTCTCTGTGTGCTTCTGATGGTTTGATGTTTCCTCAGTGGAGCTCCAAAGACTGAGTTCCGCCTGAACAACTTCACTCAGCCCAAAGATCTGCTCTACGCCATCAAAGAAGTGTCCTACAATGGAGGAGACACTAACACAGGTGAGTATGGACCAGTTTAGTCCTGGTTTAGTCCTGGTTCAGTTGTGGTTCAGTCCATCTTTAGTCCTAGTTAAATCCTGGTTCAGTCTTGTAGTTAAGCCCTGGTTTTATCATAGCTGAGTCCTGGTTCAGTCCTGGTTCACTCCTGATTTAGTTTAGGTTTAGTCCTGGTCTAGTCCTGTTCTAGTCCTGGTCTAATCCTGGTTTAGTCCTGGTTTAGTCCTGGTTTAGTCCTGGTTTAGTCCTGGTCTAGTTCTGGTTTAGTGCTGGTGTTTTCCTGGTCTTGTCCTGGTTTAGTTTTGTTTCTCTCTGGTTCCAGGTAAGGCGATCCTCCATGCTGTAGAGTCCTTGTTCTCCCCGGAGCATGGGGGGAGAAGGGCGCACCCGCGGGTGGTCTTGGTGTTAGTCGATGGGTGGCCCTCAGACGATCTGGACCAGGCCTCGGTTCTGGCACGAGAGTCCGGGATCAACGTGTTCCTGGTCTCTGTGGCCAAACCCTCTGTCGACGAATTGCCTATGGTCCCAGACAAGGATTTCACACGGAAGGTATTAAACCAGGCCTAGACATGGACTTGACCAGGATTCAACCGGGACTGAACGAGGACTGAACCAGGGCTGGACCAGGACTAAACCAGGACGGAACCCGTACTAGACCAAGACTGAACAAGGACTAAACTTGGACTTAACCAGGATTAAACAAAGACTGGACAAGATATAAACTAGAACCTGGACTGGAATCCTAGAATCATATGCATAACCTCTTTGTTTTGTTTTCCAGGCGGTTTGCAAAGACAACGGTCACTTCTCATTCTCCATCCCGAGCTGGTTCAGCGCCAACAAACACGTCAAGACTCTGACCCAGCGACTCTGCTCATTGGACAATCTCCTCTGCAGTAAGCCCCACCCACACCTCACCTGTCCTATCCACACCTGTGCAGTAAGCCCCGCCCACACCTCACCTGTCATATCCACACCTGTGCAGTAAGCCCCACCCACACCTCACCTGTCATATCCACACCTGTGCAGTAAGCCCCGCCCACACCTCACCTGTCCCCTCACCTGTATATAGTTTTGTCTCCAGACAAAGCATGTTATAACTTGGTAAGCCTGGGCTCCCTGATCCTTCTCTCCCCTCCTCTTCTCCCCTTCTCCTTCTTATTGTACATATACATTTATTTTGTATGCAAGTAAAACACGTCCTCTTCTCCCCTCCTCTCTTCCCGTCTATTGCACACGTGCCACATATGTCACCTATGTATGTATGTGTATGTGTGTGTGTGTGTGTGTGTGTGTGTGTATATGTATATATATATATATATATATATATATATATATATATATATATATATATATATAAAAATGTGTGTGTGTGTGTGTGTATAATATTTTGTGTGTTTGTGTGTGTATAATATTTTGTGTGTAGGTAAAACATGTTATAATGCCATAAACTTGGGCTTCCTGATCGACGGCTCGTCCAGTGTGGGAGACTCAAACTTCAGGATCGTTCTGGACTTTTTAGCTGGAATTGCTCAGCACTTCGACATTTTTGATGTGGGAACTCGAGTTGGTGAGTTTATACTGAGACACTTTTAGAGCCAAGGTTTGAAAATAGAATAGTGTTTAAAACAGTTAAAACTAAGTAACTAAAAGTTAACACATTAACATAAAATAAAATAAGATCAAATAGGAGTTAAAATTGTGAATAAAAAGTGTAAGTAAGAGACACTTTGGCTCTATCTGCTGGTTATAAGTATGTACTGCAGAATGAGGTGTCCAAATTTCACTGAAGTGAATAGGCACATTTTCAGTTTATTTAAATAAATCATGTGAAGAATCAGTCATGACACAGTGAGTCTTAACACCTAAAAAGCTGAAGATTATAAATGTGTTTAAGTTTTGACAGAAAAGAGGTGAAAATGTGCAGCCTCTTTCTGACCCGAGAGATGGACAAGTCAAAACCACTGCACCTGACTGTGTGCCTTATGTTTACATTCTGCGAATTTGCACTTTACAAGTATAACTGCACTAATAATATTACTGCCAGAGTGAAGGACAGATGCTCTAATGTAATTTCGTTTTTAATCTGACAATGACAATAAATTATTGAAATTGAAATTGAAATTGAATTGACTTGTGACCTCTGACCTCTGACTTCTGACTTGTGATTTCTGGCCTTTAGGCACTGTGCAGCATCTGACCTGTGCCCTTTAGGAGCCGTACAGTGTTCGACCTGTTACCACTAACTCTCAGGCGTCCTACAGTGCCTGATCTGTGACCTCTGACCCTTAGGCGCTGTACAGTGTCTGACCTGTGACCTCTGACCCCTAGGTGCCGTACAGTTCACATACGAACAGCGTCTGGAGTTCGGGATGCACGATCACATGGACAAAGAGGAAGTTCTGAGCGCACTCAAAAACATCTACTACATGAGCGGAGGGACGGCCACTGGGGACGCGATAGAGTTCGCCACGCACCACCTGTTCAGGTACTGCCACAGACAGGGACCCTGGTTTAAACCGTGTTTTAGACCCTAGTTTAGATCCTTTTTTAGACCTTGTGTTTAGACCCTAGTTTAGACCCTGACTTAGATCCTGGTCTGGTCCCTGCAGAAAGAGCACTCGAGGGCGGGACTTCCTGGTGGTGATCACTGATGGACAGTCATACGATGATGTCAGAGCTCCGGCGCTCGCTGCTCACAGACAAGGTTTGTAAATAAAAAGCTGCCCCTTTAAGGAACGGGTCATTACACTTCACCTGTCTCATGTCTCCTCTCTCCTCATGCTCTGGACCTATCAGGCGTGACGATGTTGGCAGTGGGCGTGGCCTGGGCCCCCATGGAGGACCTGAGGGACATGGCGTCGGAGCCCAAAGACAAACATACGTTTTTCAGTCGTGAGTTCGGCGGTTTGCACGAGTTTATCCCGAGCATCATCAAAGCCATCTGCCGAGTGTTCAACGAAAACAACTGATGAGCAGCAAAACTTTTATTTACAACCAGAATCTTACAGAGGCGGTGTTTTGCAAAAAAAAAAATAAAAAAATGTATGTTTTTCTCCCATGTTCATCAAAAACATGTCTGAAGAGGTTTTAGATGTCATCCAGGCATGTTTGAGTAATCTAGTGATCTCTCCCAGGCTGTATTCAAACCCTCCTCACAGTTAGCAGCACGAACCTGTGCAAGGCTCCGCCCACAAGCCTACACCACCCATGCTCCCGCACGACAAGTCTCCATAAATATATAAAAACATGATACAAAACTGTACACAGCGACTTGACAAACCTGATGTGATGTGCAGTAGTTTCATTAGTGGGATGCAGCTGATTGTGGGTGATAGCGCTTTGAAGGGGGGGTGACTTAGCACAAAGAGCAAAGTCAATTTCAGAAAAGTTACATAGTGCAGCTTTAATGTTTAGCCACGGCAGCAGTTTCATGTTAAATTAAATGTGTTAATGGGATTCAGTGGAATTTTATATGTAATTCTCCTTTTTCTATAAAAGGTCAAAGTTTCATTCACATGTTTCAGTAATCCCATCTCCTTCAACTCTCAACACTCTGTTACACCTGGTGATGTCATCAGGTGGTGAAGCAGAAGTGGTGTGTTTTTAGTCCTGTCACCTTCTCCACACTCAGCTCTAATCTCCTTCACTGCACAAATAATCACCTTCAACAGCAGCAGCTAATATTTGTCGCCTGATTCCCACTGCCTGTCCACAGAGGAGCTTTTTTTCACCCGTTTCCAAATTTGTACATTATTTTTAGTTTTGGCATCAGCAAAATGTCATATCTGTCTCTTTCTGTAAATATCTGCAGCATCTGGAATTATTGTTCATATTTAAAATAATCTGCTATAATATCTCTTTTTAAAAATGTTCATATATCAAATGAGATCTGAAACGGTTTTATTTGATTTGATTTTGACATATTTTTAAGAATAGTGTTGTATTTTTCTTGTGTGTTACTGTTTGTGAGCGTCATTCCCACTGCAGCGCTGGGATTGAAACGGCTTTGGACAAACACCTTTTTTTCTTGGGAATATTTTCATTTTTTCTGATTTTGGGATAAAATCTGGTGAAATTTTTGTATTTATTATTAATCAAAATAAAACCATTTGTACACTAGAGTCTGAGGATGTATTTTTTGTCATTTACCCTCTAGGTCTGAGCAGGTCTAGAGCAGGATCCTAAGTGGTTTTGGAGGGCTGACAGGGTGGAGACAGTTCATCTACAGCACAGACTCATTCACATATACACAAACACTAGAGTTCAGTGAGTATTAGGTGTAAATACTTTTCTTCTGGTTGTTCTTCAGACTGTAGAATGTAATGATGGGGTCAGAGGTCACACACACAGTTCTATTCATGACACTGTACTTTACCATGAAATATCCAAAAGGTAAATTCACCAGTGTTGCACCTGATCATTTCTGTCAGAGACTAGAGCCAAGACCTCACAACCACAACAACCAGAACAACAACCACAACAAATGGACACAAAAAATGTAAAAGGTAAATTATAAGATAAGTCTTTACGCTACAGTCTGGCTCCCTCTGCTGGACCAGTCACAAACTTGCACCGTGTAAAACTCATTTTGGCCTAAGAGAAAAAAAAAAACAAAACATAAAAAGTGAAAAGTGTACTGACCGCTTTCCTCCAGCAGAGAGCAGCATTGGGCACAGGCGTAAGTCTTTTCAGAAACATTTTTTTATTTCACAGCCCAAAACTCACAAGCAGGATCTGTGCGGTTTCAATCTGGCTCTGGTTTGGTCTTTGGTTTAGTCCTGGTTTAGTTTAGTCCTCCTTATTCGGTCCTAGTTTAGGCCTGGTACAGTCCAGGTTTGGTCCCTGATTTACCAAAGGTCCTGGTTTACTCCTGGTTTAGTCCTATCTTAATCCTGGTTTAGTCCTGGATTAGTCCTGGTTTAGTCCTGGATTAGTCCTGATGTAGTCCTGGATTAGTCCTGGATTAGTCTAGGTTTAATCCTGGTTTAGTCATGGTTCAGTCCGGGTTCAGTCCTGGTTCGGTCCTGGTGTAGTCCTGGTTTAGCCCTAGATTAGTCTTGGTTTACTCCTGGTTTACCCTGATTTAGTCCTAGATTAGTCCTGGTTTAGTCCTGGATTAGTCCTGGTTTAGTCCTGTTGTATTCTAGGTTTAGTCCTGGTTTAATCCTGGTTTAGTCCTGGTTTAGTCCTGGTTTAGTCCTAGATTAGTCCTGGTTTAGTCCTGGATTAGTCTTGAATTAGTCCTGGATTAGTCCAGGTTTAGTCCTGGTGTAGTCCTGGTTTAGTCCTGATTCGGTCCTGGATTAGTCCTGGTTTAGTTCTGGTTTAGTCCTGGTTTAGTTCTGGTTTAGCCCTGGATTAGTCCTGGTTCAGTTGAGGTTTAGTCTATGTTTTGACTGGATATTTGACCAGTGGAGTCTCTGTCCGGTAGTGAATGAATAAGAGTGAATGGTCTGTGTGTCTTCTACTAAATTACTGTAACCACTACTACTACTGCAAATACTGCTGCTACTACTACTACTGCTGCTGCATGTACTGTTACTACTCGGCTGCCTCTGGCCTCCTGGCCTGTACAACACTGTTGCTTTGTTTGAATAGGTCATGTCTCTTTTGCCAGTGTGTTTAGCTCAGTCATGTGCAGTAATTGCATCATTATTTGCACAAAGACGGATGAAGGAGCAGACACGGCGCTAATCCAATAAAAACCACACATCATCATAAATATTCTTGTGCCATAATCTGATTCTGTTACGTAACGTGCGCGTCTGTGTTCAGAATAAACAGGAAAACTGTGGAGCGCTCAGACGCGGAAAAGACCCGCGCCCGAACCGCTGCTATAAATAACGCACGCGCTGAGGTGGAGCCGTCACGTGAGCGCAGGTACCACCCTCCTGCTGCGCGTGCACGGTGCCCGGGCTCGAGCGCAAAGGTCCTAGTGTCTCCTGCCTCTCCTCGTGCTCACTCCTCTCCTCTCCTCGCCTCCTCTCCTCTTCTTCGCTCTTGTCTTCGCTCCTGTGACGCGCCGCAGGGAAAGAGGAACCGCGGGGAAAGCAGAAGTCACATTAGTGGAGTTTTTTTGGAGGTTTTGGCGCTTTGGAGCCGCTCTCCTGCTGCAGACATGTTCAGTTGGGTCAAACAGGAGCAGGGAGGACGCAACAAGGAAGGAGAGATGTACGCGACCGTGACGGAAGGGCTGCAGACGCTGTACACCAAGAAGCTGCTGCCGCTGGAGGAGACTTACCTGTTCCATGACTTCCACTCACCTGCGCTCGAGGCCGCGGACTTCCAGAGCAAACCCATGGTGCTGCTCGTGGGCCAGTACTCCACCGGGAAGACCACGTTCATCAGGTGGGTGCGGAGCGGAGCGGACACGCCCTGGAGCCGGGGCGAACCGGGGCGAGTTTGGGCACAGACCGGGAAACCAACGGGAGCGATGCGTAACCGGAGTGATGACGCGTAATGATCAGCTGTCACTGTTTTAAAACGGGCCCATGCCAAACAGGATTTTCCTCAGATCTGGTGTAGTCCGGGTTTAGACTTCGCTACACATACTCCTTATCTTACCAGGACAGATAAAAGTTTCAATACTGGTTTAGTCCTAGGTTAGTCCTGGTTTAGTCCTGGTTTAGTCTTGGTTCAGTCCTGGTTTAGTCCTGGTTTAGTCTTGGTTCAGTCCTGGTTTAGTCCTGGTTTAGTCCTGGTTTAGTCCTGGTTTAGTCTTGGTTCAGTCCTGGTTTAGTCCTGGTTTAGTCCTGGTTTCCTGGTTTAGTCCTGGTTCAGTCCTGGTTTAGTCCTGGTTCAGTCTTGGTTCAGTCCTGGTTTAGTCTTGGTTTAGTCCTGTTTTAGTCCTGTTTTAGTCCATAGTTCAGTTTCTGTTCTGCTCAAGTCCTGGTTTAGTCCTGGTTTAGTCCAATGGTTTAACTCCTTTTGGGTTGAGCCTTGGTCTAAACCCAATTTTGTTCTGGTTTTGCTTTGGTTTAGTCCATAGACCTGGTTAAGTCCTGGTTTGCCCTCTTGTATTTATTGGTAAGAGCCAATTTAATTAAACTTAAAAACTGCATGAACTGCATAAACTGCATGTTTTAATCCCACGTGGCCAACATTCACTTATTTGATTTAAGTATCTTAAAGTTCCTATGTTACACAAAACTGTCTCCTGTGAGCTTTAAGTCATGTTTTAATGCTGTTCCCTCCTCAAAAAACAGACTTGAAGTTGTGTTTTGTTTCATTCACACATGTTTGAGTAAGTTTTTATTATTAGTCTGTCTACATCTCCAAAGCTCAAAATGCTCTGTTCCACCTTGTGATGTCATGAAGTGGTAGTTTTCAAGTTAACAGCTCCTTTTACCTTTAGTTTAGTAGAGATTGACAATTCCAGGGCTGAAATCATCCAAATAATTCTAGTGAAGGTGTGTGGAGTTTAAAAACACAGTGGAGCACTTCCTGTATTACCACATGACATCACAAGGTGGAACTGAGGGTTTTCAGTCTGAGAGAAGAACTCAGCCTAAATATACAGGTTTGTGTGTTAAACAAGTGAATGAAACAAACAAAGCTCCAGGTCTGTTAGTGATGAGGAAACATTAGAGCAGGTGAGAGAGCAGTGCATTATGGGCCTTTAAAGACCAGAGCTGATCATGATGTTGACAGAAAACATGTGATTATAAAAACATGTTTATGCAGAAAACATGTAGAACCTGAAATAAAAAGGATGAATCTATGGAAAATAATGTTGTCAATTGTCATGGCGACACCGGAATCCTGCTGTGGTGTAATAGCAGTCACATGGTACAAAAGGATCATTACTAAAGATTATTAATGTGAGTCAGAGAAACAATGTGGAACAAGGATTAACAAACCAGGGACAAAGCAGAACTTAACCAGGACTAAACCAGGACCAAAGCAGAACTGAACCAGGACTAAACCAGGACCAAAGCAGGAGCAACGCAGAACTGAACCAGAACTGAACCAGAACTGAACCAGAACTGAACCAGGACCGAACCAGGACCGAACCAGGACCGAACCAGGACCGAACCAGGACCGAACCAGGACAAAAAAACTGTCTAGATTTTTTGACTAGGTCTGGGCCAGGTTTTAAACATCTGGTTTAAAGTCATTTGTATTTTATGTTCCCATTACACTCATACTGATACAGCTCTAATATTAGCGTAGCCGTAGTGTTAGTACAGTGTTATCAGACTCAGACTCTGATAAACCTCACATGGTCCTGGTCCTGGTCTGGTCCTGGTCTGGTTTTGGACCTGGACTCTGTTGGGTTTGATTGGAGCCTGTAGGACTATACGTTGTTATTACACTGATATGTGTATCTTTACCTAAGCCCTTATGAGGAGAAGTGCACTTGTTTAATTAACCATGACTGACTAAAAATGGTCAGTGATGGTTAATTAAACCATCACTGGTTTGGTGGGAGTAGGTTTGATTCCTACTCCCGCCATATCTTACTGCTGAGTTTTTGAGCAAGACACTGCCCTGCTTCCTTACTGTTAGTGTGAGTGATGATGTAATCTAATCACTAGTCTAAATTTGCATCTATTTCAATATAAAGTTACAGATTTGTCCTGGTGTAGTCCTGGTGTAGTCCTGGTGTAGTCCTGGTGTAGTCCTGGTGTAGTCCTGGTGTAGTCCTGGTGTAGTCCTGGTGTAGTCCTGCTCTAGTCCTGCTCTAGTCCTGCTCTAGTCCTGCTCTAGTCCTGCTCTAGTCCTGGTGCATATTTCGGGGGTTTGTCGGTCACTGGGGCAAATAGTTGTGAGATTTAAGTGAGATCTGGACTAAAGGTCACACTTGAACCCTCTGTGTGAAAGAGGGAAAGAGGGAGAGAGGTGGAGAGAGAGATAAAGAAAGAAGGGGTGGGGTGGTGGTTATGGTGGAAGAGAGGAAGAGAGATGGAGGGACAGAGAGAAAGAGAAAGAAGAGTGATGAAGAAGGGGAGGAGAGACAGAGATGGAAAGATGAAAAGGGAGAGGGAGAAAAGCGATGTAGGGGATTTAGAAAAGTGAAGTGTGCAGAGCTGAACATGTGACAGACTTCAGACCCAGGACCTGAACCAGGACCTGAACCAGGAACTGAACCAGGACCTGAACCAGGACCTGAACCAGGTCCAAACCAGGTCCTGAACCAGGTCCAAACCAGGTCCAAACCAGGCCTAAACCAGGATTTTAGTGACCAGATGTATTTTGCAGAAGTTGGTCTGTTGAATGTAGAAGTGAAAGTGGATTTCCTTAAACTCACTTTTGCACAACAGAAGGAGGATCCTCTGGTTTTATTCTTACTTTTGGACTCTTCAGTATTAAAGCACAACTCTGAGACCAGAACAGCAACTAGCATGTTAACAGTGCATTTACTGATCCTCTGACATTAAAACACTATAATCAGATGCAGACAGTAAACAGTGGCATTGTGTAGTTATGAAGTGGTGCACGTGTGGGCCATGTAGTGAATGGATTTCCCGGTTTTGCACATTAGAACAGAGTTAAAGCTCTACTGTGCAACATTTCATCACATTAGAACAGGGTTTAAGCCCCACTGTGGAATGTTTCATTACATTAGAATGGGGCTGGGACAATAAACAATAATATTGTTTATTGTGATAAAAAGGGTGGACAATAATTGTTCAGGGAAGATTTTATATAATCGTGATAGTCACCAACAGAGATGATCACCATTGTATCACCAGAATGTGCAGAAAAAACTACTTATCCACAGGGGAGTCGACGGGGAGACAAAGGGGTCTGTTGTCCCGGTGTTTAGGGGCCCAGAATTGGACGCTCTTCCTAATAATTTGCATTATAGGGGGCCCATGTGAGACTTCTTGCCCCGGGCCCCCAAATTTCAGTTGACAGGGGGTGACAGTAGCTCAGTTGGTTGGGTGTTTGTCCCACTGATCCGAAGGTTGGCGGTTCAAATCCCGCTCTCTACATAAACATCATTGGTTGAGTGATTAGATCCACTGACTCGCAGGTTGGCGGTGCAATTCCAACCCTCACAGATGAATGCTGTCGTTGTGTCCTTGGGCAAGACACTTAACCCACTTCGCCCCCAGTGTCTGCGTTCACTGGTGTATGAATGTGTGTGTGAATGGGTGACTGGTTCCTTGTTGTAAAGCGCTTTGAGTGCCTTGAAAGTGGAAAAGTGCTGTATAAAGATGTGACCATTTGACATCCCTGCTCATCCAGAATATTCTCCGTTTGTTTTCACTGATGACGAAGTACAATATTATAACACTTCTTTCAACATGGAAATGTTTTGTAAGCTTTAATAATTATCGTGATATAATCGTTAATGGCAATTATTTTGGCCATGATATCGTCCCATGCCTACATTAGAACAGAGTTACAGAGAGGAAAGAGCATTTGTTTGGTTCTTGTTAAGTTTTAGTTCGGTTATAGTCCTGGTCGGGGCCTGGTCTTGGTCTGGACTAGGTCTGGTCCCTGGTAATTTATATCGCTCTTGTGTTTGGTTCTTGTTTAGTTTTAATCTGGTTATAGTCCTGATCTTGGTCTGGACCCGGTCTGGATCTAGTCTTGGCCTGGACCCGGTGCTGGACTCGGTCTGATCCCTGGACGCTCATATCACTCTCGTGTTTTGTTCTCAGGCGTCAGAACAAACAAACATGGCTGCTGCGTTCTTTCTGAAGTTTTTCTCAAACAGGAAGTGAGCACCGGGCACTTCCTTCCTCCATATTTCACACTTTCCTCCCAGAACAAAGGTAGAGGTCAGGGGTCACACCGGGGTCACGGGGGTCAAAGGAGAGATGGATGGATATGAGAAACATAACTCAATTTCATAATGTGTTACAGTGTAGTTTCATAAAAGGGGGGAAAAAATGACTGTTGAAACCATTTAAAACTGGCTCAGGATGTAGAAGTCGCCATAACAACAGAAAGCACTAACAGCCTTTGACCTTCCAGTTGTGTCTTCTTTGGCAAGACCAGAGACTGTATAAAGTATATGGTCTTCAAATGAAGCTCATCTAGGCCAGCGGTTACAGCGGCCAATTTGGGACCCACTTCCATATTTGGAATTCCAACCGAGAGTATCATAGCAACCAACGAGCCAATCAGGAGTGAGGCTATTGAAGCTAAAGCCCCTTCCCGCCCGCACTGCGCTGGTTTAACAAGGAGTGGGCACTTAATGCTGTCAGTGAAACCTGTTGCTAATCGCTAGCAGGAGCGACTTTGGCTAAAGAAGGCGCCTGATTTGTCTGTTACTAATGTTCACATCTTGATTTATGGACACAATGGTGAAATAAAAATCATACGAACATTTTAAAACCAAAATGACAAGCCTGGCAGCAGCAGTTACAGAGAGAGCGGCCACAGGGGCAGCCTTGCTTCTGTCAGTCTGCCCCAGGACAGCTGTGGCTACAATAGTTACTTTCCATCGCTGTGTGTGTGTGTGTGTGTGTGTGTGTGTGGAGTGAATGAATGAACACAGTGTAGCACTTCATGAGGCTGAACATCTCAGATTTCAGACATTTGTAAGAAATCCCTGGTTTTAGGCTGTTTTTTGTGCTTAGTTTAGCTAAAGAGGTCCTTTTAGTTTGTGTAAAATAATGTAGTAGTGCCTTATTTTCCTGAGAGTTCTGCCATTACATTAAACCAGTGGATCTCAAACTTCTCACACCAAATATCACCTCAAGACAATATTTAGTTTTCTAAGTACCACTAGATCTATACACGGACTTTATCAGACCCAAACTAAGGCTGTGAAAGCTCTGAAACGAGACTGAGCCATGAGTAGGGTAGTTCTAAATCAGATATTGTTACCCCACCCACATACTGGTACCCCTCTCCTCCTACTGTCACAATACTAACATTTCAAACTCGATTTTGATAATAAAGAGTAGACTCGATATTCAATATTGAAGCCACAATGATAATGGAACACTTTTTCTTTAGACAATACAATGTGATTTTCCACATTAAATAGTTGTACTTTTCTATTCCCAAGTGTCCTTATATCTGTGTAATTCCTCAGTGTCCAGGTAGGTTCCATAGTGATCTATGTGTGTATACTAGTCTACTACTAGTGTCTTATACTTGTTCTGATACAGCTAAACATCATTCTAAAGATATTCAGGAAAGGTTCATTTCTGTCCTGTCAGTGGGACTTTTTTAGTATTGATACCTGTGAAAAATTAGTAGTTTTGATTCTGTTTCTGATACTCTGACAACCGTATTCTCTCTGCTCAGGTATCTTTTGGAGCAGGACTTTCCGGGGATGAGGATTGGACCGGAGCCGACCACAGATGGCTTTATCGCTGTGATGTTCGGAGAAAATGAGGGCGTCGTCCCCGGCAATGCCCTGGTCGTCGACCCCAAGAAACCCTTCAGGAAACTCAACGCCTTCGGAAACTCCTTTCTAAACAGGTGTAACACACGGGGGAGGGCACCTGACACACGGGGGAGGGCACCTGACACACGGGGGAGGGCACCTGACACACGGGGGAGGGCATCTGAGACACGGGGGAGGGCACCTGACACACGGGGGACATAAGATTGTTGTTGTTGACCTTAACTCTAAGCTTGGTTAAATTTAGTTTTGTTTCATAAATCGATATGAAACGTGTTGTTCTGGAGCGACAGCCGTGACGCACTCTGAACTTCCCCCGGAAACATGGCACATGTCGAAGGTTCCCCCCATGCTCTAAAAACACTTGAGTTCCTCGTGTCCGCCCTTTGAATGTCCGAGTGTTTGACTGCTTTCCTCGAAGTATTTCTGAAACAGGAAACGTCAAGATTTTAAATTTAAACATGGCGGCCAGGGTCGGAGGTCACTTCCTGTTGATGGAGGAAGTGGCTGTCAGTGAAGAGTTGAACACAAACAGAATATTTCCTCACGTTTTTCTGTTACATAAGAGACAAGAGGTTAGCAGAGGAGCAGAGGAGCAGGAGAGGAGCAGAGGAGCAGGAGAGGAGCAGAGGAGGAGAAGAGCAGAGAAGGAGATGAGGAGCAGAAAGTTAGAGGAGCAGAGGGGGAGAAGAGCAGAGGAGGGGGAGAAGAGCAGAGGAGGAGGAGCAGGAGAGGAGAGGAGGAGAGGAGGAGAGAGAGGAGCAGGAGAGGAGGAGAAGAGCAGAGAAGGAGGAGAAGAGCAGAGGAGGGGGAAGAGAGAGAGGAGGAGGGGGAGAAGAGCAGAGGAGGAGGAGAAGAGCAGAGGAGGAGGAGAAGAGCAGAGGAGGAGGAGAAGAGCAGAGGAGGAGGAGAAGAGCAGAGGAGGAGGAGAAGAGCAGCAGAGGAGGAGGAAAAGAGCAAGGAGAGGAGAGGAGCAGGTCAGAGCAGAGGAGGAGGAGAGGAGCAGAGGAGCAGAGGACAGTTTGAATAACATTGTTGTGGTCTGTTCCAGGTTTATCTGCTCTCAGATGAATAACCAGGTCCTTCAGAGCATCAGCATCATCGACACTCCAGGGATCCTGTCAGGAGAGAAACAGAGAATCAGCCGAGGTCAGACCATTCAGACATAACTCATCATAACACACTGAGGACATAGTGTTATAACTGTCAGTATAACACACTGAGGAGGTGGTGTTATTATTATAACTGTCAGTATAACACACTGAGGAGGTGGTGTTATTATAACTGTCAGTATAACACACTGAGGAGGTGGTGTTATTATTATAACTGTCAGTATAACACACTGAGGAGGTGGTGTTATTATTATAACTGTCAGTATAACACACTGAGGTGGTGTTATTCTGGTTACATCGGTGGTGAACATGGCACTATCACATAAAACAGAAAAATGAAAAATTAAACCAGAATATATACAAATATTTAACTTGGACAGATCCAGCGTTTTGACACCGATTAAGCTAATATTTCTAGATCGACGCCGATATCTGATACTGGTATCAGTGTTGGTGCGTTCCTAGACATAAACAGATCTCCGGTTTAGGCCTGAGCAGCTCTCAGCCCTTTGGCACTTTCACTACAGTCATGTTGTGATGTCGCTCCCTGCCTGACATCAAAAGAATTTATTACAGCTGCTTTGAGTGGACTCCGCGTTTATGTACCTGAGTTTGAATGTGCGCTGTGTGCACGTGTGTCCCTCTGTGTGTGTGCACGTGTGTCCCTCTGTGTGTGTGCACGTGTGTCCCTCTGTGTGTGTGCACGTGTGTCCCTCTGTGTGTGTGCACGTGTGTCCCTCTGTGTGTGTGCACGTGTGTCCCTCTGTGTGTGCGCACGTGTGTCCCTCTGTGTGTGCGCACGTGTGTCCCTCTGTGTGTGTGCGCACGTGTGTCCCTCTGTGTGTGTGCACGTGTGTCCCTCTGTGTGTGTGCACGTGTGTCCCTCTGTGTGTGTGTGCACGTGTGTCCCTCTGTGTGTGTGTGTGCACGTGTGTCCCTCTGTGTGTGTGCACGTGTGTCCCTCTGTGTGTGTGCACGTGTGTCCCTCTGTGTGTGTGCACGTGTCCCTCTGTGTGTGTGCACGTGTGTCCCTCTGTGTGTGTGCACGTGTGTCCCTCTGTGTGTGTGCACGTGTGTCCCTCTGTGTGTGTGTACGCACGTGTGTCCCTCTGTGTGTGTGCACGTGTGTCCCTCTGTGTGTGTGCACACGTGTGTCCCTCTGTGTGTGTGCACGTGTGTCCCTCTGTGTGTGTGTGTGCACGTGTGTCCCTCTGTGTGTGTGCACGTGTGTCCCTCTGTGTGTGTGCATGTGTGTCCCTCTGTGTGTGTGCACGTGTCCCTCTGTGTGTGCACGTGTGTCCCCTGTGTGTGTGCACGTGTGTCCCTCTGTGTGTGTGTGCACGTGTGTCCCTCTGTGTGTGTGCACGTGTGTCCCTCTGTGTGTGTGTGCACGTGTGTCCCTCTGTGTGTGTGCACGTGTGTCCCTCTGTGTGTGTGTGTGTGCACGTGTGTCCCTCTGTGTGTGTGCACGTGTCCCTCTGTGTGTGTGTGTGCACGTGTGTCCCTCTGTGTGTGTGTGTGCACGTGTGTCCCTCTGTGTGTGTGCACGTGTGTCCCTCTGTGTGTGTGCACGTGTGTCCCTCTGTGTGTGTGCATGTGTGTCCCTCTGTGTGTGTGTGTGTGTGCACGTGTGTCCCTGTGTGTGTGTGTGTGTGCACGTGTGTCCCTCTGTGTATGTGCTGACTCACATTTATAGCCCTATGATCCTGTGTTATGTAAACTCAAACCTGCGGCGCTCTCCTGAGTCTGCACAAAACACGTCCAGACTCGAATCGGACTTTTTCGCCCAGCCAAAATGTAAAATATTTCTGTAACTGGGACCGGTTATAGACCTGGCCAAGTTACAGGTCAGATTCATCCTTGTTTTAGTCTTGGTTCAGTCCTGGTTCATTCTTGTTTTAGTCCCGTTTTAGTCCAGGTCAGTTCTGTTCAGTCCAGGTTTAGGTCTGGTTTACGCCTGGTTTAGGCCTTCTTTAGTTCTGGTTCAATATTGCTTCAGTCCTGGTTGAGATCTGAGTCAGTCCTGGTTGAGATCTGAGTCAGTCCTGGTTTAGTCCTGGTTTTTGAGGAAGTCTTAGTTTCAGATCTGGTTTTAGACTCCGATTAATTGGGCAGGAAACAGAAGGAGACAAACGGGAAGTAATGGACAAGATTGAGTCTCTCACAGACATGTCCGGTCTGTGTACGTGAGAGGAGCGTGCATGTGAGGAGCGTGCATGTGAGGAGCGTGCATGTGAGGAGCGTGCATGTGAGGAGCGTGCATGTGAGGAGTGTGCACGTGTGAGGAGTGTGCACGTGTGAGTCCAAAGTTATTCCTCACTTACCTTATGCATTCAGAACATCCTATTCACCATGATGAGTTTATAAGCACTTTTCACAACTCTGAGACCAGAGTGGAGTTTTGCCATCACAGTAATGCTAACAACAACTAGCATCATAACTTCCACTACCTGTTTCTCAGACAATAAAACACTTAATAATCAGATGCAGACACTACACAGTAGACATATTTTAACCTCAAGAGCTGCCTATGCAGTATAAGTGTATATGTGCAGTATATGTTTATATGTGCTGTATATGTGCAGTATATGTGTATATGTGCAGTATATGTGCAGTATAAGTGCAGTATATGAGCACTGGAGTGAGACACATTTGGATCAAATAGATGTGGTAAAATCAGGTACAGGGACAGGTTTAGTCCTGGTTTAGTCTTTTGTCATTTCTGTCACAGTTTGAAGCAGAGGAAGTAACTGAGGGGTGTGTCTCCATCTGGAACAGCTCAGACTAAGACCCGGTCCCAAACGAGACCTAGTCCAGCTCGGCTGTAATCCAGGTTCATAACCAGACCCTGGTCCTGTTGTAGTTCTGGTTTGGATCCAAGTCCTGGTGCACAGGGAGGGACTGAGGTTCAGCTGAGTCAACAATAATTCAATAACTAAAAAATGTGCGTCAAATACAAAGGTCTGACACTCAATATACTGGTGTAGTCCTGCTTTAGTCCTGCTTTAGTCCTGCTTTAGTCCTGCTTTAGTCCTGCTTTAGTCCTGCTTTAGTCCTGCTTTAGTCCTGCTTTAGTCCTACTTTAGTCCTGGTGTAGTCCTGCTCCTGATGTAGTCCTGGTGTAGTCCTGGTTTAGTCCTGCTGTAGTCTTGCTGTAGTCTTGCTGTAGTCCTGCTGTAGTCGCGGTTTAGTCCCGGTTTACTCCTGATGTAGTCTTGTTGTAGTCCTTGGTTAATCCTGCTTTAGCCCTGCTTTAGTCCTGGTTTAAACCTTGGTTCAGACCTCTTTGGGACCAGGCCAGGATCTAAAATGGACTGGGTGGGATCTGGGTGGTGCATTGAAGCTGCAAATTAAAGAGAGGAGTCACTGTGCCAGGGAAATGTATTTAACCAACGCCTCCAACTTGGACTAAACCAGTTTTTGAGTCCAGTTTAAATCCTGGCTTAGACCTGGGTTAATCCTGGGTCAGTCTTTTTTTTTTTTTTTTAGTCTCTTATGGTCCCAGGTTCAGTCCTGTTTCAGTCCTACTTTAGTCCTGGTCCAGTCCTGGTTCCATCATGGTTCAGTTCTCATTAAGTCCTAGTTTAGTCTGATGCAGTCCCGGTCCAGTCCCGGTCCAGTCCCGGTCCAGTCCCGGTCCAGTCCCGGTCCAGTCCCAGTCCAGTCCCGGTCCAGTCTGTGTTGAGTCCAGCTTTAGTCCTGGTCTAGTCCTAGTTCAGCCTTGAATCCCAGACTGCTCCTGCTGTGTTGACGTTGGTCATGTCGTCTTTAAAGGTCAGTGAGTTTGGGGCTATTGCATCATGGGAAACGTAGTGAAGGAGGGTGGGTCTCCGGGATCGGGCCCAGAGGAGGATCAGAACCAGACTCTGGGCCAGAATGAGTCACGCGTGGATTTAAAGTCCAGAAAACTCCAAGGAAAAGTGGACCAACTAAAAGCATTTGTGAACTTCAGATAACATTCTCCAAGACAAGGGCAGGGTCTGTGTTACTCATACTGTGTGTATGACTCTGAGGGCACTCTTGGGTCCATAAATGCTTTTTAATATCCGTTTGTCTTAAAGCTGTAATATGTCACTTTTAGGGTTGGCTAATCATTACTAAAACTAGTATCGAAACTCATTTTTGGCAGGTATTGATACTACCATACCCATTCACAGGACAGAACTGAACCTTTCCTTTTTAAAATGATGTTGAGCTGTATCAGAACAAGTATAAGACACATAGACTAGTGTACACCCAGGGACCACTATGGAACCTACCTGGACGACATTTCATGTGAAGGAGGAATAGCAGAAAATACACAAATACCCTATTCATAATTTTGCAGTGACATCATAATGGGGGGGGGGGGGGGGTCTGCATGTATCGCTATGGAAGAATGTTCAGCAGTTATCATGGTGACACAATGCACAGATTAGCAAACTTTGGCAAATACATTTCAAGATTGTCTGAAAACTCTAAACAAAATCCACACTGTATTTAAAGAGCACATTTTCAGGAGCCTGTCAGTGTATTCATGCTCCTGCTCAGGAGTTTGATTTTACACAAAAAGGTGAGAGTGACTAACTGAAAAACTGTTGGCTAATGCTAGCTAGCTTGTGTTTGTAATTTTATTTGAGAGGGACTTGTTTAACAGCACAAATGAGATCACCTGTTGTAGTTCAGTCAAGTCAGTTGTTTATGGTCAGATTGTTAAATTTTAATCAAAGCTTAATTTTAACACAGAGCTTCAGACAGAGCAGTGCCTACAGTTAGCAAATTAGCAAAGTATTAATTATAGGTTGTGTTCACATGACATCACAACATAGTAGAATCACTAAAAATAGGGAAATAAGGGACTATACGGACTGAACCTGGACTGAACCTGGACTGAACCTGGACTGAACCTGGACTGAACCTGGACTAAACTAACCCAATCTCAAACTAATATTGAGAAGGTTCAACATTTGTGGAGCACAAGTTTGGAGATTTATTTAAAACAGAAACTCTTCCATAGAGTTCTACAGGCCCTGCATTACTGTGCTGTCCCATAGAGTTCTATAGAGTTCTATAGAGTTCTATAGAGTTCTATAGAGTTCTATAGAGTTCTATAGAGTTCTATAGAGTTCTATAGAGTTCTATAGAGTTCTATAGAGTTATATGGTTCTATATGCTCTGTCCAGCAGGTCTTGTTAAGGTCAGGACTGTTGACTGTAAAGGCTCAGTGTTGACACCAGGATCCTCCCTCAATCAACAACATACATGTACTATATGAACTAGGGACATAGGACTTCACCAGGACTTCACCAGGACTTCACCAGGACTTCACACCAGGACTTCACCAGGACTTCACCAGGACTTCACCAGGACTTCACCAGGACTTCACCAGGACTTCACCAGGACTTCACCAGGACTAAACCAGGACATTTGAATTAAACTAGCTTCTTTTAGCACAGCTCCTCTCCATAACTGTGCTACTGATGTTTTTTAATATATATTATTTCTTATTCACAAATCAATTTTTCTCTTTTATATATTTAGATGTGGCTCTTTTTTGTAGAATGTAAAGTGCTGAGGTACTCACAGGAAGTTCACATTTACTCCTGTGATATCTGCACCTGTCTGATCATCAAAGCAGCATGTTGTCCTGGCTGAGTCCTGGCTGAGTCCTGGCTGAGTCCTGGCTGAGTCCTGGCTGAGTCCTGAGTCCTGGCTGAGTCCTGGCTGAGTCCTGGCTGAGTCCTGGCTGAGTCCTGGCTGAGTCCTGGCTGAGTCCTGGCTGAGTCCTGGCTGAGTCCTGGCTGAGTCCTGGCTGAGTCCTGGCTGAGTCCTGGCTGAGTCCTGGCTGAGTCCTGGCTGAGTCCTGGCTGAGTCCTGGCTGAGTCCTGGCTGAGTCCTGGCTGAGTCCTGGCTGAGTCCTGGCTTTACTGTAGATATGAGACACAAAAGAATCTGGCCTTGGATCTGTCCTCATGAATGGCAGATATAGACACAGATATAGTTTAAACCCCCTCTAAATCTGGTTGAGTTCCAAGTCCTAATCCTGAGTCCTAGTTCCAGACCACACCCAGACCGGATCGGCTTACACTGTCACACAACCACAGAGAAGACTGGGAGTGCTGAGGTAGAGTCATTTAGTCCCAATCTAGTCCTGGTTTAGTCCTGGTTTAGTCCTAATCTAGCCCTGGTTTAGTCCTGGTTTAGTCCTAATCTAGTCCTAATCTAGTCCTGGTTTAGTCCTAATCTAGTCCTGGTTTAGGCCTAATCTAGTCCTGGATTAGTCCTGGTTTAGTCCTGGTTTAGTCCTAATCTAGTCCTGGTTTAGTCCAGGTTTAGTCCAAATCTAGTCCTGGTTTAGTCCTGAATTAGTCCTGATTTAGTCTTAATCTCATTTTGGTTTAGTCTTAATCTGGTCCTGGTTTATTCCTGAATTAGTCGTGGTTTAGTCCTGGATGAGTCCTGGTATAGTCCTAATCTGGTCCTGGTTTAGGACTAAACTAGAACTAATCCAGGACTAATCTAGTCCTTCTGTACACATTCCTCTTGTAATTATTTTGTATATTTAATCACATTGAATCCCGGCCGTTGGGACAACGGATGGAAATGATCCTTAGGCTATAATCCGGTGTGTTTACATGCATGTTGCATCATGTCTGATCATTATCATGCATTGTCCCAGTCAAATTAATAAATAAATCAATCAAAAGACCCTTTGACCCTGCACCTGTTTGTGGGCGGGGCTTGTGCTGTGTCACCTGACTCTGCACCTGCCAATGTTTTATTCATGAGACTCCCTGACCTGGTTTACTGCACAGCACAAGTCCTATCAAGTGTCAGATGCCCTCCCATCCTCCTGTGTGCCAGATGCCCTCCCATCCTCCTGTGTGTCAGATGCCCTCCCATCCTCCTGTGCCCCTGTGTGTCAGATGCCCTCCCATCCTCCTGTGCCCCTGTCGTGTTAGACTGAGATGGGGGCAGGTCAAATGTCTGTAGTTAATCTGCAGATGTTGTGGTGCGTCAGATGCCCTCCCAGATATTGACGTGTGGCATATGTCAGATGCCCTCCCTGATGGCAGGAAAAACACATTTGTGGATGTGACTTTTGGAGATGTTTCTTTTCAGATACAGGTTCAATTTCTTTATAAAAAAGTTTGGTTTGGGTTTTGAAGTCTTCAGATGTGGTTTGTGTCGGTTTCTACAGTTGAGTCGTGTGTTTTTTGTGGTTTAACTGTTAACCACAAAATGGATCAAGTGGAACTATCAAAACTCTGCTTCCCATCAATAAAACTAAAAGCCAAAAACAACAACTGAGATAACATTTATTATCATAAAATATGCCATTCTGTTCCAAAGGGAACAGCTTAAATCAGATATATTCTTAAAACAGTTATTTTCAGATCTTTTACCATGTTCTAGTCGATTCTTCTCATTGAGCCTCTGAAGTTGTATTTGGAGTGATTCATGTTTGAGTAATCTTTAATCTCTTATTTTCAAGACGCCATTTTGCCGATCTTCCTTCATTTTCAACTCCACCGGTAAATGCCCACTGTGAGGTACACGCCCACTGTGAGGTACACGCCCACTGTAACGTACGCACTTCCTTCTCCAGTTTTATTTTCTTAATCTGTGATACTCGTAGGATTCGGCAACGTCGCGTCGTCATATTGGTACAAATGAAAAAAATGGGCTGCTCTCTAGTCTGATGTGCTGCTGTCCATAGGGGGCGCCAACAGCATTTGTTGTGATGACGTTTATGCCGATATCAGCTCCCATTGTGCACCACAGTTTTCTAAAATGGAAGTGTTGGAACTTATTTCTTTTCTGAAGTCGTTTCAGATGAATATTGTGATTTAAAATGTGTAAATTATAACATAATGATCCATGAGTGTCAGAGATTATAACAATAGAGACACAAACACAACAGGACTGATTTAATACAGAAAGTAATAGTAGAGCAAACAAGGGTTAGACCTTTGTTCAGTCCTGCCAAAGTCCTGTTTAAATTCTGCTTTTGTGTGTTTTAAATAATGAATATAGAAAGTAACAGTAGAGACAAGAGGTAGCCCTGGTTTAGTTCTGCTTTAGTCCTGGTTTACTCCTGATTTAGTCCTGGCTTAGTCCTCGTTTACTTCGTTTACTTTAAGTCCATTTACAGTCCTGTTTTGGTTTTGCTTTGGTCTTTGGTCCTGTTTCAGTCCTGCTTTAAACCCTGTGTAGTCCTTTTCACTAGGTACAGATTATTGCATAACCTCTTTTGCGTCTGGTGACCTCACATATTCCACTTCCTGTTTGACAGGAAATGCCTGCGGTTCGAACAATGGCACTTCCTGGTTTCAGGAGGACATGTTTGTTTTAGAGGAACTGAACATTAGAGTCCCCCCATCAATAACTCTGCACCGTCAGACACCCTCCTCTGCACCGTCAGACACCCTCCTCTGCACCGTCAGACACCCTCCTCTGCACCGTCAGACACTCTCCTCTGCACCGTCAGACACCCTCCTCTGCACCGTCAGACACCCTCCTCTGCACCGTCAGACACCCTCCTCTGCACCATCAGACACTCTCCTCTGATGGTGCAGACGAGGGTGTCTGATGGTGCCTCTGCTCACTTTCCCCTCTGCACCATCAGACACTCTTCCTTGCACCATCAGACACCCTCGTCTGCGCCATCAGACACCCTCGTCTCCTCTGGTCCTCGCCTCTCATCTCTGCCCCTCTGCCCCTTCACCTCTGCTCCTCTGACCCCTCTCACCTCTGCTCCTTTTCCCCTCTCACCTCTGCTCCTTTGCCCTTCTCCTCTCTGCTCCTCTGACCCTCTGACCCTCTGATCCTTTCTGTTCTCAGGTTACGACTTTGCAGAGGTGTTGCGATGGTTTGGGGAGCGCGTGGACAGAATCATCTTGTTGTTCGACGCTCATAAACTGGACATTTCAGACGAGTTTTCTGAGGCCATCCGAGCGTTCAAAGGTCAGGACGATAAGATCAGAGTGGTGCTCAACAAAGCCGACCAGGTACGTGGTTCATTCCTGGTTCAGACCTAGTTCAGACCCACATCAGACTTAGTTCAGACTTCTTCACCTGTCCTTCTCTCAGGTGGACACTCAGCAACTGATGCGTGTGTATGGCGCCCTCATGTGGTCTCTGGGGAAAGTAATCAACACTCCAGAGGTGGTTCGGGTTTATCTGGGCTCGTTCTGGGCCAAGCCTCTCCAGAACACGGAGAACAGGTCAGTACGACTATTACTACACTAAATAAATCAAATGTAAAACAGTTGTTAATGCAAAAAAGAAACAAATAAAACGTAGTAGTAGTATTAGAAAAACATAATACACGTAATAGTACTACATTGCAACATATTTTTGCCTATACTGCTACTAGGGACTACTACTACTACTACTACGGGGGAATAACTTTCACATCTCAATAATAAACATATTCTTAACACCAAATAGAAATAAAAGTGTGACTATGTATAAGTACTTACTGCTACTACTACTACAACTACTACTACTGCTAGTACTACTACGACTATTACTAAATCCAGATGGGTTTTTCAGTTTAGAGTTCTGTCTTGTTTTTCAGACGTCTATTTGAAGCCGAGACTCAGGATCTGTTCAAAGACATTCAGGGTTTACCTCGAAACGCAGCTCTGAGAAAACTCAACGACCTGATTAAGAGAGCCCGACTCGCTAAGGTGAGCCTGACTTTACAGAGCCCGACTCACCCCCCTAAGCCCCCAAAAGACCCTGACTCACGAGAGCCTGACTCGCCAAGGTGAGTCTGAGTCAAGAGAGCCCAAATCGTCAAAGTGAGTCTGAGATTGCAGTTGTGTTTTTTTTCATTCACACATATTTCAATAATCCTGCACATTTAGTCTGTACAGCTCTCTGCACAGCTCACAGCTTACCACCTGATGACATATTGTGATGTCACCAGGTGGCGCTGCACCTTCATCAGACTCATTCTCGTAATGTCAGGACTCCACTACACAACATTGTCACAGAAGTTATACAATTATTTGTGTGGCTCAAACCGCTTCACTCCTCAGTACACATGCAGCTGGAGTTCTTGTGCCCCCTGCTGGTATTTTTACTCCAGAAATAAAGGCTTCCAAAATCCTCACCTCCCGAGATCAGAGGTGAGAGGTCATGCAGGGCTGTTTAATTTCGCCAAAAATGAAACGAGGAAAATAGAGTTCGTTTATTGAGAAAACAGAAGTGAAACTCGGGGTTAAGGCAGTCTAGATTAGGCTATTCTTAGAGATAGTAAGTTTGAAAGAGGAGAGGAGCGTAGCGTAGAGGAGTGGAGAGGAGCGGAGAGGAGAGGAGAGGAGCGGGAGCAGAGAGAGGAGCAGGAGCAGAGAGGAGCAGGCAGGAGTGGACAGGAGCAGGGAGGAACAGAAAGGAGCATACAGGAGTAAAATTAGAGCTGATTGGTTTACTCCAGGTTTAGTTCTGGTTTAGTTTTGGTTTAGTCCTGGTTCAGTCTTGGTTAGTTTTGGACCAGTTTTAGGCCTGGACAATTTATTGCTACTTTTGCCCTGGAGAAGTTGAAGTTATTTGTTCTAAAAGTTCTGGCCTCCCATTCACGCCTTTAAATCCTCATTTCATCAGTAAAAACATATTTTCTGTTTCTTAACAAACCCCTTAGCCCCCTATGTTTTTTATGTTCTTAATAAACATCAGGAAAATTCTTCAAAGTCAGGCCATCTATTTTCTCCTCTTTCCTCATCTCCTCTCCTTCTCTCCTCGTTTCCTCCTTTTCCCTCCTATCTCCGCTTTCCTTGTCTCCTTTTCTCCTCCTCTCCTCCTCTTCTCTCCTCCTCTCTCCTCTTGTTCCTCTTGTTCGTTCTCTAAACACGTGTCCCTCAGACTTGTTGCAGATCTTCGATTGGAGCGTCTTCAGTTCCTCTGGTTCATAAACTCAAGTATTTTAAGTGGACCTGGGCGCGGCGTTTGTTTGTCCTAAATGTCAAATTAGAAGTGTCTGCAGTCTGATCCATAGACTGTATTTATAAATGGACATAGCTAACCTGCTAGCTGCCAAACAGAAAGTTAATTAAAAAGTGGGCGCGATTTAAAAAACTCCTTGAATTTGGAGCCTTTTTGTTACAGGAAGATTTGTCATAATTAAACTATGACCTTTGGGTTATCACATAAATCTTTGTGGTAGTCACATAAACTCAGAGCTAAATTTGTAAATGCTGAGTTTTGGAGACATTTTTAACGACTTGCATATGCCTTTAGTCCTGATTCAGTCTTGGTTCAGTCTTGGTTCAGTCTTGGTTCAGTCTTGGTTCAGTCTTGGTTCAGTCCTGGTTCAGTCCTGGTTCAGTCCTTGTCTCGTCCTGGTCTCGTGGTCTGTCCTGTTTCCTGGAGACATCTTTAAACGTCTGGTCTCGTCCTTGTCTCGTCAGTCCGTCCTGTCTCGTCCTTGTTCGTCCTTGTCTCGTCCTTGTCCGTGGTCTCCTTGTCTCTCCTTGTCAGTCCTTGTCTCGTCCTTGTCTCGTCCTGGCCTCGTCCTGGCCTCGTCCTGGCCTCGTCCTGGCCTCGTCCTGGCCTCGTCTCCTCGTCCCGGTCTCGTCCCGGTCTCGTCCCGGTCTCGTCCCGGTCTCGTCCCGGTCTCGTCCCGGTCTCGTCCTGGTTCTGGGGTCACACAGAGGTCATATAGTTGTGTAATACTGAAGAGTTCTGTAATAGGAGACATGTGCTGAGTTTGTATGTTATAATATTTCATGTGTGTTCTGATCCCAAAGGAGCACACGGGTCAGAGTTCAGGCTTTATAAAGGTTTAAGGGGGATTTTGTGCATTTTTTTAACTGAAGGGAATTTGAGCACTGAAATTGGAGTCTGATCTGCAAGGTGAGTGGACTAAAACCCAGAGGAGCAGCACCTGATGAGATCACAAAGTGTAACAGAGTGTTGTGTGAATGAAATAAATAATAAGTCCATGTTTCTGAGGAGGACACTACATTAGAGCAGGGTTAAAGCCCCACTGCGGAACATTTCATCAGTTTTGTCTGTTTTATTTGCCCCTCTCACTGGCTCCTCTCTGCCGCCCCCTGTAGGTGCACGCTTACATCATCAGTTACCTGAAGAAGGAAATGCCGTCGCTTTTCGGGCGAGAGAAAAAGAAGGAGGAGCTAATTATGCGACTTCCCGAGATTTACACCATCCTGCAGAGGGAGCACCACATCAGCCCTGGAGACTTCCCCAACGTGGCCAAGATGCAGGTAACAAATAAAATATCACTAAAACAGGACCAAAACATTCAAATAATACCAAACAAAACCAACATAAATCCACTCAGAGACTTCCCCAACATGGCCAGATGCAGGTGATGTATATTCAAATAGAAACTGTGAAAAGGTGTAAATGAAACCAGACGTGGAATGTGCCCAGATGTGCAGCCAAACCGCGGCACCAACAGCAGCGAGCACACACAGTCAAAGCTCTGACTAATGAACTCGAAATACAAATCAGGAATTTTGTGCCTTTCATGGGTCTTGGGACACTTGAGGGTGAAAAGATTCTGTGGCACAACCATCAACTAGAATATTACCAAATCACTCCTTTGGAAAAACAAAGTGACACATTTTAAATGTGCTAATGGTCATTTTTAGCTTTTGAGAGAGCCAAGAGAGATAAGAGGAGGAGGAGGAGAGGAGAGCTGAGAGAGAGATCTGTGGGAGCAGGAATGAGCTCATATAACACATATTGATACTTGCAGCTGATGTCATCAGTATATCCTGTTGATGTGATGCTAACATGAGGCTCTGCTCTGTCTGAAGCTCTGTTAGTCAAGTTGAACTTTAACCTGAGCTTTATTTTAACACAATCTGAACAAAAAGAACTGACTTCGCTGAAGTACAACAGGTGAGCCGATTTGTGCAGTTAAACAAGTCTCTCATAACAACATTACAGTCACAAGCGAGCGAGCATTAGCCAACAGTTTTTCAGTTTGTCACTCCAGGACCAAACTCCAGGTCCATGAACACTCGGATTGATCACAGGCTTCTGAAAATGTGCTCTTTAAATCACTTTGGGACTGTTTCTTGAGTTTTCAGACAATCTTAAAACTTTTTTGTCAATGTTTACTAATTTGTGCATTGTGTCACCATGGTAACTACTGAAGAGTCCACCATAGAGATACATGTAGAACACTCCCAGTGTGATGGTATGGCAAAGTATTATATGCATGCACCCGAATGCAGGAGGTTACACAAAGTAACCTTAGATCTCCAAGACAACTGGGCGCTACAGAAAAAAACAACCTTTGAACGAACTTTGAATGACCATTGAACAGCTTTTGTTACAGATATTCTGTCTTTTTTTACCTCCCAAAAAAACCTTCAAACTGATTAAGTGTTTTTGCATTTTTGTGTAGAAATATTTTGGCCGAACGTTAGATCAACAAGAGCCTTGCACTTGAACACTATGTTCAGTATCAGTCTCAATAGTTTTACTGGCTCTAGTCCCAGCTGGTCCCTGGTCTCTGGTCCCTGGTCCCAGGTCTCTGGTCTTTGGTCCTTCAGACCCAGATGTTGCAGATGTTTGTATTCTCTCAGCAGGTGTCTATAAACCAAAAACGGTCCTCTGTCCAAAACCAACAGAACTACAGAGACAGCTGTGCTGGCCCCAAAACCAGTCCTGGTTTCAGTCCTGGTTTCAGTCTGGTGCAGTCCTGGGTTCCCAAAACCAGTCCTGGTCCAGTCCTGGTCCAGTCCTGGTCAGTCCAGGTTTCAGTCCTGGTCAGTCAGTTTCAGTCCTGGTTTCAGTCCTGTCCCTGGTTCAGTCAGGGTCCAGTCCTGGGTTCAGTCCTGGGTTCAGTCAGTTCAGTCTTGGGTTCAGTCTTGGGTCCAGTCCTGGGTTCAGTCCTGGGTTCAGTCCTGGTTTCAGTCCTGGTTTCAGTCCTGGTTTCAGTCCTGGTTTCAGTCCTGGGTTCAGTCCTGGGTTCAGTCCAGGTTCAGTCCAGGTTCAGTCCTGGTTCAGTCCTGGTTCCAGTCCTGGTTCAGTCCTGGGTTCAGGAGCAGATCTGAGGCCAGTTGTTCAGCACTAAAGATCTTGTCTGTTTTAGCTAATATGATGTATATAGTTTTATTATGGCCTAATGCACCCTCCTCTCTCTCACCCCTCCTCCTCTGTTCTCCTCTTTTCACATCTCTCCCTCTTTTCCTCCCTCCCTTTCTCTCTCACTTCTTTCCTCACATCTTCTTTTCCTCTTCCTCACTTTTCTCTGTCCCTCTTACTTCCCCTGTCTCTTTCCCTCCCTCATACTCTCTCACTCACTTCCTCCCTTTACCTCCTCTTTCTGTCCTTCCCTCCCTCTCTCCCCCCTCTCCTTCCTCTCTGCTGCCCCTTCCTCTCACCCTCCCCCTCTTCTCTCTTCTCCCTCTCTCTCTTCCCTCCCTCCCTTTCTCCCCCTCTTCCCTCTCTCAGGACCAGTTGCAGCATTATGACTTCAGTAAATTCCCGTCGCTAAAGATGAAGCTCATCGAGTCGGTGGATAAAATGTTGGCGTCAAAGATCGCCGTTCTCATGGCGATGATCCGGGAGGAGGAGTCTAAAACTCCACCTGCCATGGTGCAGGGCGGGGCATTCGAGGGATCACAGGTACAGTGATAAAAACATTTGATATCAAGCAAACATTTGACCTGGTTTATAGGTAAAGATGGAGTATTCTGCAAAATCTATTTTTTTTAGCTTTCTGTGCTGTGCTCCATGTTATAATGCCTGAAGAGATATTAGATGTCATCCCTGCATGTTTGAGTATTTTAGCGATCTCGGGCACTATTCAAATACTCCACAGTGAGAGGTACAAGGCTCCGCCCACAAGTCTACATCACCCACGTTTCCACACGACAATTCTCCATAAATATACAAAAACATGATATAAAACTGTGCACTGCAACTTGACAAACCTGATGTGATGTGCAGTAGTTTCATTAGTGGGATGCAGCTGATTGTGTTGGGATAGTGCTCTGAAGGAGGAGTGACGTAGCACGGGGAGCAAAGGGAGGGGAGGCTTATAAAACATGTTAATACAATGTTTTGGGAAAATATAGCATTTTCAAAACAATGATATGATATGTGTTACAGTTAATCCCCCATAGAAGTAATATACCCCCTCTTTAATGACACCTCTTCTGTCTCTTCCTCCAGGACGGCCCCTTCGGTCATGGGTACGGCGAGGGCATCAGCGCCGGCGCCGACCACGAGGACTGGATTGTGAACCGCGACAAACACAGATACGACGAGATCTTCTACACACTGATGCCCGTCAATGGAAAGATCTCTGGAGTCAACGCCAAGAAGGAGATGATGAATTCCCGACTCCCCAACACCGTCCTGGGAAAGATCTGGAAGCTGGCGGACTGCGACCATGACGGAATGCTGGACGACGAGGAGTTCGCTCTGGCGCAGCATCTGATCCAAGTCAAACTGGAGGGATACGAGCTGCCGGTGGAGCTGCCCAACCATCTGATCCCTCCATCGCACCGCAAAAGCCACCAGAGCAACGGGGAAGGGGTCTACAGCCACAACGAGGACTGAGAACGAAACCAGGACTAAACCAGGACTAAACCAGGACTAAACCAGGACTAAACCAGGACTAAACCAGGACTAAACCAGGACTAAACCAGGACTAAACCAGGACTAAACCATCCGATCCGTCCATTGCACCGCCACTAGAGCAACAGAGAGGGTCGGTCTACAGTCACATCAAGAACTGAACCAGGACTGAACCAGAATTAAACCAGGACTGAACCAGGACTACACCAGGACCACACCAGCATTATAAAGGGAGTGTCCCTTCTCTACCTCCATACCATTATCATTAGTCCTAAACATTTCACTATCAGAAGATGTTCACCCAATCACGAGTGTCCAACTTCATTTAAACCTGGGTGACCTCTGACCCCTGTGTGCTTTTTGTTTTGGCCCCACCGATCATCAATCATTCTAAAATTACTGTTGTCTCCGGTCTTGGACTAATCCAGGACTATAATAGGGCCAGGACTGAATCAAGTGTAGTCCCGTCCAAGTCCCGGTCCAGTCTCGGTCCAGTCTCGGTCCAGTCCCGGTCCAGTCTCGGTCCAGTCCCGGTCCAGTCCCGGTCCAGTCCTGGTCAGTCCCGGTTCAGTCCCGGTCTAGTCCCGGTCTCTGGAGTCTGTTACATAAGACTTAGATGAAAAATGGTTCTGTACTGGACCCACTGGACTCTCACATTTCATTATTGTAGCTTTGATCTCAAACATGAAGATTTCTGATGCAAAACAGAACCAGAGTCACTGTTAAATAAGAACTTTGATAAGAAGTACAACACCAGGACTGAAACTGGTGTCATCCTGGACTAAACCACTTCCAGTCCTGGTTTAGACCTGGTTTCGTCCCAGTTTAATCCTGGTTTAGACCTGGTTTAGACCTGGTTTAGACCTGGTTTAGACCTGGTTTAGACCTGGTTTAGACCTGGTTTAGACCTGGTTTAGACCTGGTTTAGACCTGGTTTAGTCCTGGTTCAGTCCTGGTTTCGAGCTTGTTTAGACCTGGTTTAGACCTGGTTCAGACCTGGTTCAGACCTGGTTCAGACCTGGTTCAGACCTGGTTCAGACCTGGTTCAGACCTGGTTTAAGACCTGGTTCAGACCTGGTTCAGACCTGGTTTAGCTTGATTTAAGTTTCAAATGTGTGTAAATTTGGACCAATCACTGTCCTTGTTTTTCAGCACAAATTACACTCACTTATTTAAATCAACTTTGACATACTGTTTTGGTTCTGGTTTAGACCTGGTTTAGTGCCCAGTTTAGGTCTTATTTAGTTCTGTTTGAGCCCCTTTTTAACCCTGGTTTTAATCCTGGTTCAGTCCTAGTTCAGTCCTGGTTCATACCATAACAGACAGATACTAAAAGGGGAAAGAGTTGAAGGCTTTGGGCCGTAACAGCTGATTCAGTCCTGACTCAGTTTTGTGCTGGTATGTTGTGATGCCTTTGGACTGCATTTTTGTGTTCTTAATGCCCCCTAGTGGACAAGAAATTTGAAACATCCTGTCTAATTCCTGTTATAGTCCTGGTGTAGTCCTAATTCAGTCCTGGTTCAGTCCTGGTTCAGTCCTGGTTCAGTCCTGGTTTAGACCAGGGTTTAGTCTGGGTTAGCGGGTCTAGATCTGATTGTATCAAAATTAAGTGGCTTTGACCAAACCCTGAGACTGTCACATCAGTTTTTATTTTACAGAGTTTTTTAAATGTCCCTCTTCAAACATTCCTCTCTTGGTGTCACAAAGTCCAAAGTCTTAAGACTTTTCTGTAATAAAATAAATCCATAAAGTTTAATAATCTGAACTTTATAATGACTTTACAACACGGTCTTATGATAGGAACCACACCCCGAGGACTAAACCAGGACTAAACCAGGACTAAACCAGGACTAAACCAGGACTAAACCAGGACTAAACTAGGACTAAACCAGGACTAAACTAGGACTAAACCAGGACTCAACTAGGACTAAACCAGGACTCAACTAGGACTTAAAAACACAATTGGTCAGATCCTGGTCTAACTTCAGATCAGTTGAAACTTGTATTTCCTTGTGTGATGTTGAACCTTTTGCTCTGTTACAAATGATTCCAAAGATGTAAAAAAAAAAAAAATCTGTATTTGAATGTTTTCTTCCATGTATTGTACAGAATTATTAGTTTCTCATTTTGTTTGGCACTTTTTCAGACACTTCAAATTTATTTCAAATATATAACCAGCCTGCTGTTACCATAACGACCCCAGGTTTAGTTAAAGGCCCATATGACTCTGATTTGTTCTAATGTAGTTTCCTCATCACAAACAGACCTGAAGTTGTGTTTTGTTTCATTCACACATGTTTAACACACAAACCCTGCAGATTTAGGCTGATTTCTTGTGATGCCATGACTTAAAGCCCACGTGAGACCGTTTTGTGTCATATAGGACCTTTTAAATCTATTCTGCTTATTATTATTATTATTGTTTTAAATGTTTGTGCCTTATCACTCGGAGAAAAAGCCATATGTACTTCTGCAATCAGCACTGCCTTACTCTTATGTTAATTTTATTTTAACTTTATCAAACTGCACAGATTTGTTCACGATTAAAACATGTACAGAAGAATTTCATTTGGAAGAAATTATCTCAGATTTTGTGTGAAAAATTAAAAAGTCTGAGGTGGAGTGTATTTTATTAAAGTTTGTAAACTGGAATTTTGTCTGTTTTGTAGCCATCCTTCAGTGTCTCTGGGTTAAACCTGGCAGGAGCAGTGGGACCGATCTCCAGATCTTGAGCTAGTTTTGGACAGGACCATAGACTGTATATATATAAATGGACATCGCTAACCTGCTAGCTGCTGCATTCCAAACAGGAAGTGAGCAGGGGCACGCTTCCGCCTTCAGTGACTCTGGCTAAAATTCACTTTGTATTGAAAAACTGTGGCTCCTCTCTCTGTAACTGCTGCTGTCAGACTTGTCATTTCACAAATCGGGCTCCTTCTTTCCTCGGGGTCGCTCCCGCCAGCGTTAGCAACAGGCTTGATTGACAGCGTTGCTAAGATTGACTTGATTGACTCCCTGCCAAGCTAGCGGTGCAGACAGGATGGGGCGTTACTTTCAGCTGTCTCACTCTGGATTGGCACTTTTGTTGCTATGATACTTGCGATCGTAATTACTAAAATTCCCCAAATTGGCCCCTGTAACTGCCTCGAGTAGCTTCATTTGACTGGAGTCGAGCGTTACGGGGACATCACACTCACTTAGTCCATTTCTTTGTACAGTCAATGGTCAGCACTACCTTAGCTGGAGGATTTGGCCTATTAATACTTTGCAGCTGATGTCATCAACATTCTCTCATGCTAACTGTAGGCTCTGCTTTGTCTGGGGCATTGTTGAACTTTAATCTGAGCTTTGTTTTTAACACAATCTGACCATAAAGAACTGTCTGAACTACAACAGGTGAGCTGATTTGTGCTGTTAAGTCTCTCACACATAATTACAGTCACAAGCCGACACTCTCACCTTTTTGTGTAAAATCAAACTCCTAAACAGGACCATGAACGCTCGGACTGGTCACGGGCTCCTGAAAATTTGGTCTTTAAATCACTTCAACCTTAAAACTTTTTTGACAGTGTTTACGAATGTGTGCCTTTGTGACACTCTGGTAACTGCTGAACATTCTTCCATAGACATACATATAGGACACCCCCAGTGTAATGCCCTCCAAAGTATCAGTTGTGCATGTTTTAGCTTGATGGAGGAAACCCACCCAGGCACAGAGAGAACATGCAAACTCCACCTGAAGCCTGAGAGTTCTGTTCCAACATAAATGATCAAACATGACACGTTCCTTCTGTCTGCGGAGAACAAAGAAAAGACAAAGTCACTTCAAAATAATATTACTCAAGTAGAAGTGCTTCAAGAACGTAAGTATTTGTGAAAAGTACTACTCATGTAACAGTAACTTAAAGAGTAACTGTCGGGACGTAACACCTGATTTATCATTTTGCTGAATGTGACAAAACATGAAATAAGTCACAAAATGTGGTATTTTCAAAAACAAAATGAGCTAAAGTAAATCAAATAATGCTCCAGTCACTTTAGACTCACTCACAGAGAGAAGAGGGAGCACAACCTTTACTCGAGTAAGAGTACTGTTACTCTGTACAGAATATCACTTGAGTAAAAGTACTTTTACACTGTTCTATATATTACTCGAGTAAAAGTTGTTACACTGTACAGTATATTACTCGAGTAAGAGTACTGTTACTCTGTACAGTATATTACTTGAATAAGAGTACTGTTACTCTGTACAATATATTAGTCAAGTAAGTACTGTTACTTCAATAAACATATTACTCAAGAAGGAGTGAAAGTATGCTGCTAGAAATGTACTCTGTATCTAAATGTAGTGATTTGTAAAGCTTAATATGGACTTCTGTGCCTCATTTCTCACTCTGGAAGCCATTTGAACATTTTAGTGAAAATTGGGTATGATTTGAGTGAGGCAGAAATCTGGGGGAGCACTGGGAGCACTGGGAGCACCGGGGGTTTTGGGAGCACTGGGAGCATTGGGAGTGTTGGGAGCATTCAGAGGGTTGAAGTATTGGGAGCGTTGGGAGCGTTGGGAGCGTTGGGAGCGTTGGGAGCACTGGGAGCGTTGGGAGCACTGGGAGCGTTGGGAGCACTGGGAGCGTTGGGAGCACTGGGAGCATTGAGAGCATTTGGAGCGTTGGGAGCATTGGGGGCATTTAGAGCGTTGGGAGTGCTGGGAGCATAGGGAGCATTGGGAGCGTTGGGAGTGTTGGGAGCGTTGGGACCACTGGGAGCTTTACGAGCACTGGGAGCATTGGGAGCACTAGGAGTGTTGGAGCTTTGGGAGCTTTGGGAGCGTTGGGAGCATTGGAGCATTGGGAGCACTGGGACCATTGGGAACGTTGGGAGCAATGGGAGTATTGGCTTCAGTGCTGCCTCACAATGATGCTCTTAAATGATTACAGTTTTTATTTGTGCTGATGTGTGGAGTTTACGAGTGTGAGTGAAACATTAAGAGTGAATATTTCCTGGTGAACTTTGACCTCTGGAGTGAGTCAGCTGACGAGGAGCCACTTGCTCTGCTTTAGTCCTACTCTTTATGTCATTCACACAGAGACGGACAAAGAGAGGGAATCAAACTACAACCTGGACTGGGTTTAACCAAACTGTTTAGGTAAGTGTCTTTAGATTTCAGAAATGTGCTTGTTTTAATGGCATTTTAAAGGTCCCATATTGCACTGTTCTCTGATCTGTTTAACACACAAACCCTTCATACTTAGGCTTAGAGATAGAGTTCTCTCCAACAGAAAACAGTCCGTTCCACCTTATGATGTCATGTGGTAATACAGGAAGTGCTCTACTGTGTTTTTAAACTCCACACACCTTCACTAGAATCATTTCAGCTCTAACATTACCAATCTCTATTGAACTAAAGGTAAAAGGAGCTGTTAACTTGAAAACTACCACTTCATGACATCACAAGGTGGAACAGAGCTTTGGAGATGTGGACAGGCTAATAATAAAGAGTTACTCAAACTTGTGTGAATGAAACAAAACACAACTCCAGGTCTGTTTATGAGGACTGAACAGCATTATGACATGACTTAAAGCTCACAAGAGTCAGTTTTGTGTAACATAGGACCTTTAAAGTAACTATTCTCCAGACACGTTCTCTATTGGCTTAAAGACGCACTATGTAACTTTTCTGGTCAGAATCAGTTGTATTCCATTGTGATCACTGTTAAAATAAACCAATAAACTAAACAAATAAGGCCAGCAGAAAAGAAGGCGCTAAAGCCACAGTATGTAACTTTACTGCCAAAAATAGACCCAAATAAAATCTTTTTTTTCATTATGGGTGTTTTTAAAGCACTGTGAGTGGGCTTGCATCTCCACAGACCTGACTCTTATTTGGCCTGGCCTTGCCTTGTTTCCATGGAAATGTAGTTCTTTAGGCTATAATATTCCACAGTATGGCACAAAATGTATCTATCTCCATGGAGAATGCTCCAGTATAGTTAAAAAATATATACACACATAAGGACAAAACATCAACAGAGCAAAAGTACCTGTGCAGATATGAAACAGTGTTATGATGAAGAGGTGGATGTCTAGTACAGAATGTTCCACAGTATGGCATTCAACTGCTCTATCTTCATGGAGATAAGCAGGTGACGCCCATTAGACCAGTGGTGTCCAAACTTTTTTCATGAAGGGCTGTGTATCCAAACACAGCTGAAGTGGAGGGCCGATGGAGCGCCATACACTGGGCTCAGTACAGGGAATAATTCAAACATGAGAATTAGAACAAATCACATCCTCAACAGGACACACACATTTATACTGGCTTTATCAAAATGTACAGTCAGGCAGCCTTGTTGTGTTTGTGTTGTGTGTAAAATATTCATTTATTATTCAATATTCATTCATCTTGGATCACTCCAAAAACAACTTCAGAGACTCAGTGAGAAGAATCAGCTAGAACATGGTTAAAGATCTGAAAAGTATAATTTGGACATACTTGCACCAGACCAAGTTACAGGTCACATCTGTGGAGAGGTGACCTCACTCACAGTAAGAATTTATATCTTTTAAGGTGTGAAAACACCTGTCATTTAATAAATGCAAAATAGATCAGTTTACATTGCCGTACTGTGGAACATTCCAGACAAAAGAAGAGCGTCTGTCTGAGAAAACAACAATACTATTTCTGTTATAGAACAAACGGGTTTAGCTAAATCCACTGTGTGGAGACATATGCATGATCTATGAGAAAAACAACCGTGTGATTTCATGATGAGGACTGAGACAGGACGAGCACTAAAGCTGTTCAAACGTGGATGCTTTTATGTGACATATTCAGCAGAACTGACAGTGAACGTGTCAAACATAAACTCATGCATGTGACTTTTATGACCCTCAGGAATTTTCAGTGTCGTTTTGTCGTAAAGATTCACTCCTCAGCAAAAACCGAAGCTACAAACTTGAACTGTACATACACATATAAAACACATAAAACACACACTTGAACTGTACATACACATATAAAACACATAAAACACACACCTGAACTGTACATACACATATAAAACACATAAAACACACACCTGAACTGTACATACACATATAAAACACATAAAACACACACCTGAACTGTACATACACATATAAAGTAGAAACCAGGTCTATGTGTGCGTCCGTAAAAGGAGTAAAAGCATGTGTAAATATTACAGCTCTGTATCCATCACATACAGCGTCCTGCGGTATCTGCTCACGTGAGGTCATGTGAGGTCGTGTGAGGTCACATGAGGTCACATGAGGTCACATGAGGTCATATGTTCAGAGGAGCTCATTCAGAAATCAAATATCTAGAGTTTCATTACAGACAAAACGCTGATGCCACTATTTAATTAACAATTGACACAACACATTTAAAACTGTTGTCTTTCAAACAGAGCTCATGTGTTAGAAGTTTGTGAGTCAGAGTTAACCTTTGACCCCTCCTGCTACTCTAACCAGGCACCCGGGTGATCTACATGTATGTGTATGGCAGAATGTTCAGCAGTTACCATGGTGACACAATGCACACATTAGCAAACACAGACAAAAAAGTTGATGGTGCAGATTAGCAGCCTCACTTCTGCCTGTCCCAGGGCAGCTGTGACTACAACAGTATCTCACCACCATCCAGTGTGGAGTGAATGAACAATACACTACATGGTACACGGAGGGACACTAATGCATTTATCTGCTCATACCCCTGCAGACTGTGACGTCATCGCCCTGTGGACCAATCAGGATGGACGATGATGAGGATGGGGCGGGGCGAGTGCGGGAGCTGCAGGAGCAGAGGATGACCATGCAGAAGAAGACCTTCACAAAATGGATGAACAGCGTCTTCGCCAAAAACAAGGTACAGCCAATCAGAAGGCAGAATACACCTGCACTGGCCAATCAGAGGGCAGATATACTCTCAACAGCCAATCAGAGAACAGAATATACATGCACCGACCAATCAGGAGGCAGAATAAACCTTCATAAACAAGCTGATTAAGGGCATATCCTTTCACCCAAAACTTTACATAAATGTTGCCACTTTTTAGGCTAAACTGACAGAAATAAAAATAATAATAAATTATTATTATTATTATTTTTATTTAATTTGACTTTTGTTTATTTAAACATTTTTGTGGATGTGGATAGGTCCAGTAATTACAGAGATATTAACCATAATCCAGGGCACACATCTCCAGAGCTGCTTCTCCTCCTTCTCCTCCTGCTCCTTCATCGCTCCTCTTTCTGCACAAAGCTTCACAAACCCTCACAGCTCCTCCTCACAACTCCTCATAGATCCATGCTCCTCATACAGACTCAAACCCACATAACTCCTCCTCTTACCTCCTCACAACTCCTCATAGATCCATGCTCCTCATACAGACTCAAACCCTCACAGCTCCTCCTCACACCTCCTCATAGATCCATGCTCCTCATGTTCAAACCCTGACAGGTCCTCCTTACACCTCCTTATGAAGCCATGCTCCTCATACAGACTCAAATCCTCCTAACTCCTCAAGGTCACACCAAAATATATGTCTGAGAAGATCCAAAGGAATCCAGGGAATGACAGCTCACATCTGGAGAGGGTTAGGAGGGAAAACAGGAGAGTGAGAGGGGGGAAGGGGAGAGAGAAAGAGAGGAGGTTAGGAAAGAAAATAGGAGATAGAGAGAAAGAGAGAGTAAGGGGGCTGAGGTGAGGAGAGGGTGGAGGAAGAAAAAGACAGAGGGAGAAGAGAGTTATGAGAACGAACAGGAGAAAGAGGAGAAAGAGGAGGAGGGGAAAGAAACAGGGAGGAGAAGGTGACGAGTGGGACGAGAGAGGGGGAGAGAGGGAGAAAAGGCAGAAGAGTGAGAGAGAGAGAGACAGGGCTTATGGTGGAGAGGGAGGGAGGAGAGAAGAGAATGTGAAACTAGAAGAGAGAGCTATAAAAGTAAACAGGAGGCGCGAGGGAGGCTAATGTGCTGCTGTGTCAGGTTTATCACAGAGGGCAGAGATAAGAACGGAGAGTGAGAGGAGGGGAAAGACACAGAGAGAGAGAGAGAGGGAGGGAGGGAGGGAGAAAGACAGAGTGAGGTGAGAGACACATAGACAAGAGAGAGAGCGTGAGTGACGTGAGATAATTGTGGGCTGTTCAAAGTCATTCACACAGATGAACAGATATGAGTCATTACCACAGACTGTAAATATCTCCACCATTAAAAGGTCAAAGGTCAAAAGATCGGACCTAAAATAAACATCTGAGCTCCGCCTCTTTTATCGCTGTGTTTCAAATGACCTCACCACATTCCACAGGCCAATCATATTTAACACAGAAGGAGCAGCTCAAATGAATCTTGTTCAAACACAGATTTGTGCTGATGTTGTTGTGGCTGTGCTAGTAGTAGTAGTAGTAGTAGTAGTAGTAGTTGTTGTTGTTGTTGCTGATTGCTTTAGTTTTGGCTGTTGTTGTTACAGTGAGGTCTTGTCTCTAGTCCAGGGGTGGGCAAACTACGGCCCGGGGGCCAAATACGGCCCGTTGGACTTATTTATCCGGCCCGCTGAACGTGACCAAATTATGTCACACTTCATCTACATCAACCTTGTATTACTTCCTTACTGTCTTATGAGCCCCTCTGCAAAAATTAGCTTATCAGAGAAAAGAAACGTGGATAGTGAGTCCACCTTTCCATTTTGTGGACAACAAAATGTTTTTTCACTGAAGTCTGATCAAAATACCAAGGAAAGTTTTTTGCCTGGCCTGGCCCCCCTGTCAAATTTTAGAACCCATTGTGTCCCGTGTGTCAAAAAGTTTGCCTACCCCTGCTCTAGTCTCTAATAAAAATGTTCAGGTTCAGCGATTGTGAATTTACCTTTTGGATATTTCATGGTAAAGTACAATGTCATCAACAGAACTGTGTGTGACCCCTGACCCCATCTGGAATATGACATAATCACATTCTAATGCAATGCAAACTTTTAAGATGGTTTGAAAATGTATTTAAAGATTACATTTTCAGGAGCCTGTGATCAGTCCGAGCGTTCATGGTCCTGTTTAGGAGTTTGTGACTAATATTATTTGAGAGGGACTAACAGCACAAATGAGCTCACCTGTTGTCGTTCCAACTAAATTATTTTTTTCTGGTCAGATGGTGTTAAAACAAAGCTCAGATCAAAGTCTAATTAGAGCCTCAGACAGAGCAGTGCTTCCAGGGAATGTTGATGACGTCAGTTGAAACATATCAACAGAAAAATCGGTCACTGTCTCCCATCTGGGACTATAACATTCCATAGGTTTTCTAGAAAGTGAAAACATCCAGGCTCAGTTCTGTGTGTTGTTCTGTGTGCGGTTCTGTGTGCGGTTCTGTGTGCGGTTCTGTGTGCGGTTCTGTGTGTTGTTCTGTGTGTTGTTCTGTGTGTGGTTCTGTGTGTAGTTCTGTGTGTAGTTCTGTGTGTGGTTCTGTGTGTAGTTCTGTGTGTTGTTCTGCTGCTGATTGAGCATGTCACTATAAATACTGCTTAACGAGAAGTATCTGACTCAGTAATCTCACTCTTTTTCTGTCTTCCTTTCTCCATCTCTGTCTCTCCTTCCCCCTCTCTCCCTGTCTCTCCTTGTCTCTCTGTGTCTCTCCTTGTCTCTCTCTGTCTCTCCTTGTCTCTCTCTGTCTCTCCTTGTCTCTCTCTGTCTCTCCTTGTCTCTCTCTGTCTCTCCTTGTCTCTCCTTGTCTCTCCCTGTCTCTCCCTGTCTCTCTCTGTCTCTCTCTGTCTCTCTCTGTCTCTCCTTGTCTCTCCCTGTCTCTCTTGTCTCTCCTTGTCTCTCCTTGTCTCTCCTGTCTCTCCCTGTCTCTCCCTGTCTCTCCCTGTCTCTCCCTGTCTCTCTCTGTCTCTCTCTGTCTCTCTCTGTCTCTCCTTGTCTCTCTCTGTCTTTCCTTGTCTCTCTCTGTCTCTCCCTGTCTCTCCTTGTCTCTCCTTGTCTCTCCTTGTCTCTCTGTCTCTCCCTGTCTCTCCCTGTCTCTCTCTGTCTCTCTCTGTCTCTCCTTGTCTCTCTCTGTCTCTCCTTGTCTCTCCTTGTCTCTCCCTGTCTCTCCCTGTCTCTCCCTGTCTCTCTCTGTCTCTCCTTGTCTCTCCTTGTCTCTCCCTGTCTCTCCTTGTCTCTCCTTGTCTCTTCTCTGTCTCTTCTCTGTCTCTTCTCTGTCTCTTCTCTGTCTCTTCTCTGTCTCTCTCTGTCTCTCTCTGTCTCTCTCTGTCTCTCCTTGTCTCTCCCTGTCTCTCCTTGTCTCTCTCTGTCTCTCCTTGTCTCTCCTTGTCTCTCTCTGTCTCTCTCTGTCTCTCTCTGTCTCTCCTTGTCTCTCCCTGTCTCTCCCTGTCTCTCCCTGTCTCTCCCTGTCTCTCCTTGTCTCTCTCTGTCTCTCCTTGTCTCTCCTTGTCTCTCCTTGTCTCTCCTGTCTCTCCTTGTCTCTCCTTGTCTCTCTGTCTCTCCCTGTCTCTCCCTGTCTCTCTCTGTCTCTCCTTGTCTCTCTCTGTCTCTCCTTGTCTCTCCTTGTCTCTCCCTGTCTCTCCTTGTCTCTCCCTGTCTCTCCCTGTCTCTCCCTGTCTCTCCTTGTCTCTCTCTGTCTCTCCTTGTCTCTCTCTGTCTCTCCTTGTCTCTCTCTGTCTTTCCTTGTCTCTCTCTGTCTCTCCCTGTCTCTCCCTGTCTCTCCTTGTCTCTCCCTGTCTCTCCCTGTCTCTCTGTCTCTCCCTGTCTCTCCTTGTCTCTCTGTCTCTCCCTGTCTCTCTCTGTCTCTCCCTGTCTCTCCTTGTCTCTCTGTCTCTCCCTGTCTCTCTCTGTCTCTCCTTGTCTCTCTGTCTCTCCCTGTCTCTCTCTGTCTCTCTCTGTCTCTCCTGTCTCTCTCTGTCTCTCCCTGTCTCTCCTGTCTCTCTCTGTCTCTCTCTGTCTCTCCCTGTCTCTCCCTGTCTCTCTCTGTCTCTCTCTGTCTCTCCTCTGTCTCTCTCTGTCTCTCTCTGTCTCTCCTTGTCTCTCTGTCTCTCTCTCCTGTCTCTCTCTGTCTCTCCTTGTCTCTCTGTCTCTCCCTGTCTCTCTCTGTCTCTCTTGTCTCTCTTGTCTCTCCTGTCTCTCTCTGTCTCTCCTTGTCTCTCTTGTCTCTCTCTGTCTCTCTCTGTCTCTCTCTTGTCTCTCCTTGTCTCTCCCTGTCTCTCCCTGTCTCTCCTCTGTCTCTCTCTGTCTCTCTCTGTCTCTCTCTTGTCTCTCTCCTGTCTCTCCTTGTCTCTCCTTGTCTCTCTCTCTCCCTGTCTCTCTCTGTCTCTCTCTGTCTCTCTCTGTCTCTCTCTGTCTCTCTCTGTCTCTCTCTGTCTCTCCTGTGTCTCTCCTTGTCTCTCCTTGTCTCTCCTGTCTCTCTGTCTCTCCTTGTCTCTCCTTGTCTCTCCCTGTCTCTCTCTGTCTCTCCTGTCTCTCTCTGTCTCTCTCTGTCTCTCTCTTGTCTCTCTCTGTCTCTCTGTCTCTCTCTGTCTCCTTGTCTCTCCTCTGTCTCTCCTGTCTCTCCCTGTCTCTCCTGTCTCTCTGTCTCTCCTGTCTCTCCCTGTCTTCCCTGTCTCTCTGTCTCTCTCCTGTCTCTCCTGTCTCTCCCTGTCTCTCTGTCTCTCTCTCTGTCTCTCTGTCTCTCTCTTGTCTCTCCTTGTCTCTCCCTGGTCTCCCTGTCTCTCCCTGTCTCTCCTTGTCTCTCTCCTGTCTCTCCTTGTCTCTCTCTGTCTCTCCTTGTCTCTCTCTGTCTCTCTTGTCTCTCTCTCTCTCTCTGTCTCTCCTTGTCTCTCTCTCTTCTCTGTCTCCCTGTCTCTCTGTCTCTCTCTGGTCTCTCCTTGTCTCTCTCTGTCTCTCCTTGTCTCTCCCTGTCTCTCCCTGTCTCTCCCTGTCTCTCTCTTGTCTCTCCTTGTCTCTCCTTGTCTCTCTTGTCTCTCCTGTCTCTCCTTGTCTCTCCTCTGTGTCTCTCTCTCTGTCTCTCTCTGTCTCTCTCTGTCTCTCCTTGTCTCTCCTCTCTCTCCTCCTGTCTCTCCTTGTCTCTCCTTGTCTCTCCTTGTCTCTCTCTGTCTCTCTCTGTCTCTCTCTCTGTCTCTCCTTGTCTCTCTCTTGTCTCTCCTGTCTCTCTCTGTCTCTCCCTGTCTCTCCTTGTCTCTCTCTGTCTCTCTCTGTCTCTCCTTGTCTCTCCTTGTCTCTCCTTGTCTCTCCTGTCTCTCTCTGTCTCTCTCTGTCTCTCCCTGTCTCTCCCTGTCTCTCTCTGTCTCTCTCTGTCTCTCTCCTTCTCTCTCTGTCTCTCTCTGTCTATCTCTCTCTCTCTTCTTGTCTCTCCTCTGTCTCTCCTTGTCTCTCCTTGTCTCTCCTGTCTCTCCCTGTCTCTCCCTGTCTCTCTCTGTCTCTCCTTGTCTCTCTGTCTCTCCCTGTCTCTCTCCTTGTCTCTCCTTGTCTCTCCTTGTCTCTCCTTGTCTCTCCTTGTCTCTCTGTCTCTCTCCTGTCTCTCCCTGTCTCTCTCTGTCTCTCTGTCTCTCCTTGTCTCTCTCTTGTCTCTCCCTGTCTCTCCCTGTCTCTCCCCTGTCTCTCCTTGTCTCTCCCTGTCTCTCCTTGTCTCTCTCTGTCTCTCTCTTCTCTCCTGTCTCTGTCTCTCTGTCTCTCTCTGTCTCTCTCTCTGTCTCTCCTTGTCTCTCCTTGTCTCTCTCCTTGTCTCTCCTGTCTCTCTGTCTCTCCCTGTCTCTCTCTGTCTCTCTCTGTCTCTCCTTGTCTCTCCTGTCTCTCTCTGTCTCTCCTTGTCTCTCCTTGTCTCTCCTGTCTCTCCCTGTCTCTCCTTGTCTCTCTCTGTCTCTCCTTGTCTCTCCTTGTCTCTCCTTGTCTCTCCCTGTCTCTCCCTGTCTCTCCTTGTCTCTTCTCTGTCTCTCCCTGTCTCTCTCTGTCTCTCTCCCTGTCTCTCTCTGTCTCTCCTCTGTCTCTCCTGTCTCTCCTTGTCTCTCCTCTGTCTCTCCCTGTCTCTCCTTGTCTCTCCTTGTCTCTCCTGTCTCTCTGTCTCTCTCCTGTCTCTCCCTGTCTCTCCCTGTCTCTCTCTGTCTCTCCTTGTCTCTCTCTGTCTCTCCTTGTCTCTCCTTGTCTCTCCTGTCTCTCCTGTCTCTCCCTGTCTCTCCTGTCTCTCCTGTCTCTCCTTGTCTCTCTCTGTCTCTCCTTGTCTCTCTCTGTCTTTCCTTGTCTCTCTCTGTCTTTCCTTGTCTCTCTCTGTCTCTCCCTGTCTCTCCCTGTCTCTCCCTGTCTCTCCTTGTCTCCCTGTCTCTCTCTGTCTCTCTCTGTCTCTCCCTGTCTCTCTCTGTCTCTCTCTGTCTCTCCTTGTCTCTCCTTGTCTCTCCTTGTCTCTCCTTGTCTCTCCTGTCTCTCCCTGTCTCTCCCTGTCTCTCCCTGTCTCTCCTTGTCTCTCTCTGTCTCTCTCTGTCTCTCTCTGTCTCTCCTTGTCTCTCCCTGTCTCTCCTTGTCTCTCCCTGTCTCTCCCTGTCTCTCCCTGTCTCTCTCTGTCTCTCTCTGTCTCTCTCTGTCTCTCTTGTCTCTCCTCTCTCTCTGTCTCTCTGTCTCTCTCTGTCTCTCTGTCTCCTTGTCTCTCCTGTCTCTCCCTGTCTCTCCCTGTCTCTCCTGTCTCTCTCTGTCTCTCCTGTCTCTCTCTGTCTCTCCTGTCTCTCTCCTGTCTCTCCCTTGTCTCTCCTTGTCTCTCCTTGTCTCTCTGTCTCTCCTTGTCTCTCCTTGTCTCTCTCTCTGTCTCTCTCTGTCTCTCTCTGTCTCTCTCTGTCTCTCCTTGTCTCTCCTTGTCTCTCCTTGTCTCTCCCTGTCTCTCCTTGTCTCTCTCCTGTCTCTCCTTGTCTCTCCTTGTCTCTCCTTCCTCTCTCTCCTGTCTCTCTCTGTCTGTCTTGTCTCTCTCTGTCTCTCCCTGTCTCTCCTCTGTCTCTCCTTGTCTCTCCTTGTCTCTCCTTGTCTCTCCTGTCTCTCCCTGTCTCTCCTGTCTCTCTCTGTCTCTCTCTGTCTCTCCTGTCTCTCTCTGTCTCTCCTTGTCTCTCTCTTGTCTCTCCTTGTCTCTCCCTGTCTCTCCCTGTCTCTCCTGTCTCTCTGTCTCTCTCTCTCCTGTCTCTCCTCTGTCTCTCTCTGTCTCTCTCTGTCTCTCTCTGTCTCTCTCTGTCTCTCTCTCTGTCTCTCTCTCTTGTCTCTCCTTGTCTCTCTGTCTGTCTTGTCTCTCTGTCTCTCCCTGTCTCTCCCTGTCTCTCTCTCTCTCTCTCTCTCTCTCGTCTCTCCCTGTCTCTCCCTGTCTCTCTCTGTCTCTCCTTGTCTCTCCTTGTCTCTCCTTGTCTCTCCTTGTCTCTCCTTGTCTCTCCCTGTCTCTCCTTGTCTCTCCCTGTCTCCCTGTCTCTCCTTGTCTCTCCTGTCTCTCCCTTGTCTCTCCCTGTCTCTCCTTGTCTCTCTCTGTCTCTCCTTGTCTCTCTCTGTCTCTCCTTGTCTCTCTGTCTCTGTCTCTCTCCTGTCTCTCCTTGTCTCTCCCTGTCTCTCCTGTCTCTCTCTCTCTCTCTGTCTCTCCTTGTCTCTCTCTGTCTCTCCTTGTCTCTCCTTGTCTCTCCTTGTCTCTCTCTGTCTCTCCTTGTCTCTCCTTGTCTCTCCCTGTCTCTCCCTGTCTGTCTCTCCCTGTCTCTCCTTGTCTCTCTCTGTCTCTCCTTGTCTCTCTCTCTCTCTCCTCTCTCTCCCTGTCTCTCCCTGTCTCTCTCTGTCTCTCCTCTGTCTCTCTTGTCTCTCTCCTTGTCTCTCTCTGTCTCTCTCTCTGTCTCTCCTTGTCTCTCTCTGTCTCTCCTCTGTCTCTCTCTGTCTCTCCTGTCTCTCCTCTCCTTCTCTCCCTGTGTCTCTCCTTGTCTCTCCTTGTCTCTCTCTGTCTCTCCTTGTCTCTCCTTGTCTCTCCCTGTCTCTCTCTGTCTCTCTCTGTCTCTCTCTGTCTCTCTCTGTCTCTCCTTGTCTCTCCTTGTCTCTCCTTGTCTCTCTGTCTCTCCTGTCTCTCCCTGTCTCTCCCTGTCTCTCCCTGTCTCTCTCTGTCTCTCCCTGTCTCTCTCTGTCTCTCCCTGTCTCTCTCTGTCTCTCCTTGTCTCTCCTTGTCTCTCCCTGTCTCTTCCTGTCTCTCCTTGTCTCTCCTTGTCTCTCCTTGTCTCTCCCTGTCTCTCCCTGTCTCTCTCTGTCTCTCTCTGTCTCTCTCTGTCTCTCTCTGTCTCTCTCTGTCTCTCTTGTCTCTCCCTGTCTCTCTGTCTCTCCTTGTCTCTCCTCTGTCTCTCTCTGTCTCTCTCTGTCTCTCTCTTTCTCTCTCTGTCTCTCTCCTGTCTCTCCTGTCTCTCTCTTGTCTCTCCTTGTCTCTCCTCTGTCTCTCCCTGTCTCTCCCTGTCTCTCTCCTGTCTCTCTCTGTCTCTCTCTTGTCTCTCCTGTCTCTCTCTGTCTCTCCTTGTCTCTCCTGTCTCTCCTTGTCTCTCCCTGTCTCTCTCCTCCTGTCTCTCTCTGTCTCTCTCTGTCTCTCTCTGTCTCTCTCTTCTCTCTCCTTGTCTCTCTCTCTGTCTCTCCTTGTCTCTCCTGTCTCTCCTGTCTCTCTCTTGTCTCTCCTTGTCTCTCCCTGTCTCTCCTTGTCTCTCCTCTGTCTCTCCTTGTCTCTCCTGTCTCTCTCTGTCTCTCCTTGTCTCTCTCTGTCTCTCTCTGTCTCTCCTTGTCTCTCTCTGTCTCTCCTTGTCTCTCCCTGTCTCTCTCTGTCTCTCTCTGTCTCTCTCTGTCTCTCCTGTCTCTCCTGTCTCTCCTTGTCTCTCCTTGTCTCTCTCTGTCTCTCTCTGTCTCTCCTGTCTCTCCTTGTCTCTCCTTGTCTCTCCTTGTCTGTCTCTCTCTGTCTCTCCCTGTCTCTCCTTGTCTCTCCTTGTCTCTCTTGTCTCTCCTCTCTCTCCTGTCTCTCCTTGTCTCTCTCTCTCTCCTTGTCTCTCCTGTCTCTCTCTGTCTCTCCTTGTCTCTCTCTGTCTCTCCCTGTCTCTCTCTGTCTCTCCTTGTCTCTCCTTGTCTCTCTCTGTCTCTCCCCTGTCTCTCCCTGTCTCTCCTGTGTCTCTCTCTGTCTCTCCTGTCTCTCTCTGTCTCTCTGTCTCCCTCTCTCTGTCTCTCCTTGTCTCTCTCTGTCTCTCCTTGTCTCTCTTGTCTCTCCTGTCTCTCTCTGTCTCTCTCTCTCTCTGTCTCTCTCCCTCTCTCTCTCTCTGTCTCTCTCTCCTGTCTCTCTCTGTCTCTCCTCTGTCTCTCCTTGTCTCTCCTGTCTCTCTCTGTCTCTCTCTGTCTCTCCTTGTCTCTCTCTCTCTGTCTCTCTCTGTCTCTCCCTGTCTCTCTCTGTCTCTCTCCTGTCTCTCCCTGTCTCTCCTGTCTCTCTCTGTCTCTCTCTGTCTCTCCTTGTCTCTCTCTGTCTCTCCTTCTCTCTCTGTCTCTCCTTGTCTCTCCTTGTCTCTCCTTGTCTCTCTCTGTCTCTCTCTGTCTCTCTCTGTCTCTCTCTGTCTCTCTCTGTCTCTCTCCCTGTCTCTCTCTGTCTCTCTCTGTCTCTCTCTGTCTCTCTCTTGTCTCTCCTTGTCTCTCCTGTCTCTCTGTCTCTCCTTGTCTCTCCTTGTCTCTCCTTGTCTCTCCTTGTCTCTCCTTGTCTCTCCCTGTCTCTCCCTGTCTCTCCTGTGTCTCTCCTGTCTCTCTCTCCTTGTCTCTCCTGTCTCTCCTTGTCTCTCCTTGTCTCTCCTTGTCTCTCCTTGTCTCTCTCTGTCTCTCTCTGTCTCTCCTTGTCTCTCTCTGTCTCTCTCTTGTCTCTCTCTCTGTCTCTCTTGTCTCTCTCTCTGTCTCTCCTTGTCTCTCCTTGTCTCTCCTTGTCTCTCTCTGTCTCTCTGTCTCTCCTTGTCTCTCCCTGTCTCTCCCTGTCTCTCTCTGTCTCTCCCTGTCTCTCTCTGTCTCTCTCTGTCTCTCCTTGTCTCTCCTTGTCTCTCTCTGTGTCTCTCTGTGTCTCTCCTGTCTCTCCTTGTCTCTCCTTGTCTCTCCCTGTCTCTCCTTGTCTCTCTCTGTCTCTCTCCTGTCTCTCCCTGTCTCTCTCTGTCTCTCCTGTCTCTCTGTCTCTCCTTGTCTCTCTCCTTGTCTCTCCTGTCTCTCCTGTCTCTCTCTGTCTCTCCTTGTCTCTCCTGTCTCTCCCTGTCTCTCTCTGTCTCTCCTTGTCTCTCCCTGTCTCTCCTTGTCTCCTGTCTCCTTGTCTCTCCTTGTCTCTCCTGTCTCTCCTGTCTCTCTCCTCTCTCTCTCTCTGTCTCTCTCTCTCTCCTTGTCTCTCTCTGTCTCTCTCTGTCTCTCCCTGTCTCTCCTTGTCTCTCCTTGTCTCTCTCCTGTCTCTCCCTGTCTGTCCTCTCTCTCTCTCCTGTCTCTCTCTGTCTCTCCTGTCTCTCTCTGTCTCTCTCTGTCTCTCTCTGTCTCTCCTTGTCTCTCCTGTCTCTCTGTCTCTCCCTGTCTCTCCTGTCTCTCCTTGTCTCTCCTTGCTCTCCTCTCTCTCCTGTCTCTCCCTGTCTCTCTGTCTCTCTCTGTCTCTCTCTGTCTCTCTCTTGTCTCTCCTGTCTCTCTCTGTCTCTCCTTGTCTCTCTCTGTCTCTCCCTGTCTCTCCTTGTCTCTCCTTGTCTCTCTCTGTCTCTCTGTCTCTCTCCCTGTCTCTCCTTGTCTCTCTCCCCGTCTCTCTCTGTCTCTCCTTGTCTCTCTCTGTCTCTCTGTCTCTCCTGTCTCTCTCCCTGTCTCTCCCTGTCTCTCCTTGTCTCTCTCTGTCTCTCCTGTCTCTCTCCTTGTCTCTCCTTGTCTCTCCCTGTCTCTCCTTGTCTCTCTCTGTCTCTCTCTGTCTCTCCTCTGTCTCTCCTCTGTCTCTCTGTGTCTCTCTCTTGTCTCTCTCTGTCTCTCTCTGTCTCTCTGTCTTGTCTCTCCTTGTCTCTCTCTGTCTCTCCTTGTCTCTCTCTGTGTCTCTCTCTGTCTCTCTCTGTCTCTCTCTGTCTCTCCCTGTCTCTCCTGTCTCTCCTGTCTCTCTCTGTCTCTCCTTGTCTCTCTTGTCTCTCTGTGTCTCTCCTTGTCTCTCCCTGTCTCTCCTTGTCTCTCCTGTCTCTCCCTGTCTCTCCTGTCTCTCTCTGTCTCTCCTCTGTCTCTCTCTGTCTCTCCTTCTCTCTCTCTCCTTGTCTCTCTCTGTCTCTCCTTGTCTCTCCCTGTCTCTCCCTTGTCTCTCCTGTCTCTCTCTGTCTCTCTCTCTCTCTCTCTGTCTCTCTCTGTCTCTCCTTGTCTCTCTCTGTCTCTCTCTCTCTGTCTCTCTCTCTTGTCTCTCCCTGTCTCTCCTTGTCTCCCTGTCTCTCCTTGTCTCTCCTGTCTCTCTCTCTGTCTCTCCTCTGTCTCTCTCTGTCTCTCTCTGTCTCTCTCTGTCTCTCTCTGTCTCTCCCTGTCTGTCTCTCTCTGTCTCCTTGTCTCTCCTTGTCTCTCCTTGTCTCTCTCTGTCTCTCCTTGTCTCTCCCTGTCTCTCTCTGTCTCTCTCTGTCTCTCTCTGTCTCTCTCTGTCTCTCCTTGTCTCTCTCTGTCTCTCTCTGTCTCTCCTTGTCTCTCCTTCTCTCTCTCCTCTGTCTCTCCTTGTCTCTCCCTGTCTCTCCTTGTCTCTCCTCTGTCTCTCTCTGTCTCTCTCTGTCTCTCTCTCTCCTTGTCTCTCCTGTCTCTCCCTTGTCTCTCCTTGTCTCTCCCTGTCTCTCTCTGTCTCTCCTTGTCTCTCTCTGTCTCTCCTTGTCTCTCTCTGTCTCTCTCTGTCTCTCCTCTGTCTCTCTCTGTCTCTCCTTGTCTCTCTTGTGTCTCTCTCTGTCTCTCTCTGTCTCTCCTCTGTCTCTCCTTGTCTCTCTTGTCTCTCCTCTCTCTCTCTGTCTCTCCCTGTCTCTCCTTGTCTCTCCTTGTCTCTCTGTCTCTCCTTGTCTCTCTCTGTCTCTCTCTCTCTCTCTCTGTCTCTCCTCTGTCTCTCTCCTGTCTCTCTCCTGTCTCTCTCCTGTCTCTCCCTGTCTCTCCTTGTCTCTCCCTGTCTCTCCCTGTCTCTCCTTGTCTCTCCTTGTCTCTCTCTGTCTCTCTTGTCTCTCTCTGTCTCTCTCTCTGTCTCTCTCTCCTTGTCTCTCTCTGTCTCTCCTTGTCTCTCCTTGTCTCTCCCTGTCTCTCTCTGTCTCCCTGTCTCTCTCCTTGTCTCTCCTTGTCTCTCCTTGTCTCTCTCTGTCTCTCCTTGTCTCTCTCTGTCTCTCCTTGTCTCTCCTTGTCTCTCCTTGTCTCTCCTTGTCTCTCCTTGTCTCTCTCTGTCTCTCCTTGTCTCTCCTTGTCTCTCCCTGTCTCTCCCTGTCTCTCCCTGTCTCTCCCTGTCTCTCCTTGTCTCTCTGTCTCTCCCTGTCTCTCCCTGTCTCTCTCTGTCTCTCTCTGTCTCTCCTTGTCTCTCTCTGTCTCTCCTGTCTCTCTCTGTCTCTCCTCTGTCTCTCCTTGTCTCTCTCTGTCTCTCCTTGTCTCTCCCTGTCTCTCCTCTCTCTCTCTCTGTCTCTCTCCTTGTCTCTCTCTGTCTCTCCTGTCTCTCCCTGTCTCTCTCTGTCTCTCTCTGTCTCTCTCTGTCTCTGTCTCTCTCTGTCTCTCTGTCTCTCCTTGTCTCTCCTTGTCTCTCCTGTCTCTCCTTGTCTCTCCTTGTCTCTCCTTGTCTCTCCTGTCTCTCTCCTGTCTCTCCTTGTCTCTCCCTGTCTCTCTCTGTCTCTCTCCTGTCTCTCTTCTCTCTCTCTCCTTGTCTCTCCTCTCTGTCTCTCTCTTGTCTCTCCTGTCTCTCCCTGTCTCTCCCTGTCTCTCCTGTCTCTCTCTGTCTCTCCTTGTCTCTCTCCTTGTCTCTCCTTGTCTCTCCCTGTCTCTCCTGTCTCTCCTTGTCTCTCTCTCTCTCTCTCTGTCTCTCCCTGTCTCTCCTCTGTCTCTCCTTGTCTCTCCTTGTCTCTCTCTGTCTCTCCCTCTCTCTCTCTGTCTCTCTCTCTGTCTCTCCTTGTCTCTCCTTCTCTCTCTCTCTGTCTCTCTCTGTCTCTCTCTGTCTCTCTCTGTCTCTCCCTGTCTCTCTCTGTCTCTCTCTGTCTCTCTTGTCTCTCCTTGTCTCTCCTTGTCTCTCCTTGTCTCTCCTGTGTCTCTCCTGTCTCTCCCTGTCTCTCTCGTCTCTCTCTTGTCTCTCTCTCTCCTGTCTCTCTCCCTGTCTCTCCCTGTCTCCTCTGTCTCTCCTTGTCTCTCCTGTCTCTCCTGTCTCTCTCTGTCTCTCCCTGTCTCTCTCTGTCTCTCCTTGTCTCTCCTTGTCTCTCTGTCTCTCCTTGTCTCTCTCTGTCTCTCTCTGTCTCTCCTTGTCTCTCCTTGTCTCTCTCTGTCTCTCTCTGTCTCTCTCTGTCTCTCTCTGTCTCTCCCTGTCTCTTCCTGTCTCTCCCTGTCTCTCTCTGTCTCTCCCTGTCTCTCCTTGTCTCTCCTTGTCTCTCCTTGTCTCTCCTTGTCTCTCCTTGTCTCTCCTTGTCTCTCCTTGTCTCTCCCTGTCTCTCCCTGTCTCTCCCTGTCTCTCCTTGTCTCTCCTTGTCTCTCTTGTCTCTCCCTGTCTCTCTCTGTCTCTCCCTGTCTCTCCCTGTCTCTCCTTGTCTCTCCCTGTCTCTCCTTGTCTCTCCTGTCTCTCTCTCTCTCTGTCTCTCCTTGTCTCTCTCTGTCTCTCCTTGTCTCTCTCTGTCTCTCCTTGTCTCTCTCTGTCTCTCCTTGTCTCTCTCTGTCTCTCCTTGTCTCTGTCTCTCCTTGTCTCTGTCTCTCCTTGTCTCTGTCTCTCCCTGTCTCTGTCTGTCCCTGTCTCTCTCTGTCTCTCCCTGTCTCTCCCTGTCTCTCTCTGTCTCTCTCTGTCTCTCTCTGTCTCTCTCTGTCTCTCTCTGTCTCTCCTTGTCTCTCCTTGTTTCTCCTTGTCTCTCCTTGTTTCTCCTTGTCTCTCCCTGTCTCTCCCTGTCTCTCCTTGTCTCTCCCTGTCTCTCCCTGTCTCTCCTTGTCTCTCCTTGTCTCTCCTTGTCTCTCCCTGTCTCTCCCTGTCTCTCCCTGTCTCTCCCTGTCTCTCCCTCTCTCAGGACCCCATAGAGGTGTTGGACGTGTACTCAGATCTTAAGACTGGTCTGGTTCTGATCCGTCTCTTGGAGCTGATCTCTGGGGAGAAGTTACGTGCTCAGACCCGGCCTCGGCTCCGCGTTCACTGCCTCGAGAACAATTCCATCGCCCTGAACTTCCTGAGGACCAAGATTCCCGTTAAGCTGATTGGACCGGAGAATGTGGTGGACGGGAATCGAACCCTCATCCTCGGCCTGCTCTGGATCATCATCCTGCGCTTCCAGATCGGACCCATCCAGGAAAATGAGGTACAGATTTAACCCAGACAAGAGAAGGTACTAGGGTTGTCAAAATTATCGAAAATCAGATTTTAGTTTGATCATTTTGGTAATGGTATAGTTTTGCTTCCTGGTTGGACATTGGCAGCAGATATGACATATGTAGAGGTAATACCATAACTGTTTGTAGCATGTGTTTGATTGCTAACTGATATTATTAATTAATTATTAATAAAGAGAAAAGTTGAGTGAATTGGGCTGAGTGTGACTGCGATCAGGAGATGTAGATTTGACTGCTGGAGCTGGTGAAGTAAGTAAGAGGCGAGAGGCAGGAATTAAATTTGGTGCTGGTACCATGTATTATCGTGAATTAATTTACAGAAATATTTACAGAAACAAAATAGCACAAACACAAAATAATGATATTTACAATCTGCAGATTTGAACCCGTAAGATAGGATTGATAAGTGCACTTAAAGTTCTAGTTGGGTGAGATGAGTTTCTTGCAACAAAAGGGAAAAACGAAAAATAATCCATACAGGTGGCGTCCACTTAGTACTGACTTTTCCGAGTTTGAGAGTATGAGTTCTTTGTATAGGTTCCATTCATATTGTCTGGTTGAATAATGTCCCTTGGCTTTGCTTTATAGTCAAAAAGCCAGCAACAGATAGAAAGAGTGGGGGGGGGGGCAGGCTGTGTCAGCCTCCTACCAGACCCTAGGGTAATGAAGCTGTAGGTCCGGGTCTTAGCTCGCCATCCTAATCAAGAGCACCTGGCCTGTATTTAAACAAACAGGACTACATCAGTGACTTAAATAACAATCAATTGCCTAAAGTAAGTAACCTTAGCTGAGTTCAGTTCCATTGTGTACACAATAATTTACAAATCAAATACAATTAATTAATTGCTTAATTGCAATTAAATATTCTCTGCTGTCTGCAGTGTTTATGTCAAAACCTGCAAGATTTTTACATAATATATCTACCAAGTTAAACAGTTAACAATGAATGTCCTACATTACAGACATAACATTGGCTAAACAGTGCTAAATGCGCAAAAAAAGTCATTCAATGTGTTTTACAATAAAACACGAACAAGAACCCACTGTTAGCCCGCGCATGCTAATGCTAAGCTAGCTAGCTAGCTTAGCATTGAATGCTAGCGGCTCACTACGTCCATTCAATTGACTCACCAATTCTCAGTGTAACAGCGCATGCCGGTTTCGAACGAACTCCCCACGGACCGGAGGTAAGCTCTACAAGGTTAAGATTAAGACTATTTAAGTTGTTGAGCTTAAAAACACAGAAAGGAGCGAATAATGGTGAAATGTTTCTTACTGACCTTTCCACACCTGCCTCGGCAGCTTCCCCCACAACTCTGACTTGGGAGCTGCCGACACAGGTGTGAAATGACGCTCTGCGCACTGTGATTGGGGGACTCGAGGGTCACGTGGTTAGGGGTGCGGTCACGTGTCTTACGTGAGAGACGGAGGGCAGAAAAATATAAATGGGACTTTTTATATAAATATAATAATATAATTATTTTATATAAATATTAATATAAATGTAAATTAATATTAAATAAAAATGAATTTTAACCTGGGTTACACCCTCCCCCCTTAAATCTATGCAAGTCCCATTGCATGCTAAACCATGTGAATGGGAGAATTGGTGGTAGGACGTGGGCTTAAAGCGTCCGATAAACTATGTAATAGAGTTTGAACGACAGATATTAAAGGATTGCCTAGCGAACTGTACTGCAGCCTATCAGGTGGTAGTCTTTGGCGGACAGAACGTCTAGGAATTTGTTCTGGTTCGGGCTCTACTGGATCTGTATTAGAGTCGCTGGTCTCAGAATGGACTTCAGTATTGTCTGTGAGTGGAACTTCAGTGGACTCTAGACTGGATGGATCAGGCAAGATTTCAGGTAAGTGATCATCTGTAGGAAATTCAACTGATTGTTCAGCAGGCTCGGACTCAGGTAAGTGAGTTTCTTCTTCAGGTAAGTGTTCATTGTCAGATTCCAGTGTGATTTCGGTAACAGTTGTTGCAGGGACAGGTGAGGGCTGTGCAGACTGATTGTTCTCAGGAGCATTGCAAGATGGTTTCTGCACGTTATGCACCCCTTCCCTTTGGAACCTTAAAAGACCTGGAACCAAAGTGACTGGTGTTGGATCTTCTTCGGCAGAGTCTTCAGAGTCTGGTGACGTTTGACACTGCTGACGAGTAGTTGGCTTTGAGACTGAACTGGTCTCAGCAGATGACTCTTTGCTGACAGCAGGCAGAAAGCCACATGGTAAAAGAAGATCTCTGTGAAGAGTTCGAGTTGGACCATCTTGTTGCTCTGGTTTGACCACATAGACTGGCATTTCTCCAGCTTGTTTGACCACGACATACACGTCCTGTTCCCACTTATCACTGAGCTTGTGTTTTCCTCTCAATCGCACACTGCGCACAAGAACGCGGTCTCCAGCTTCAAGCTTTGAAGGCATGACTTTTTGATCGAACCGGACTTTGTTCTTTTCAGCGGCTTTGGCAGCGTTTTTTGAAGCAATGTTATAACTTTCTTGTAACCGTGATTTCAAGTTTTTGACATATTCTGAGTGAGGTTGATGCCTGTCTTGGTTAATTGGTAGACCAAAGGCCAAGTCGACCGGAAGACGAGGAGAACGTCCAAACATTAGTTCGTATGGTGTGTATCCAGTTGTCTCATTTCTCGTACAGTTGTATGCATGAACTAGAGGTTTGACGTAATCTTTCCATTTTGATTTTTGTTTTGATTCAAGTGTTCCAAGCATATTGAGTAGAGTGCGGTTGAATCGTTCAACCGGATTCCCTCTGGGATGGTATGGTGTAGTCCGGCACTTTTTGATTCCTGCCACTTCACACAGTTCCTTTATCAGTTTGGACTCAAAGTCTGGTCCCTGATCAGTATGTAAACGCTCTGGTATTCCGTAATAAACAATAAAATTGTCCCAGAGACATTTGGCTACTGTACGTGCCTTTTGATTGGGTGTTGGAAAAGCAAGAGAAAACTTAGTAAAGTGGTCAGTTAACACAAGGATGTCTTTGGTGTTACTAGTGTCTGGCTCAAGACTGAGGAAATCCATGCAGATGAGCTCTAATGGTCTGGAAGTTCGAATACTGACAAGAGGAGCGGCTTTCTCAGGAAGAACTTTGCGCCGAATACAACGACCACAAGTCTTGATCTTGTGCTCCACGTCAGCAGCCATTTTGGGCCAATAAAAGCGGGTGCGAGCAAGGTCCAAAGTGCGCTCTATTCCCATATGACCCATGTCGTCATGTAAACTCTGCAACACAGTAAAACGAAGTTCTTCAGGCAGGACGAGCTGGTGTGAAAGCTGCTCATTGTCCTGTCGCTTCCTATACAGAATTTCTTCAACCAGTTCCAGTTTGTTGAGCTCTCTGAGCAGCAAGGAGATCTCTGGCAGCTCCTCCCTGAGAGTGGGAGGGATCTTTTCACCTGTCTCCATCTGGTGTATCACTTCCCGGAGATTAGGGTCTGCCCTCTGCTTTTCCCGGAGCTCAGAATGGGATAAAGCTGGGATAACAGGCAGCCCATGATGTTTATCGAAGCTCGCAGGAACAGCGTCAGCCGAGATGGACAGGGACTCGACCAGTGTGCTTGCTGCTTCAGTGCGAATCAGGCAACTCTGGCAGATGGTGTTGACCACCTCAGAAGACAAAGTGAGGTCACCAGGCCCTGGAGTGTGTTGCACTATGAACTGGTCAAGAAGTTCTTCATCTGAAGAGTTATGTGAAGACTGTTCATGTGGACGACGGGAAAGTGCATCGGCATCCATGTTATGTCTTCCAGCTCTGTACTGTAGTTTAAATGAAAATGTGGAAAGAGCAGCCAACCATCGATGACTTGTTGCATCTAATTTGGCTGAAGTCAAAATGTAAGTAAGTGGATTATTGTCAGTTACCACTGTAAAATCAGCTCCATACAAGTAATCTTGAAATTTTTCAGTAACACTCCATTTTAGTGCTAAAAATTCAAGCTTGTGTGCTGGATAGCGGCTTTCACTGGCTGATAGTCCTCTGCTTGCATAAGCAATAACCCTGAGTTCTCCGTCCTGCTCTTGATAAAGGGCAACACCTAGCCCCGTTGTGCTGGCATCCGTATGAAGGATATACGGACGTTTCGGATCTGCAAAGCCAAGAACGGGTGCGCTAGTAAGTGCTTCGACCAGGGTTGTGAAAGCAAGTTGACATTCAGCATTCCATCTTGAACCGAATGGCTCTTTCGGGTCAAACTGTTGTTTAGAAGTTTGAACTTTTGAAGTTTTACGTGGCGATGCAAAACCACGAGTCAAGTCATTCAGAGGTTTAGCTATGGTTGAGTACCCCTTAATAAAACGACGGTAATAACCAGCAAAACCCAGAAAAGAGCGTAAAGTTTTTAAATTAGTTGGAATTGGCCAGGATTTCAGCGCTGACACTTTTTCTGGGTCGGTCTCAACACCTTTGGCAGAAACAATGTGCCCTAAATATTTGACTGACGTCTGAAAGAATTTGCACTTTTCAGGCGAAAGCTTCAGCCCATAGTCGTGTAGACGGCTCAGTACTCTCAGCAGACGGCTCTCGTGCTCCTCAAGTGTATCGGAGAAAATGATCAAGTCATCCAAAAACACGAGGACTTCTTTCAAGTGTAAATCACCCATACATTTTTCCATCAATCTTTGAAACGTCGAGGGTGCATTAGTTACTCCCTGGGGCATTCGGTTGAACTCCCAAAACCCGAGGGGTGTAACAAAAGCTGTTTTTGGTTTGTCTGCTTCATGCATTTCAATTTGGTAATAGCCCGACTTGAGGTCGAGGACTGAAAACCATTTGGATCCGGTGAGTGCTGAAAATGATTCTTCCAAGTTTGGTAATGCGTAGGCGTCTTTGTTTTGTAAATTGAGTTTTGCGGTAGTCGATGCAAAGTCTAATATCTCCATTTTCTTTTTGACAACGACTATTGGTGATGAGAAAGGTGACTCTGATTCACGTATTACACCGGCGTCAAGAAGCTCTCTGAGGTGTTTGCGAACAGCTTCTATATCCTGAGGGTGAATGGGTCTTGCTCAGTGCTTAAACGGAGTGTTGTCATGAAGATTGATATGATGCTTGACATGACTAGTACAACCAAAATCCAAGTCATGATGAGAGAATACATCGGCCATAGCATTTAACTTTGCTGTAACTCTTTCTTTCCACTCTGGTGGTAATGGTGATTCGCCAAAATTGAAGCTCAGCTTATTGATATTCTCTGCTGCTGATGATCTGCTCACATGTTGTTCTGAGATGATACATTGATAGGCTCCCAGCTCTGCTATGATGGACAGCGATGGTATGAAGATGTTCTGTTCTGACTCGTTTCTCACAATAACTGGAACTTTGTGAGGTGAGCGAACTGGCAGGGCAACTAGACAGCTGCTTACGCACAAACCACCCGGCAGGCCTGATTCCGGATGTTGAACGATAGCGTACTGACTAGCTGGTCCAGCAGCATTAGCGGAGCCTTCAAGAACAACTGTGTGGCCAGCAGGAACAAGAACTGGTGACTTGCTGTTCAGAGTTACAACTCCAAGCTGATCACTGCTGCTTTGTTGGTAAGTAACTTGCAGAGTTTGCAACACAGCACGATAACCAGAGAACTGTGGCTGGAAAGAATAATTGTCACTTTGCCGGAAACTGTCATAAAGTGCTTCAAGAGTGTTCATACCGATAAGGATTGAAGTTGGAAATCTGGGTCTTACATCAGGAACAATGAGTGCTAATGTTGGAACAGTGATGATGCTGCCAACAAAGTCTTTTGGAAATGTCATGGTTGTTTGAATGTATCCGAGGTATGGTATATTTTGCCCAGCTGCACCTTCCACTTGGAGTAGGTCTTGCAATGATTGGACAGGTTGATCAGACAAGTGTTTGTTGTAAAATGAGACTGGTATTGTGGTTACTTGAGAACCCGTATCCAGAAGACATGAGCTATTGTGACCATTGACTGTGATCTCAGCTGTGCATCTGGACCCGACGAGTCCTTTTGGTACTCTGCTTTTGTGTTTTGAAATTGACTGCAGCTCTTTACATTGAACAGGAAGTTGGTTATTCGCGGGACAGGATGTGTCCGGCTCAGTTTCTGGGCGTCCCTCACCAGAAACTGAAGCTAGTTTAAATGTCCATGTGAAGTGGGATTTTGCTTTTGCCACTTTTGCTGTTTGTCCTGGAACTGCCGGCGCTTTGCGTTAACCAGTGCAGGGTTTGGATCTGAATCACATTGAGGTCTAATGTGTCCGTCTTCCCCACAGCGGAAGCAATAACCAGGTTTCGGGTTTGAAGAAGCTGGCCTTGTAGATTTCACTGGTTTTCTCTTTTCGTTTCTTTGAGTAGACTCTGGAGTTACAGGTAAGGGTCTAGACTGACTGGTAGTGAGAGCAGCCAGCTGTTGTTGGATTGCAGTCATTTGTTCTGACAGTGTCTTTGTCAAATTTGTCAAAGCAGTGCACAGATTTGTCTCATCTTCACTTTGTACAAGTTGAATGTTTGTGGAAACCTTTGTCTTGCTCCAAGATGTTGCTTCATTCGCAGAGTTTTTTTGCTGCTTCTCTGTCCTCTTCTGTGCGTAGAAGTAGTAAAAAGTCAGAAAAAGAAGGTGGGTTTGATTTCCTTTGTTTAAGTTGCAGTTCTGAAATTAATCCATTGTCCCAACATCCTCTACAAAATTGAGCCAATAAGCATTTGTCCATGTCTTCTCTCCAATACTCCTCCTCTCCTCACAGCATGTTGCAGTGCCACCTGGAGTCGCTGCAGATATTCTGACGGCTTTTCACCATGATTTTGATAAGTGTCCATGAACTTAGCATAGAGCTCTTCCCCATCTTGAACAGTGCCGTACGCAGATTCTAGCTGCTGTAGGTAGACGTCTGGCAGTGTATCGTGGCGTAGATGTTTAACCATGTCACAGGCAGGGGGCAGCAGGCTGTCACGAATTAGTCTGTACGTTGGAGATCTGAGATGGATGGATCACGCAGCACTAACTCGACACCAGACCGCCAAGTTTCATAGTCCATTTCATGGTTTGGCCTGGGCACTTTACCAGAAAAGGATCGCAGACGGTGAGAAGGTTCACTGCTCCGGACCACGTGCTCCACGACGTAGCGCTGTACTTCAGGAGGATTGAGGTCACCGGATGTGATGGATCGCCTTTCTGCACTCTGGGCACTATTAGGAACAGAAGCAGACGTAGTGGGAACTGACTGATTGTGAAGGAGGACTGACTGATTCAGTTTGAATTGGTAAAGGTTGTGCTCGTTGGATTTGTGATGGTCTTGGATCAGTTTTGTTCAGTTTTTGGGACATTTTCAACTGCAGGTTGGAGCTGTGTAATGGACTGCTGTATTTGAGACATCATTTCTCCTAGGACGACTGCATAATCTTTTCCAGACACCTTTGCTATTTGCTTCAAGTCAGACAAATAAGTGTCGGTTTTTGAACCACCCAACTTGGAATACATTTGAGATAAATTTTGAATATAGAATTTATTGCCTTCTTCTGAAGTGAATGTATACGGCAGGAGCGAAGCTAATTTAGCGACTGACGACCCTGACACGTACTCAACAACTAACATATGGTGAAATTCAGACTCGCTACAATCAATAATATCATTGCGATTTACATCACCGTATAGCTCAAGAAAATCTAAAACTTCGGAAGAACAATGTTCAACTGCCCCATCGACTAAAACAGCGTTAGATATTTTAATCTCGAGTTTCTCAAAAATGTCCATAATTAAATGGATTGGTGAGATTGAATGGAACTATTGGGGTTTATTACAACTTACTATCACCAGCTCCTGGCTAGCTCGCCAAAATGTAGCATGTGTTTGATTGCTAACTGATATTATTAATTAATTATTAATAAAGAGAAAAGTTGAGTGAATTGGGCTGAGTGTGACTGCGATCAGGAGATGTAGATTTGACTGCTGGAGCTGGTGAAGTAAGTAAGAGGCGAGAGGCAGGAATTAAATTTGGTGCTGGTACCATGTATTATCGTGAATTAATTTACAGAAATATTTACAGAAACAAAATAGCACAAACACAAAATAATGATATTTACAATCTGCAGATTTGAACCCGTAAGATAGGATTGATAAGTGCACTTAAAGTTCTAGTTGGGTGAGATGAGTTTCTTGCAACAAAAGGGAAAAACGAAAAATAATCCATACAGGTGGCGTCCACTTAGTACTGACTTTTCCGAGTTTGAGAGTATGAGTTCTTTGTATAGGTTCCATTCATATTGTCTGGTTGAATAATGTCCCTTGGCTTTGCTTTATAGTCAAAAAGCCAGCAACAGATAGAAAGAGTGGGGGGGGGCAGGCTGTGTCAGCCTCCTACCAGACCCCTAGGGTAATGAAGCTGTAGGTCCGGGTCTTAGCTCGCCATCCTAATCAAGAGCACCTGGCCTGTATTTAAACAAACAGGACTACATCAGTGACTTAAATAACAATCAATTGCCTAAAGTAAGGAACCTTAGCTGAGTAGGTCAGTGACATTGTGTAACAATCAAATTGCCTAAAGTAAGTAACCTTAGCTGAGTTCAGTTCCATTGTGTACACAATAATTTACAAATCAAATACAATAATAATTAATTGCTTAATTGCAATTAAATATTCTCTGCTGTCTGCAGTGTTTATGTCAAAACCTGCAAGATTTTTACATAATATATCTACCAAGTTAAACAGTTAACAATGAATGTCCTACATTACAGACATAACATTGGCTAAACAGTGCTAAATGCGCAAAAAAAGTCATTCAATGTGTTTTACAATAAAACACGAACAAGAACCCACTGTTAGCCCGCGCATGCTAATGCTAAGCTAGCTAGCTAGCTTAGCATTGAATGCTAGCGGCTCACTACGTCCATTCAATTGACTCACCAATTCTCAGTGTAACAGCGCATGCCGGTTTCGAACGAACTCCCCACGGACCGGAGGTAAGCTCTACAAGGTTAAGATTAAGACTATTTAAGTTGTTGAGCTTAAAAACACAGAAAGGAGCGAATAATGGTGAAATGTTTCTTACTGACCTTTCCACACCTGCCTCGGCAGCTTCCCCCACAACTCTGACTTGGGAGCTGCCGACACAGGTGTGAAATGACGCTCTGCGCACTGTGATTGGGGGACTCGAGGGTCACGTGGTTAGGGGTGCGGTCACGTGTCTTACGTGAGAGACGGAGGGCAGAAAAATATAAATGGGACTTTTATATAAATATAATAATATAATTATTTTATATAAATATTAATATAAATGTAAATTAATATTAAATAAAAATGAATTTTAACCTGGGTTACATGTTACCTAGCAACAAGGACCAAAGTTTGTCTAATTTACTCTATAATCATTAAATAACAAATAAATGACAACACCTTTATTTTAGTTTAAAGAGGGTTTAAACAGTGATAAAAATATGTTCTTTGTGTGTAAACTGTCTCTGAATTTTGGATTGAAGTTTAGGCTGATCATACAGTAGGATTCTTTTTAGACCTCAGCTCTAAAAAGGCTTTTTGTCAACAGCCTCTTGATGTAAAATTTAGATAAATATTTACTACATGTGCTATTCTATCATGGTCATAATTCAAGTTGAAAAGCTGCCCTGTGCATCTGAACGTGTGTTTTTTTGTCCTGATCTGACTGCTGTGTTTCAGTCGGAAGGCCGTGCCCAGCGCTCGGCTAAAGAGGCTCTGCTCCTGTGGTGCCAGAGGAAAACCGCAGGATACTCCGGGGTCAATGTCCAGGACTTCTCCAACAGCTGGACGGATGGACTGGCCTTCAATGCGCTCATACACGCACACAGGTAAGACATGGTTTAGTCCTGGTTTAGAGCTGGTTTAGACCTGGTTTAGTTCTGGTTTAGTCCTGGTTTAGTCCTGGTTTAGTCCTGGTTTAGACCTGGTTTAGACCTGGTTTAGACCTGGTTTAGTCCTGCTTTAGATCTGGTTTAGTCTTGGTTTAGACCTAGATTAGACCTGAATGAGACCTGCTTTAGTCGTGGTTTCGTCCTGGTTTAGTCCTGGTTTAGTCTTAGTTCAGACCAGGTTTTGTTCCATTTTAATTGTGGCTTTGCCTTTAATTGGAGAATACTGAAAACAGCAAAGGGCCTTAACAGCTCCCCTGAGGTACCCAAATTTCAATTATTTTAAGTGAGAAGCTACCATTATAGATAGAGATTGTTTTGGACGTGAAAAGACTCATCAGTGTGCAATGATTATCCATAAAGCTATTACTGAGTACAGTTTATCAAATAATAACTCATTATGTAATCATCTCATGGCAGAAGGTAAATCTACCAGTAATAAAACTGCTCTAACCAAATGAGTCTTGTCAGTTAAATTATAACAGTCACCACCATTTGTGTCAGAGCTGTGGCAGCTGAATGACTCTCCCTAAAGAGCTGTTTTACTCATTGTTCAAACATTTTAAGCTCTGATAGCAGGCTAATAGTAGTTAGGGCTGTCAGAAATATCAAAAATAAGATACTAATCAATACTAAAATTAAATTTTTCACTGATATTGATACTAAAAAGTCCCATTCACAGAAATGACCCTTTCCTGAATATCTTTAGAATGATCTTGAGCTGTATCAGAACAAGTATAAGTATAACTGCACTGAACTAACACACCTGTTTATTTACAGTTTCTGTTTGTTGACTTGGTCTGTTTAGTTACAGTAAGTGTGAACTGTGCCAGAATCATATTTGGCATGATTGTTCAGGCCCCTAATGAGTGCTCTCACAACCATTAGCACACAGGCTAGAACTGAGAAAGGCAAGTTTATTTGTATAGCACAATTCCTACACAAAGTAATTCAAAGTACTTTACAGAATAAGAAAGACATTAAAGTAAATAATCACAAATAAGCTTCATAAAATGAACATTAAAAGAGCAGAGTGCATAATAAAAACCTTTCAGTCAGTCAGTTACAGATAAATAGAATAGTTTGAGCCTGGATTTGGCACAGCCCTTGGGACAACGCATGGAAATGATCCTTTGGCTATAATCTGGTGTGTTTACATTCATGTTGAATCATGTTTGTCCATAAACATGCATTGTCCCAATCAATGGGACAATGTTTTAGAGGGTAAAAATCTGTAAATGTATTGATTTGATGTGGCTGTTTAAGTTCAAGTCTGAGTCCATTATTATCCCGAGATTTCTCACCTGATTTGAAGGTTTTAGAGAGAGAGAGACAGCAGGAGAAAGTTGTTTTGCATCCACACACTGATCTGTTGGATGCAGTGTCAGAGTGAATCCACTGGTCCATATTCACCTGCTGCAGTGAGACATAGATCTGAGTGTCATCTGCAGAGTTGTGGTAGGACACATTATTGCTGTATTAAGTGGCCTAATGGCAGCATGTAGAGATTAAACAACAGGGGTCCCAGGATTGACCCCTGGGGCACCCCAGAAGTCAGGGACATTTTATCTGAGACACTTTTAAATTTCAACAAATCACTCCTTGTCTTCTACATAGGACTTGAACCAGTTTAGTGCAGTACCAGAGATGCCTCTAGTCTCTGTCAGAGGATCTCATGATCAACAGTGTCAAGGGCAGCACTCTGATCTAATAGGGTCAAGACTGAGACTTTGCCTGCATCAGTGTTCAGGGAGATGTCATTTTTCACCTTGATAGGAGCAGTGTCAGTGCTGTAGTGCGATCTAAAACCTGCATGGAAAACATTTGGAGAAATATAATAAAGCTGTTAGTAAACACATTTTCCAGGACTTTGCCTAAAAACAGCAGATTTGAGATGGGTTGCAAATGTTCAGTATTGTGGCATGAGGACTGATCTTCTTGATAACTGCAGTTTTCAAAGCTCTTGGGAATATTCCAGATTGAAGTCACATGTTAACTATGCAAGGGAGTGGTGATGGCAAACTGTTGAACACAGACTATAGAAATCTAGTGGGTAACACATCGAGGCAGCATGTAGATGAACTCAGACTGGTGACAATCTCTGGGACAGTTTTATCAGTTACAGGAGCAAAGTGAGGCAGCTCCAAGTGTCTAGGTTTCTGCAGGGTTGTTATTTATGGAATTGTGGAATTGATGGCATTTTTAACACCCTGAACCTTGTCATTAAAGAATACCACAAACTCATTGTGCTTAGATGAAAATTAGTTCTAACAGCTGGAGGGTTCGTTAATCTCTTTACTGTTGCAAATAGGATGTCTGAAAAATACCTCTCCCTTACTCTACATAAAGTGTGGTTGTACATGTGCATCTTTTCTCTGTAAATCTCATAATGAACCTGGAGCTTTGACTTGCTTCATTCCCGCTCGGCCCTCCGGCACTCTCTTTTCTGTGCCCTGACCGAGTCATCATTCCTCCATGGCATTTTCAGCTTATCTTTAACTATTTTAACCTTCATCACAGCAATGGTGTCCACAACATTCAAAGTACCCAAAGTCACAAAGTCACATCATCAACATTAGAGCAAGAGGCCTTTTCAAAGTGTATTATTTCGATGAAAAGTGCACCTGTGCTATCATTTATGTGTCTCCTTCGAGGACCAGCCAGGGACTAACAGACAGGTCAAAGAAGACACAGACATGATCAGACAGAGCAACATCCACCACATCGACATTTGAAATATTTACTCCTTTTGTAATGAGCAGGTCCAGTGTCCCTCTGCTGTGTGTGGGCTCGCTGACATGCTGAGTCAGACCAAAGGTTTCAATGACACAACGGAGCTCTTTAGCGTTTCTGTCAAACACATTATCCACATGTTCATTAAAATCACCTGTAATGACTTAAACCATCAAAGTCTGTGCATACGACTGAGAAATTGTTTGAGAGGGGACTTAAAGAGGCATTTTTTTTTAGGAAAGACAATCCATATTTGAACCGAAATGGGGCCTTAGACGTCATCTATCTCCTATCTATAACTCAATCCTCAGACCTAAATCTAAACTAGGAAAACAACAGAACAAGCCAGTATGCAAATGACCAGGTCTGACCAGAACAGAAGAAGTAAATAATAAAAAAAATAATAACATTTTTCTTTTGCTATGTATCATACCTGGGACAACTGAGGGATAACATAGACATCACTAACATTTAATGTTTAAGGTTTTGAGGATCTATTCCATAGTATTGAAATGGAGTTTTACTATTGTAACTCTAATAGTGGTAATATATAATATCCCCTCTCCGCAGACCTGACTTGTTTGACTACACCCGCCTCCTCTCGTCTGACCCTCGCTCCGCCCTCCTCCACGCCTTTGTCCTGTCAGAGCAGGAGTTTGGGATCATGCAGCTTCTGGAGGTGGAGGACATGTTGGTTCCTCACCCTGATGAGAAATCCATCATGACCTACGTGTCTCTGTTCTACCACTACTTCTCCAAGCTGAGGCAAGAGCAGACTGTGCAGAAGAGAGTCACCAAGGTACTGTAGGCCTTCAGACCTGGTTTAGATCTGGTTTAGATATGATTTTGTCCTGGTTTAATCCTGGTTTTGTCATTGTTTAGTCCTGATTTAGTTATGGTTTATACCTGGTTTATACCTGGTTTATACCTGGTTTAGGCCTGGCTCTGTGTCTTTACCACTACTGAGAGCTGAGGCAGGAGCAGACCATGCAGAAGAGAGTTGCTAAGTACTGCTCTTTAATCCTAGGTTAGACCAGGTTTAGACCTGGTTTAGACCTGGTTTTGTACTGGTGTAGGTCTGGTCTCTGTTCTACCACTATTTCTCCAAGCTAAGGCATGCGCAGAAGATGGTCGCCAAGGTACTGTAGCCCTAGTACCTGTTTAGTCCTTGTTTAGACCTGGTTTAGACCTGGTTTAAACCCGGTACTGCCTTGTCTGGATGGGTTTCCTCCGGGCACTCCGGTTTCCTCTATCTCCATGATACAGGTTTCCCCCCAGCAGCAAATGCAAAGAATGAATTTCTCTCACGAGAAATGCTATTTGCTATTTAAATTAAAAAGGTGAGATTATATGTTTAAAAAATGTCAACATTTCATGTTCTGAATGTGGTTGAATACTCTGCTCCGCTGATCTACTGTTGCATTTGAAAAAAACTGTCAAGCTAATTAAATAATTCATTCACTCATTCATTCAATATTTGAATGAATACGTACACAAAGACCTCTTTCTTTTCAAATGTATTTTTACTTCAGTAAATCATTATTTTGCTCCTGACCTGAACAAAGACAGATTCACCCCAGCCCCATTGTAAAGAGTGAGCTGCCCTCTGCTGGACACAGGGAATACTGCAGCTGAGATAACTAACTAACTAACTAACTAACTAACTAAATAAATAAATAAATAGTAAAAACATATTTAATACGGTTTCAATATTTAAATATTAATAAATATTATATTATCAAAATGTCAGTGACTTTGCTCTGAAACAGCGCCATCTCAGACTCCCGCTGTGGTGAGGAGCTCACACACTGTTCACTCACACGGTCTGTATTCACGAGTTTTTAGATTCGACCCGGAATAAAAGATTCACTCTGTTATTCCGGGTTTTGTCCGGACAGCTTCCTAACAATGATTTGAACTTGTTTATAATAACATTAGCATTAACATTAACATTAGCACTAGCTAACACTAGCTTCATTGACTTTTAGTTTGGGCCTCGTTTATTTTCTCTTTTCTCTGTTCATGCGAGATTGTTTTATATTTGACATTATTTACTCAAACTTTTTCTTCATTTTAACGTTACATTTTAACGTTACATTATATATTTTACATTATATATATTTTAAACGTTACATTTTATTTATATATATATATATATATATATATATATATATATATATATATATATATATATATATATATATATATATATATATATATATATATATGTGTGTATATATATATGTGTGTATATATATATATATATATATATATATATATATATATATATATATATATGTGTATATATATATGTGTGTGTGTGTATATATATATATATATATATATATATATATATATATATATATATATATATATATATATATATATATATATATATATATATATATCAGGTTGTAAAATCAGGTTGTAACTTGGCAAAAAGGCAGCTGTGTGAGAAAAACCTCAAAACCTAAAAAAAAACACTTAATAGAAGAAGAATAGAATAGAAGAAGACCCAGGCACAGATACATCACAAACCTGAATGAGGAATAATCATGTTGACTGTTTTATGTTTTTTGTGTCTCAGATCATCGGGATTCTGATGGAGCTGGACCAGATGAAGCTCCAGTACGAACGGCTGGTGTCAGACCTGCTGCACTGGATCAATGCAAAGGTACAAGCAAAGACTGTATAAAGTGTGTATAGAGTCTGTGGTGCGTACAAGCATATTGTCTATGATGACAAGTAGTGCTTTTAGATTCTACAGTGCGGTGAGGTCATGAGTCTCACAATGAGCCCTGTGTTTTCTAGTTTTGTAATTTTGATTTATCATTTTACTTCCAGGTTGGCACAGGCAGCAGATGTGACATGCGTAGAGGTAATGGATCTCAAGAGTGACCCCACAACAAATTTCTCATTTATTTTTTCCATAGACTTTCTGAAAAAAGTTTGAAGGCTCAGGGCTAATCAGCTCTGTGGTAACTAATGACAACAAGACCTATAATTTTATTCATTAGTTTCTGAAACTTTATAAACCACTGAATTACTAAAGCATTTTACAGAACCTTCTGTTTTAAATGTGCTTTTTGGACTTAAAATAGCTGTGCTATGGATATTAGTTAACACGTAGCTGGTTTGCCTCTGTAATGTCTTTAAACTCTGAAGATTTGAATTTTTAAAAAAAGTCTATGGGAAAAATAAATGGAAAATGTACTTGTGTAACCAGAGTGAGTCACTGTTGAGCTCCATTCCATAACTGTTACAGAGCATCCACAATGTTGCTAAAATTGAACAAAAGTACAAGAGTACACTCATTTAAAATATAATACAAATATAAATACATGACAAAACTTTATTTAGTGCAGTGAAGGTTTAAACTGAGTAAACTGTATCTGCATTTTGGACGGAGTGTTCTGTGTTAATGGCACAGAGGGATTCTGTTTTACAGCTCAGTGATACTTCCTATAGTTTTCTACTTATTGTTTTTTTCACAAACTGTCACTGAACTGATGTAAAACTATGAATTTTTACCACAGGTACTATCCCACGAAAGTAATGATTAAACAAATGTACTAATCTGTCAAAAGAACTGTCCCCATCTGCATTAAATATAATTTTGTTATGTCATCTCTCAAACACAGCACTATTACTATTACTATTACTTGTGTTGCTGCTACAAACCAGCTGCAGCTGTATGTACACTAAGCGTAAGTGAGTAAAATGCTCTGTTTCTGTTGTGTTCAGATCAAGCAGCTGAACGACCGGCGCTTCCCAAACTCCGTGAGGGAGATGCAGACTCTACTGACAGCCTTCAAAACCTACCGCACACAGGAGAAACCTCCCAAGTACCAGGTCACACACAAGAGCTGACATGCTACTAAACATACACCAGGCAAAAGTCAGGACACACCCTCTCATTCAGTGTTTTTTCTTTATTTTTACTACCGTCAATTTCGGACTATTGAGCACACATGAATACAGGCCACACCAGCTAAATTTGAAAGGAAAATACATTTTGTACACATATAAGCCACACTTGAATATAAGCTGCAGGTTTTCATGTTGTAACATGAGATATTTACACAGAAAGACTGAAACACTGAGGTTTTTTGAGTGCTGACATGCTGCCTGAAAATCAGCATTAAGATGCCATCAACACAGGATGAACATACCTGCACCAATAAACCAGCACCAACACAGGCCATCTGCTTTTATTTCTTCTGAAAGCTTTTGTCGTCTTTTTACATTGACTACGTTTTTCCCGCTACCACCTCCAACATCACACCATCGATTCATTAATGCCAAACTTATGAGCAGAGGCTCCATTTCCTTCTTTGATGCCTGGTCCATTGCCTTTAACTTAAAAGCTGCATCATTTGCATTTCTTTGTGTTTTCCATGATGAGGCTGTGTGCATGATGGGCAAAATCAAAATCAAAACTAGTGAATTCTTCAGTGCATAATCTTTCCCCAAGTCTGTCTCACTTTTGCATTTACTGGTAGAGAGTGCCCCCCGATGGCTGTTAGCCTGTAAATATCTATAAATTAGCCGCACCGTTGTATAGGCCGCAGGGTTCAAAGTGTGGGAAAAAAGTAGCGGCTTATAGTCCAAAATTTACGGTACTTTTTACTTACAGAAAACATTGAATATATGAAGTAAGATATATGGAATTATGTAGTAAAGAAAAAGTTAAGTAACTCAACTAAATATTTTTTGACAAAGCAAAGGGCGACTTTGAGGGTTTGAATATAAAATATAACCAAATATAGTAGTATATAGTATAGTTATTTACCTTTTTTTCTTTGCTACATAGTTCTTTACATCTTGCTTCATATATTCAATGTTTTTTTATGAGTATATAAAGTAGTCAAAATAAGTAGTCAAAAAAATGAATGAGAGGGCGTGTCCAAACTTTTGACTGGTGGTGTATGTTTTTGTTCTAATTATTCATTTGTTACTATAATGTCTGTTTTAATTGGCTTTTTTTTTATTATTCTTTTGACATTATGAATATTATTTCTGTGCAGGAGCGTGGGGCGATTGAGGCTCATCTGTTCAGTTTAAAAACTAAACTAGTGGCAAACAACCAGCGACCCTACAACCCTCCAGAAGGTGAAGTCTGTGTGACGTTATGAGTGTTGTCAAGATACTGAGAAATAGACTCGATACTAGATACCAATTCTGATTTCACAATGATAAAAAAACCAAAAAAACCAAAAAAAACACTTCTTCTTTTGACAATAATTTTCAACATTAAGTGGTAGTACTTTGTCTTCTATTCCCATGTGGCCTTATATCTGTGTAATCCCTCAGTGTCCAGTAGGTTCCACAGTGGTCCATGTGTGTATACAAGTCTGTGTGTCTTCTACTTGTTCTGATAAAGCTCAACAACATTCTAAAGATATTCAGGAAAGGTTCATTTCTGTCCTGTCAATGGGACTTTTTTTTTGTATCGATACCTACGAAAACTAAGTATTTAATTTCAATACTACTTTTGGTATTGATTAGTATCTGAGCCTCGGGAGATTTTATAGTGTCAAAAGTATCAAAACTCAGATACTATTCAATAATAATAATTTAGTATTGATTAGTATCTGAGTTCTGATACTTTTGACACTGTGTAAATCTCTCGAGGCTCTGCTCCTGAGCCGTGTAATTCATGTGATCAAAATGGATCTCAGTTATTTAGCCATCATTATTTGTTTTTAGTTTTGGTCAGCTAAACATTAACATTAATAGAAACTATGACAAACATGTTTTGGTTGACAAAATGTCCGGTGTGTTCAGGGAGGACTCTGAGTGACATCGAGAGGAGCTGGACTCTGCTGGAAAAGGCTGAACACGAGAGAGAACGAGCTTTAATCAACGCTTTGCTCAGACTGGAGCAGCTCGAACAGCTCGCTCAGAAGTTTGAACGCAAGGTATCTTTCATTCTATGAACAATGCATAAAGAAATAGTCTGTAGATATCAGCCGTGGGAACCACGGAGTTTACCCGTCAAACTACTCAAACCTACTATCACTTATGGACATGAGCTTTGGGTAATGACTGAAAAGACAAGATGGCGGATAGAGGTGGTCCAGAGATAGGGTGAGGAGCTCTGTCACACGTGAGGAGCTCGGAGTAGAGCCATTGCTCCTCCATTTAGGCTTGTCACGATAATTACTATATTGATTAATTATTCGATATACGAAAGTTGGAACTGTATTTTTTGGGGCCCAATATTAACCTTGGGTAATTTTCTCTTTGCAATAGCTGGGAGATATTTGTTATTTCAGTATGATAAGATTCAAGCTGTAGAGGGTTGAATAAGTCACTCTTACATTCTGCTGTTTATTTGTTGCAGCTCAGGCCTTTTAATTATGCTATTTAAAAGGGATTATCTTGCATTATTTTAATCTTAATCAGTAGCATAAAGTAGTTTTAATATGATTGTTTATTGCAATATTTCTATGTAGTGATATATCGTGCTTCAAAATGTGTTATTGTGACCGACCAGGGTGGCTCCTGACATCAGCTGATAGCACACACTGTTTACAAGTGTATAATTTTGTTTCTAATACCTCCTAATCCTGCCATTGTCCAGGAGGACTTCATCCAGACCTTGTTAATCTGTGTATGAGTCAGTAGGTTTTGGAGTATGCTTTACACCTGTTTAAGTCCTGCCCTGATCCTGGTTCAGTCCTCCTCTTGTGTGGTTGAAATGGTTTGAATCCTTGGTCTCTCTCTCTCCAGGCATCTCTGAGGGAGTGTTACCTGGAGGATACGCTGCGTCTGATTGGTCGACAGGACATGAGGTCACTGGTCTCTCTGGAGGAGTCTCAAGCCGCGGGCCGTAGGCTGGAGGCTCTGTGTGCGGATGTAGGGGCCAGAGAGCCCCGCTTCACTGCTCTGAGAGAGATGTCACTCAGCATAGAGAGAGGAGGGTACCACAGCAAAGAGCGCGTCATCAGGAGGTGGGAGCAGTTTATACACATTTATATCTGTGCAACAACAACAGTGGGATTCAACAGGAAACAGACAGACTAGACAGTGAAGCGTCATCAAAAGCCAAAGCAAAAATCACTTACTAATTGATACTGAAACTAGATACTCATTTAAGCCGGTATCGATACTGAAAAAAAAATCACACAACATGATGTGCTCTATTGGCTAAAAAGAGAGCAGAAAAGAGGAGTGAAATACAGAAGAAACCAAAGTCTGTGTTTTTCAGGGAGCAGAACATCAGTCAGAGATGGAGGGACCTCCAGCAGCAGCTGCAGGAGCAGAGAGGAATGCTGGGAAATGTAGTGCAGACTCTGAGCATCCTCCGAGACATGGATCTGGTGTCACAGGAGCTCAAACTGCTACAGGTAAAGGTCCTGGTTCAAAGTCTCTGTGACAGGTTGGACTACTCATTTTACTAAAACACACTTAAGAAGATTTTGCTGAAAATGTTAGCATGTTTGCCCTGGTTTGGCAATATTTTTAGGTTTCAGATTTTACTTCCTTGTTGGAAATCGTGACATCACACAAGGGAATTTCATAACTGAGCAACAATGACCAAAAAGCAAAAATGACCAAAAGTCCTTTAATGCAGTGGTCCCCAACCACCGGGCCAGGGACCGGTACCGTTCCGTGACGCATTTTCTACCGGGCTGCACAAAAACAGTAAATAATTTATCAGCGACTGCATTTTCTCCGAAGTGACATTTACCCGCTCCTCATGACACGCTAATGAGCTCGTCCGTAGATATATAATGAAAATCCTGAGAGGAAATCGCAACATAAATCCATTTGATATAACAGCGAGTTTATTATATCTGTGCTAGATGTGTGTCCGCCGCACAACAGTCAGAGCGTCAGGGCAGAGGTCGAGGAGAGGGGGAGAGCTTGTGAGTCTTAGCACAAACAGCAGAAGCTAAAGGAAAAACAGCTCTATGTGAAATATTAAGGTTTCTTGACATTGACTCCATATTCTGAAATGTTTGAAATGTTCATGAAAATGACACTTTATAAATGTATTTGTGGCATATCTGAATCTTTTGAAAGCTCCTCTGTGCTTTAGTTCAGTGTGGTGCGTGAGCGTGAGTGACGTGCGGGTGCATGTGGCGCATGTGGCGTGTGTTTGAGTGAAGAAGCGACGTGTGTGGAGTGGTACCCCCCCCCCCCCCCCCCCCCCCCCCCCCCCCAGTAAAATTGTCAAACGTTGAGCGGTGAGAAAAAGGTTGGGGACCACTGCTTTAATGTACACAGAGGTTATGATTGGACTCACGCAAATATAAGAAAACACCTTTATTTTGTTGAAATTATGCTTAAAGTGTCACTGGGGAGCGCCACAGTGGAACACCCAAACCCCAAGTTCCAGAAGTTGATTTCTCATACATTTTTCCCATAGACTTAAAAAAAAAGTATATTAAAAGTTTAAAAGCTCAGGTCTAATTGGCTCTGTGGAACTAATGAGCATGAGACCTATAATTTTATTTAAAATCTGAAATTTTATAAACTGCTGAGTTATTAAAGCATTTCACTGAACCTTGTGTTTTAAATGTGCTTTTTAGACTTAAAATAGCTGTGTTATGGATATGAGTTAACACGTAGCTGGTTAGCCTCCACAGTGTGTTTGAACTCTGAATATAGTACATTTTTGAAAAGTGTGTGGAACTCTCTAAAACAGATTCTTCACAAATTGCATCACAAATCATGTATAGGTAAAACAGGTTTTATTCTGCCAACTTAAATGAAAATGAGAGAATCATCAGAACCTGATAAGCACTTTAAAGTATCTCAGTGTGTTGTCTTGTGCTCAGGCTCAGGCTGCAGCCTCAGATCTGGGGAAGCAGCTGACAGAGGTGGAGGCTCTGCTGCAGAAACAGGACCTTCTGGAGGCTCAGATCTCTGCTCAGGGAGAAGCTCTGAGCTCTATCAGTGTCGCAGCACTCAAGGTGAGACAAGAAATATACTGTACAACATTAAACAACAGCACATCACAACACAGCACAGTAACAAAAACATGTCTGTGTGCAGTCCCTCTGCAATGTACTAACAAATACAACCACATAACATAAAGTCATTATGCATAACGACCAGAGCAAAAAACACAGCACATTTCAGTGTGTAACTGTGAAACTTAAACTCTGCTCCTCAGGCTGAGACTCACTCTGAGAAGAACACAAAACTACAACACAGCTCAATGTGTAACTGTGAAACATAAACTTCTGTCTTCCTCTCCTCAGGGTAAAGGTCAGGACGCTCAACAGGTGCAGGGCAGAGTGAGAGCTCTGGACGCTCAGTACAAGTCTCTGGTGGCCCTCAGCAGCAGCAGGTTTGGACTCCCTTATTATCTCTCTCATCATTATGTATTCTGATGGAATAAACAGACACAGGGAGACTTAGGAGAGTTCCCATTCTGTCGGTGCATAAGAAGAGCAAGTGTACACCTCTTACTATAAAATTCCTGCTTTTTTAATTTTCTCACTGACAATGGCAATAAAACTTGTTTCAAGATAAAACTTAGTCCAAACAGTCACACATAATGAAGCTAACAGTATAAACTCTGATATTGAAAATAAAACAGTGCTGACAGAATGAACCTTACAATTCATCACAGATATTCTCCTGCTGTCCCTGAGACACATGTCGCCATCATGTCATGCCCTTATTCATAGCATTATTACAGTGTATTAGTGTAGAGGTGGTGGACGGTCGGGTGGGTTTCACAGCCCCACCCCCGGATGGTGGTCCCTATTTGGCTCCTGGTCCCTGGATAATGGCCTCTGTGTCCTGTGTGTGTCCTGTGTCGGGTTGTCAGAAGTATCGAAAATCAGATATTAATCAATACTAAAACTAGTATAGAAACTAGATATTTATTAGAACAAGTATCGATACTAAAAAAGTCACATTCACAGGACAGAAATGAACCTTTCTTGAATATCTTTAGAATGATCTTAAACTGTTTCAGAACAAGTATAAGACATATAGACCAGTATACATGGACCACTATGGAACCTACTTGGACACTCAAGGATTACAGATATAAGGCCACGTGGGAATAGAAAACAAAGTACTACCATTTAATGTGGAACATCACACTGTCTAAAGAGGGTTTTCATTATCATCGTGGTATTGGGATCAGTATTCTGTACTGAGTCTATTCCTCAGTATCGAAATTGAGTTTTGAAAAATGTTTGTATTGAGACAACAGTAATGCCATGTGTGGGCCTGTGTGTCCAGGAGAAAGCAGCTGGAGGCACAGCTATGTCTATGTGAGTTCCTCAGAGACTGTGATGATCTGGAGCAGTGGCTGTTTGAGCATCTGGTCCAAGTGCAGACTTCAGGCCTGGGCCGAGAGCTGAGCCAGATCGAGCAGGCTCTGCACAAGCACAAGGTCAGAACTGTGGAAGATCATTTATTCCATCAGATTTTGAATTTTAAATTGCGCATAATTTTTTGGCCTGAAAAAACATGGTTGAATTATTTTTATTCTTAATTTTAGTTGCTGAAATTTTAAGTATACATTTTCAAAACTAAAAAAGGGTGTTTACCTTTTAAACATTCAGTAAATATATTTTCAAGCCCTCAAAGTCAAAATTCAAGTGCAAACCTTGCAGTGAAATATTTAGCAGTAAAGATCCAAGATGCCAGGGCCTCAGCAAACAATCCTGAGTCGATCTAACTTAACCATGAACCATAAAAGTATAATTCATTATGGAATGTGTCCCCAAGGTGGCGCCATGTTGTTTTCAGTGGCCTGTGCTCATTGGCGCATGAGCCCAATCATTACTTCCTTAATATGGGCTAGCGCCCCCACCATGTGATGTCAGAATCAGAACTATAGCTGTTACAGTGGAACTCGTGCAGGCTTAGAGCATGGCTAGGCTATATCTTACAAAGCTAACTTCTAGGTGCTTTGAGGATTTATCATTTTTAACTAAATCAGCCCTTCATGAAAGCTGTGGATGCCCTATCAACCAAACACAGGCAGTTTGAATTCCTAAAAAAATGCATTGCGAAGTGGAAGCTTAAGCTATTCTAAATGCTAATATATTGTCAGGCATCCTTTATATAGTCCTTTATTATGTAAGCGCTAATTTCTTTCTTTTTTATCATGATAAAAATCTTAGGCCATATTAACCTGCCCTAGTCACCACTGTCACATATCAGTATCCTTGGTTTTGATTGGTTCTTGCAGGTGTTGGAGGCAGAGCTTCAGGCCCAGGAGGTGGTCTTTCAGGGGGTTCTGTCACGGGGTCGGGACTTGGTCTCTAAACAGAATCAAGACCAAAAGAAGACAGTCCAAAAGTGGATCAGAAGTCTCCAGAAACAATGGAACCACCTCCACAATGAGAGCAAGGCCAAGAGGGAGAGACTGCAGGCTGCACATACTATCAAACAGGTAACAAGTACAGAACAGCCAATCAGAGAGGAGAGTCAGACAGAACAGCCAATCAGAGAGAGGAGCAGGTGATAAGAGCCAATCAGAAAGAGACACTGCACACAATCAAAGAGTTAACAACCACAGGACAGCCGATCAGAGAGAGGTGCCTGACAGAACAGCCAATCAGAGAGAGGCAAGAGACAGAGCAGCCAGTCAGAGACAGGTGTCAGAAAGAGACGCTGCAGGCTGCAAACACCATCAAAGAGTTAACAACTAAAGGACAGCCAATCAGACAAAAGCAGCAGACAGAATAGCAGATTATAAAGAGACAACAGGCGACAAGAGCATATCAGAGATTTGGAAAAGTCACAAAAAAAAAAAAATAAATAAAAAAATCAGTGAAAATCACACTCATGAGTATGAGTGTGAGTATATACTCCACATGAGTATGAGTGTGAGTATATACTCCTCATGAGTATGAGTGTGAGTATATACTCCACATGAGTATGAGTGTGAGTATATACTCCACATGAGTGTGAGTCTACTCCACGAGTATGAGTGTGAGTGTACTCCAGAATGAGTGTGAGTGTGAGTATATACTCCACATGTGTGTGAGTGTACTCCACATGAGTGTGAGTGTGAGTATATACTCCACATGTGTGTGAGTGTACTCCACATGAGTGTGAGTGTGAGTATATACTCCACATGTGTGTGAGTGTACTCCACATGAGTGTGAGTGTGAGTATATACTCCACATGAGTATGAGTCTGAGTGTACTCCACATTAGTATGAGTGTGAGTATATACTCCACATGAGTATGAGTGAGTGTACTCCAAATGAGTGTGAGTGTACTCCACATGTGTGTGAGTGTACTCCACATGAGTGTGAGTGTGAGTATATACTCCACATGTGTGTGAGTGTACTCCACATGAGTGTGAGTGTGAGTATATACTCCACATGAGTATGAGTGTGAGTGTACTCCACATTAGTATGAGTGTGAGTATATACTCCACATGAGTATGAGTGAGTGTACTCCAAATGAGTGTGAGTGTACTCCACATGAGTGTGAGTGTACTTCTCATGAGAGTAAGTCTGAAAAAGGAATCTTTTTCAGACTTATGTATTTTGATTGTTCCTTGACTTAAGGCTGAAATGTTTGGAAAGAAATAAATTTATCTAAAGTATCAATCCTCTCTTCTGTCCCTGCAGTACTTCTCCGAGGCTGAGGAGGTGTCCTCTTGGCTCATTGACAGGAAGCCCCTTCTCACTTCTGACGATCATGGGAAAGACGAGCAGAGCACCACGGCTCTGCTACAGCGCCACCTCAAGTTAGAGAAAGAGATAGTGGCTTATGGCCCTGAGATCTCGAGACTGAGTGAACAAGCCAAAACAGCAGCCCAGCTCAGCGCTCTGACTGTGAGGAACACCTCATACACACAAACTCCACAGCACAGATGTCACAAGTAAAATTTTTTATGTTATGATTATTGTGAGAAAAACTTCACAGTTTAACAATTATTCACGATAATTGACACCACCAAACAACAGTGAAATCCTTAATGTCCATTATCTAACATGTGATTTATGAAATCAAACTTTCTGAATGGTACAGTTGAAAGTGACATGAACAGATGCAAAAAAAAAAACACACTTTACATGAACTGTACTTTTTTGAGAGTATAGATTGAATGGAAATGAAAATTCTCACAATTATAATTATTTATCTCTTGAGATTATGTCTTGACTTGAATAATCACTATTATCCATTAATCTAATAAACATCCCTATTGTACAGAAACATGTTCTAAATATAACTCTACTCTAACTCTGCATCCAGTCAGAGCCACAGCAGAGCAAACCTCTGCAGCTCAGCGACTCCTCTGCAGACGAGGGCGAGGGGCCACAGGCTATGACATCATCACCAAGAACAGGAAGTGGGAGGAGCCCTGTTAGCTCCACCCCTCACACTGAGAGCAAGGCGAAAGTGCGTTTCAGGTACAGCAGAGGTAAGGCCAGCTTATGACATCGTCATAATAAGATAAGTATAGGTAAGAGAGATAATAAGGGATTTTCTGCAGATTTTATCATTATAACTATTTAGATGAATAATACATATAGCCATAGTAAAAGAAAAATAAACTGAAAGAGGCTTGGATGAGCAGCTAAATGTCACAGTTCTACAACTTTTTGTGCAGAGACAGATTTTATATTTTTCTTTTCCTATGGATCAGACCTGAGGGATCACACAGACACACAGACATAGATAGATGTCCATAGAGATGTCCATACTTTATTTAAGATCCTTTAAGCCATGTTGTAATGCTCTTACCTGCTCAAAACAAACCTGGAGTTGTGTTTTGTTTCATTCAGGCAGGTTTAAGTAACCCTTTATTATTATTATTCTGTCTGCATCTCCAAAACTCAAAATGCTCTGTACCACCTTGTGATGTCATGAAGTGGTAGTGTACGGGCAGTGTGGCCCTATGCCACGCAAGCCACTGGGATGCAAATTTTAAACAACACTTCTGATTCTCTGTTTCCATATAAATGAGCCCAAAACTCCATTAAAAGCTCAAAGATTCCTTTATTTCAGCATGATCCGTGAACACAGTCAAAAAACTGTTCCTAGCAACACTTGGCACTTCAAATTACAGGTCTTAAATCCATAGCAACCCACAGAAAACAAACAAATAGTGGCACACAGTGGCCAGAGATGCATTTAGGCTAATAGCTACTAGCTTTCAAGTTATCAGCTCCTTTTACCTTTAGTTCAGTACAGATTGGCATTTCCTGGGCTGAAATGATCCAAATGATTCTAGCGAAGGTGTGTGGAGTTTAAAAACACAGTGGTGCACTTCCTGTAAAAACATGACATCACAAGGATTGTTTTCTGTTTGAGAGAACTCATCCCAAATCTACAGGGTTTGTGTGTTTACCATGTGTGAATGAAACAAAACACAACTCCAGGTCTGTCTGTGATGAGGAAACAACATTAGAACAGAGATCAGAAAATAGCGTATTGTGGACCCTTTAAAAGTTTAACAAGTGGAATCTGTCCCTGTCTCAGGCCAGTTTCCCTGGGACCGTAACGAGGTGGTGACCATCATCAGAGAGGAGCCTGATGGAGACAGGGTCACAGCCCGAGATGCCAGAGGAAACCAGCAGCTGATCCCCAAGACCTACCTCTCCCTTCTCCCAAACAATGTACGATTAGATCTACCCATAAACTGTTTATATACAGGAGAAACCAGCAGTTTCAGATTAGTGTAAACTTGTCCTGTTTTAGATCATTTAGGACTACCAAAATTATTTTCATTTGCTAAATGCCAGAATAATGAGAGAAGGATTTTTTGGACAGTTTTTCATACATGTTTACATACATTTCATTAATATTTGGTACCATTGCCTTTAAACTGTATAACTTGGGTCAAATGTGTTGGTCTATGCTTCCACAAGCTTCTCACAATAGTTGGCAGGAATTTTGGCCCATTCCTCTGGACAGAACTGGTGTAACTAAGCCAAGTTTGTAGGCCGCCTTGGATGCACATGCCTTTTGAACACCCTCTCTCCTGATTGGTTCTTTGGTTGCTATGATACCTGTGCTTGAATTTCCAAATACGGATCTTGGTTTCAAATTAGCTGCTATAACTGCTATCCTCGATGAGCTTCATTTAGACCAGAACCCTATGGGTGACATTACACTGCCTTAGTCTACTTCTTTATACAGTTTATGGTCCTACCTCACCCTCCTCCCACACACTGTACGATTTCGACATGTCTACCAAAGACATTTTTACATTCATTTTAATAATACAATATTCAAATTGTGAAACACAATATATTCTGCACAGTTTTCTCCTCACATTGTGCTGTGTTAAAGGAGCTGTTCTGTTTCTTCAGGCTCGTCCTCTAGAGCACCCCACCTCCTCCCCTAATGCTTCTGAGGGCCCCAAGACCAGCCGGCCCCGACGCAGCCGCTCCATGAGACGAGGCACCGCCGAGATCCAGATGTCCTGGAGCCCGGACCCTCATTATGAGAGGGGGGCTGTGGAGAGGAGCCAAAGGGGGCTGGAGGAGGAGTATCAGAGTCTGCACAGGCTGGCCCAGGTACCACATTTTCTGATCTGGGTTATATAATGTTGTTTCCTTGTTGCAAACATACCTGGAGTTGTGTTTTGTTTCATTTACAAACCTCGCATTTTTAGGTTGCGCTCTTCTCAAACAGAAAACACTTTGTTCCACCTTGTGATGTCATGTGGTATTATAGGAAGTACACCACTGTATTTTTAAACTCCATACGCCTTCAAAAGAATCATTTTGATAATTTCAGCCCTGGAATTGTCATTCTATACTGGAGACATAACGAGGACTAAATAGAGACTGAGCAGAATCAGGACTAAAACAAGACATAACCAGGACTGAACCAGGACTAAGACTTGGCTAGTTCGGAAGCCGGACTAACTCAACCAAGACTAAACCAGGTCTGTACCAGGCCTAAACATCTTTTCTGGTCTCAGTCTAAGACCCGCTCTCTGGAGGACTGGCTGCGTCTCCATCGGTTCTACAGCAGCTGTGAGGAGTTTGAGTCCTGGATGAATGACAAGGAGAACATCCTCAACACATTCAACGCTACAGAAAATCCAGGGGTCATCCAGGCCAAATACGAGGTACAATCCAAGACTAAACCTGGACTAAACCTGGACAAAATCTGGACTAAAATCTGGATTAAACCTGGACTGAACCTGGACTAAATCTGGACAAAAACCTGGACTAAACCTGGACTAAACCAGAAATAAACGTGGACCAAACCTGGACTAAACCTGGATTAAACCTGGACTAAACCTGGACTAGATTTTAGGGCCTACAGATGGTTTTGTTCTCCTTTGTTTCAGAATTTCCTGACAGAGCTGGCGAGTGGGTCTGGCCAACTGAATGACATCATGAAGATGGGAGAGGAGCTTGTGAAAAGTGGCCACAGTAAACAGAGAGAGGTCCAGAGCAGACAAAAGCGGGTTAGCAGAAGGTAGCTGTCACGAACTATGTCTAAACTTTGACACAAGCAGTAAAAGCACTGACCTGTGGAACCTCCCTGACCCTGAGTCTCCGTCCCTGTCTCTGTTTCTATCCCTGACTCTGTTTCTGTCCCCGTCCCTGTCTCTATTTCTATCCCTGACTCTGTTTCTGTCCCTGTCTATGTCCAGGTGGGAGCATCTCCAGCGTCTCAAAGAGGACAAGGGCAGAGAGTTGCTGAGTTCAGCCGATGTTCAGTCTTTTCTGCAGAGCTGTGATGAGGCCCGAGCTCAGCTACAGGACCAGCTCTACAGACTCGGAGCAGCGCACGTGACCACAGAAGCCACGGAAGTGGATGGGCACTTGAGCTCGTTCACACTCAAAAACGAAGAGGAGGCTCAGATACAGGCTCTAAAAGACATCCAAGTCCTGGAGGCGAAGATAGCATACCTCAAGAGCATCGCCAAAATGTATACCACACACACTCAAACAGGCACTAAGTAGGCTTAAGGCTCTAAATAGGGCTCACACATTTTTAGTGGTGTCTGACTGTCCAGTGAGTGAAAATAGTGCACTCAGAAATTGCCACAGTGCACCTTGAAAGTAGTGTCCAGCGCTGGCCACCAGACCAGTCAATATAGACCACAATGCATTGTAGTCGTAAACAATAGCAGACAGAAGTCATAAACAATAGCAGACAGAAATAGGTCTTTTACTAAACGACTGAATCAAAGCACTGGTTTATCACACTGTTGATTCTGATTTTGAATGAAACATCTCAGCAGAAAAGCAAATGCTCCTGGCCATTTTTGTAAGATATGTATGATTATTATTAGTCCATAAGTAGTTGTGCCAGTCTAACCTGATCATTATTTATGACAGAAATCAGGTTTTATTGGACTTTTTTTCACCCAAACACCAGAGTCACGTGACCCTATTGTTGTGAGCTGTGTGTCCGAATCGCTCTGTGAATGAAGCACTATAAAGTGAGGGATTGAGAGTGAGGGGTTATCTTTTGATTTGTGTGATTTTAATGTCTTTCTTATTCTGTAAAGCACTTTGAATTACTTTGTGTACAAATTGTGTTATACAAATAAACTTGCCTTGCTGTTGTGGTGTGAACAAGTGGTTAGGGGATTGGGGAGACAAACAGCCATGGTCTTCAGGTTTGTGCAGGGTACTGAGGTCCTAAACTGTGAGGTAATTTCCTGTGTTTCAGGAAGCAGGACTGCAGCCCAGAAGAGAGCGCCGCCATCATGAAGGAAGTGAAGGCTCTGGAGGAGCTGCTCCGACAGGTGAGTGAAGGCACAGGTGTGTGAGCTGATAACAGATCAGAGATGTATAAATGTGTGATTAGAGATGTGCTGATATTGATGATATAGATTGATTTTGCAGTAACATCACAATGGAGGTGTGCTACATATATGACTATGGAGCAGTTCAGCTGTTACCATGGAGACACAATGCACCTGATGGGAAACATAGCCAAAAGTTTTAAGATGAAACTTAAAACTCAAGAAAAATACAAAACAGCATATTTTGAGGAGCCTGTGGTTAATATGAGCGTTCATGGTCCTGTTTAAGAGTTTCATTTCAAACTGTTGGGCAATGCTAACTAGCTTTCCACTGTAACGTTATTTGATAGAGTCTTGTTTAGCAGCACAAATCAGCTCACCTGTTGTAGTTCGAACAGTTCAACAGTCAGTTCTTTCTGGTCAGATTGTTTTCAAGCAAAGCTCAGATTAAAATTTTAACATACCTCAGATAGAGCAATGCCTACAGTTAGCATCACACCCCCAGAGAATGTTGATGACATCAGCTGCAAAGTATCCATATACATTTGTGGATGATGTCTATACAGGTGAAGAAGCAGGCGGCTGATAGACAGACTCACCTGGACGAAGCGCGCCGTCTGCACAGCTTCCTGTTGCAGACCAAACAACTGCAGCTGTGGGTGGAGTCAGCCAGAGACCGCCTCCTATTGGACGACACCGGTAGTGACGTCACATCAGCATTGGCTCTGATGGGGCAGCACCAGGAGCTCAGGAAGGAGCTTGACCAGCAACATGACAAGTAACTTTATATTTACTTAGTACAGCGTTTTGATGAATTGTTTTTGATAATGCCTTGTGTTTCTAGGCTGCAGGAGATGGAGGCTGCAGCGAAATCTCTTCCTAAATCTGGAAACGTGGATATTCATAGCGCTCTTGATTTGCTCAAAGCTGATTGGTTAAAACTAGACAAGCTGTGGACAAATAGGAAACAGCATCTGGAGGAAGGGGTGGAGCTACAGCGATTGAACCAGGAAGCAGACCGCATCGAGACAACACTGTCTGGCCATGAAGCCCGACTCGGGGTCAAAGATCTGGGGGTAAGAACAGTGAATAAGCCGAATCAAGAAGGTTTAACGTTCCTGTGTAAAACTGACTCTTATGAGCTTCAAGCCCTGTTATAATGTTCCTCACAACATATCTAGAGTTGTGTTTTGTTTCATTCACACATATCTGGGTAGTCCTTTATCAAAATGCTCTGCGCCACCTTGTGATGTCATGAAGTGGTAGTTTTCAAGTTAACAGCTCTTTTTACCTTTTGTGTGGTAGACACTGGAAATTCCAGGGCTGAAATGGTCCAAATGATTCTAGTGAAGGTTTAGGGAGTTTAAATGCAGTATTACCACATGACATCACAAGGTGGAACAGAGTGTTTTCAGTTTGAGAGAAGAACTCAGCCTAAATATGCACGGTCTGTGCGTTAAACATGTGTGAATGAAACAATTAAACACTCCAGGTCTGTTTGTGATGAGGAAACATTACAGTAGAGTAACATGGGCCCTTTAGATAAAATAGACACAAAAATACATGTAATTATATTTCTCCAGGACTCTGTGGACAGTGTGCACAGTCTGCTGAGGAGACAGGACGAGTTGGAGGGACTGATCCGAGCTCTGGACCAGAGAGTGGAGCTCTTCAGTGAACGCTGCCATCACCTGGTGGAGCAGGAGCACTACGCCTCTAAACAGTGAGACATTAAACCATTGACCCTCTGAAGTTGTATTTAGAGTGATTTGTGCATGTCTGTATTCTCCTGAATTCATTATTCATTGCTCTGATCTACCCCCATTTTCAGCTCCACCAGTACATGCCCACTGTGACATACACACTTCATCAGCTCCCATTGGACACCACAGTTTTCAGCAGACTTGATTCTTTTATTATATTGTTTTAGATGAATATTCTGATTTAAAATGTCCAAATTATAACAATTAACTAACTATATAGCAGACAAAAGCGTGATATGTCTTCTTTAAAACTACACTGATACTGATCAGCACACATTTAACTGTTGTTTCTATGTCCAGCATCAGAGGGCGGAGCCGGAGCATCCAGAAAGCCCACAGGAAGCTGAATGAGAGCAGCCGTGAGAGGAGGGCCATGCTGCTACAGGCGCACAAGTACCAGGTAAGCACTGGCTACGGTTACATGCACACTCAAAATCAGATTATTATCAGATATTATCTGTTATAAACCGATTAAAATTACATTTAAACAGCAAAGTCATGTGGTTTAGTTCTGATCATGTATGCAGACATTAGCAAACACTGCCAAAAGATTCTTAAGATTGTCTTAAAACTAAAGAAAACATGCAAAGTGGATTTAATGTGTGTGTATGTATGTGTATATGCGTGTGTGTGTGTATATGTGTGTCTGTGTGTATATATATGTGTGTATATGTGTATATATATGTGTGTATATGTGTATATATATATATATATATACATATATATATGTGTGTATATATATATATATGTGTGTGTGTATATACATATATATACACACCCACACATATATATGTATATATGTATGTATATATATGTGTGTATGTATATATATATATATATATATATATATATATATATATATATATATATATATATATATATATATGTATATGTATATGTATATGTATGTATGTATATATACATTCAACCATATTTAATCAAACCCATGTGCAATACTCAAGTCACTTTATCACTTTCACTTTGTATATCTATATGTATATATATGTGTATATTAGAGTTTTATTTTTGAAATCTATTTCTTAAATTATTTCTTACTATTTATCTATTACCCTGTTTCTCTTCTGTTCTCTATGTGTGCGGTGCAATGCTGGAATTTCCCCACTGTGGGACTAATAAAGGCTTATCTTATCTTATCTTATCTTATGTATGTATGTATATATATATGTATATGTATATATATATATATATATATATATATATATATATATATATATATATATATATATATATATATATATATATATATATATATATATATATATATATATATGTGTGTATATATATATATATATGTGTATATATATATATGTATATGTATATGTGTATATATATATGTATATATATGTATAGTTATAGTTCCTAGTTCCTAAAAGCGCGGTACTGTTCTAGTACTGTGCTTTTCTGGACTGAGATGTCTGATGTTTTTCCTGGGATCTGCTGTGGCCACTCCTCGTTTGAGGGTCACTGCCTCCCACACCAGACAAGACCAAAGGTGCTGTGCAAACGAGGCCCTCGAGACAATCCAGCACATAACTGCAGGGTGTAGATGCTGCAGGGAAAACAGACATGGAACGGCATAACCAAGTGGCAGGCATAGTGTACAGAAACATCTGTGCAGAGTACGGACTGGAAACCCCAAGGTCAAGGTGGGAAACACCTCTAAATGTAATGGAGAATGATTGAGCCAAGATCCTGTGGGACTTCCAGATACAGACTGATAGAATGGTGATGGCGAACCAACTGGACATAGTGGTGGTGGATAAACAACAGACCAAAGCCACTGTGGTGGACATCACAGTACCAAGTGATGGGAACATCAGGAAAAAGGAACATGAGACACTAGAGAAATACCAGGGACTCAAAGAAGAGCTGGAGAAGGCCTGGAAGGTGAAGGCATCAGTGGTAGTAAAACAAAGCTCAAATTAAAGTCTAACAAGCCTCAAACAGATCAGTACCTCCAGTTAGCATCACATCCTCAGGGAATATCTGGCTCATTTATTGCCTACTGAAAGTTCACTACTGTGCTCTTTCCCAAAAAAATAGATAAGTGATGCTGTTTCAGATTCCTGAGTCTTTGGTTTGTGCATTTAGGAGTTCCTGAGAGACGCTGAGGAGCTTCTCCTGTGGATGGACGAGAAGTCTAAAGTGGCAGAAGACGAATCGTACCGAGACCCGACCAACATCCTGCGAAAACTCAAGAGACACGAGGCTCTGGAGAAAGAGATGGAGGCCAACAAAGTCCGCCTGGACACGCTTCTGCAGGTAATGCAAAGGTCAAATCTAATTGAATAGATTCATTTTTTTTTTCTAATTATGACTTATGGTTTGGTGGGATAGTACCTGTGCTAAATATTTGTCATAGTTTTACATCTGCTAAGTGAGTTTGTGAAGAAAAGAAGAAAATTTAGTAATGCCAATAGAAGCGTTCATGGTCCTGTTTAGCAGTTTGATTTTCCACAAAAAGGTAACTAGCTCGTGACTGTAATTTTATGTGCTGTTGTTTAAGAGTACAAATCAGCTCACCTGTTGTAGTTCAGCTAAGTCAGTTCTTTCTGGTCAAGGGAATGTGTATGCAAAAGCTGACATCACCTGCAAAGTATCAATAGGGACAGAGCTACCCACAGTCCCTAGTACGACTCTTTTCTTCAGATAAATGTATGAGGGACTGTTGTAGACCATCATAACTGTGCCACATGTTCAGGTGAGCCACCGGATGCAGTCTGAGGGACACCACAGCGCTCAGAGCCTCAGCAGGAAGTGCACTGAGCTCAGCAGCCGCTGGAGAAGACTCCAAGAGCAAATGTGTGAACGAGGAGACAAGCTCCGACAAGCAGGACAACAGGAACAGCTCATGGACCTGCTGCAGGTAAACTACCTGCGTGATGTACACTATGTTAAAGCTGATGACTTCTTAGAGCTTTAACTGTGTTATAATTGTTTCCCTTCGCCATTAACTCAATTTAAATCGAAGTTGTATCTGGAGTGATTCATGTTTGAGAAATCTTTAATCACTTATTTTCAAGAATACATTTTGATGATCAAATCCAGTTTTCACCTCCACCGGTGCACTCTCATTGTGACGTACACACTTCCTTCTCCAGTTTTATTTCCTTAATCAGTGATACTCGTTGGATTCGGCAGCGTTGCATAGTCATTTGGATACAAATAAAAAAGATGGGCTGCTCGCTAATGTGAAGTGCAGCTATCCATAGGGGGCGCCGACAGCAAGCGTTGCTTTGTTGTGATGACATTTATGGCGACGTCAACTCTCATTGGGGCACCACAGTTTTCTAACACAGAAGTCATAGGACTTGTTTCTTTTAGTAAGTCATTTTAGATGAATATTGTGATTTAAAATGTGCAAATTATAACACGTCACAACGGATGTCAGAGATTATTATTATAGAGCACACCCAATCACAATAGATCTGCTTTAAGCCAAGTATTTAACCAGTTATAAATAATACTAATACAATATTTTTTCAGGATGCTAAGTTGAAAATTGAGGCAATTCAGTGGATGTTGAACAATGCAGCAAAAGGACATGACCTTCGCTCCAGTCGCCAGCTGCTCAAGGTACAGACTGAGGAGACTATACTATGTGTAGTATACATGTTTTTGTCCATATTTTTTAGCATAATGTACATGTGTTGAATGTTTCCCACAGGAGCACCAGCAGCTGGAGCAGGAGGCGGCTGAGCTGGCTGAGAAGATGAACTCAATCATGGGTCGAGTCAAACGTTTGGCCTCCACTCACTTTGACTCCCAGAGACTACTACAAGACACAGACACCTACCTCTCTCTGTACGTTCTTTAGTATGGTTCTATAGTTCTACCTCCCTCCGTACACTCTTAAGTATGGTTCTATTGTTCTGTCTCTCTTTGTACGCTCTTTAATATGGTTCTATAGTTCTACCTCTTTCTGTACACTCTTTAGTATGGTTCTATAGTTCTGTCTCTCTCCATACGCTCTTTAGTATGGTTCTATAGTTCTACCTCTCTTTGTATGCTCTTTAGTATGGTTCTATAGTTCTATCTCTCTCTGTACACTCCTTAGTATGGTTCTATTGTTCTGTCTCTCTCTTCGTACACTCTTTAGTATGGTTCTATAGTTCTGTCTCTCTCTCTGTACACTCTTTAATATGATTCTATAGTTCTACCTCTCTTCGTACGCTCTTTAGTATGGTTCTATAGTTCTACTTCGTACGCTCTTTAGTATGATTCTATAGTTCTACTTCGTACGCTCTTTAGTATGATTCTATAGTTCTACTTCGTACGCTCTTTAGTATGGTTCTATTGTTCTGTCTCTCTCTGTACACTCTTTATTATGGTTCTATAGTTCTACCTCTCTCTGTACACTCTTAATATGATACAGTTCTTCGTACGCTCTTTAGTATGATTCTATAGTTCTACTTCGTACGCTCTTTAGTATGATTCTATAGTTCTACTTCGTACGCTCTTTAGTATGATTCTATAGTTCTACTTCGTACGCTCTTTAGTATGATTCTATAGTTCTACTTCGTACGCTCTTTAGTATGATTCTATAGTTCTACTTCGTACGCTCTTTAGTATGATTCTATAGTTCTACTTCGTACGCTCTTTAGTATGATTCTATAGTTCTATAGTTCTTTAGTATGATTCTATTGTTCTCTCTTAGTATCTCTGTACACTCTTTATTGTTTCTATTGTTCTGTCTCTCTCTGTACACTCTTTATTATGGTTCTATAGTTCTACCTCTCTCTGTACACTCTTAATATGATTCTATAGTTCTACTTCGTACGCTCTTTTTAGTATGATTCTATAGTTCTACTTCGTACGCTCTTTAGTATGATTCTATAGTTCTACTTCGTACGCTCTTTAGTATGATTCTATAGTTCTACTTCGTACGCTCTTTAGTATGATTCTATAGTTCTACTTCGTACGCGCTTAGTATGATTCTTTCTAGTATGGTTCTATTGTTCTATGTCTCTCTCTGTACACTCTTTATTATGGTTATATAGTTCTACCTCTCTCTGTACACTCTTTAGAATGGTTCTATAGTTCTACCTGTCTTCGTACACTCTTTAGTATGGTTCTATTGTTCTGTCTCTCTTCGTACACTCTTTAGTATGATTCTATAGTTCTACCTCTCTTTGTATGCTCTTTAGTAGGTTCTATTGTTCTGTCTCTCTTCGTACACTCTTCAGTATTTTAGTATAGTTCTATAGTTCTACCTCTCTTTGTGCACTCTTTAATATGGTTCTATTGTTGTCTCTCTCTGTACACTCTTTATCATGGTTCTATAGTTTCTACCTCTCTCCGTATGCTCTTTAGTATGGGTCTATCGTTCTACCTCTCTGCATACGCTCTTTATTATGGTTTTATAGTTCTACCTCTCTCCCTACGCTCTTTATTATGGTTCCCCTGGTTCTTTCTCTCCATTTGAGTCTGTATTTTATTGTTCTGTGGGTGCGTATCTCTTATTGTTGTTCTCTTCGTAGCGTATGGGCGCTTGGTGGAGGCGGTGGAGGGGCGGTGAAGGGTGGTGGAGGGCAGTGTTGTACAGTGTTGCACAGTGTTGTACAGGTGGTTGCCGGGCAGCAGCACTCACAGTGAAGGAGCTAATAGCAGGCGTCCAGCTGTCAGTCCATGCGGCTAAATGACTGCTCTATATATGGCTCTGCACAAAACGCTTCAAACTGTGAAAAATAATAACCAAGCACTTACCCCACATTTTAATGCTAGGCTTTTGGACAGCGTTTATGCACAATAAACTGGCTCTGTGTGGGCCCAGGCCTGCAGATTTGTCATAAGATTTAAAGCTATTTATGTCCTTATATAAGTGTGTAATAGAAAACAGGAACAAACCCTGCTCAAGTACAGGTGTCTGAGGCTACAAACACAGTCTAGAGACACATGTAGAACAGATTAGGAGCAACTTTTGTGCATTTTCTTCAAGATATTTTTTAGATAAAATATATAAATAAGAAACTTTATTTATTTTCGTGAGCGAGAATGGTTGACGCAGGCATTTGGGCGGAGCCTTGTACAGGCTTGTATTGCTAACCGTAAGGAGGGTTTGAATAGGGCCCTGGAGAGATCACTAGATTACTCAACCATACATGGTCGACATCTAAAACCTCTTCAGGCATGTTTTTGATGAGAGAACAACATTGTAACAAGATAGAAGGCTCCAAAAAAATAGATTTTGCATAATACCCCCTCTTTAATGAGAAATTATTTAGTGACAGATGTGTAATGTGGGAAGGAAAGATTTCTGTTCAGAATATAGTCTGTATAAAACACTGGTGACCTCTTAGGTTCAAGTCCCTTCAGAAGCCTCTGGAGCTGCGGCGCTCGGTGCTGGAGGCCTCAGTTCTTCTGTTTGAGTTCCACCATGATGTCGACTTGGAACTAAGCTGGATCTCTGAGAAACTGGCTCTGTGTGGGGCTGAAAGCGGACTGGACAAGAGTCTGTCTGCTGCCCTAAGCTCTACGCACAAACACAAGGTATACATGCACACACAAACAAACACAAGGTATATACACACAAACACAAGGTATATACACACACACGCACCAGGTATACACACACACGCACCAGGTATACACACACACACACACACACACATGCACGCAACAGGTATACACACACACACACACACACGCACCAGGTATACACACATACACACACACACACACACACACACCAGGTATACACACACACACACACACACACACACGCACAGGTATACACACACATACACACACACACACACACACACACACACACACACACACCAGGTATACACACACACAAGGTATACACACACACACAAGGTACACACACACACACACACACACACACACACACACACACACACAAGATACACACACACAAACACAAGGTATACACACACAGATATACATAAACATTACGCTCCCCTGGCCTGTGGCATTAATCGTATTGTCAATGATCAGACTGTATACATAAATGGACATAGCTAACCTGCTAGCCACTGCGTTCCAATTCACTTCACAAATTGTCGCTCCTCTCTCTGTAACAGCCACCGTGAGCTTTGTCATTTTGGTCTTACAATGTTCATATTAACCCACCCTACATGATTCTGGTGTTTTGTATTTTACCATTTTGTCTGTAAATCAAGATATTAACATTAATAACAGACAAATCATGTGTCTTCTTTCTCCAAGGTCGTACCCGCTAGTGTTAGCATCAGGTTTGATTGACAGTGTCCTCTCGCTGCTAAACCAGCGGTGCGGACATGAAGGGCCGATACCCTCAACAGCCCGGTTCTGGTTGCTACGATACTCATGGTATCGTAACTCGTTTCCAAATTCGCCCCTATAACTGCTAGACTTGATGAGCTTCATTTGACTGAAGCCGAGCGCTGTGGGTGACGTCACACTCACTTAGTCCACTTTTGTGTACAGTGTATGGTCTCCAGCTAATCCTGTGTCAGTAAAAGCATGTGGTTTGGAGCTGAGTTCAGGAAGAGATTCTGGGAAGAAATTTGACTGGGGCGCTGATTAAAAGGCTACTTTTTAAATATTTGTTGTTTTTAATATGACAAAATGTAATTTGATTGAAAATTAGGATGGATCAAGATGGAAAAAAAACTCAGTTCATTTTTTGGTCATTTAACTTAACTTAATGTTGCGTTTCCAGGAGCTGCAGGTCGAAGTGAACGCTCACAGCAAACACCTGAACTCTGTCCTGAAGAAGGGGAGGAGCCTCGCTAAATCCAACAAATCAGATGCAGGCATCATTCTAGAAAGGTTCTTCTGCGTTTCCCGCTGGTCATTTCTGCTGTGTCCTGGTCTGTTTGTGACACTGGTGTGTATTTGAAGGTGTGAACATCTGAAGGCAGAGTGGGAGGAGCTAGAGGAGGCCTGCAGCCGAAGAGCCTCTCAACTGAACAAGGCTGTAACCCGAGAAACAGGTGAGTGGACAAAACAGATTTATTAAGACACATTTAAAGTGCACTTGACAGATTAAAATATTTTTCTAATTCTAACTTGGTTTGGTGGGATAGTACCTGTGCTAAATATTCATCATAGTTTTACATCGGTTCTGTGGCAGTTTGCAGAAAAAAAAATTGAGATGAAAAGTACAAAAAAAAATGGAAATGGCGCTGAGTTCTAACTTGTGTTCGACCAGGTACCAAGGAACTTTTAACATTCACCAAAATGACAAAACTTCTTAAATAAAAAAAAAAAAAATCTTAAATATGATGATGTTAACTATGTTTTAGTTAAATGTGTAGTATAATCATATAGACTTTAAGCATCTCTGACAGAGCAGAGTGAACAGGCTTCTCTGATATGGGGATGTTAAGATTGACCATTTTTTCAGCCTCCACAAATATTTATGCGTACCGAGTTTTAGAACAAACCATTCACTGCAAAAAAACAGTGCAACTCGAGTCACTCCTCTCTGTGTGTGTGGAGCCCAGCGACTCACTCACTTTCTGTGTGTGTGTGCTTGTGTGTGTGTGTGCCCATTTGTGTGTGTGCTTGTGTGTGTGCTTGTGTGTTTGCATGTGTGTGTGCGCGTGTGTGGAGCGCAGCATGTCTCTCACTGCTAAAATGAAAGGCAGGAGTCTCACCCACTCAATAACAAATCAATGCAGTTGTGGAACCATTTTAAGTATCCTTGGGTATCCCAGGGTGTTGTAAAAGCTGATGGATATCCAAAAGTGCTCTGCATTTGATGTAGACGTGATCTGTAAGTGAAATACTCATATAATAATAATAGAATAACAATAGACTAAGGATTAAAGAAAACGTGATTTCATGACAACAGACTCTCATAATGCTCCAGGCTCCTCTCTGACAGAGCAGACTGATGATAGTTCACAGTTTTGGTTCATTTGGTTCCTTTTGGCTCCTTTTAGCTCCTTTTTTGCTCCAAGTAATCCTTTTATCCTCCTCTCCTTGTTGCAGCTGCTGTTGGACTGTTCAGAGCTGGAGTCCAGACTCACTGAAGCTCTCAGTCTAGTGTCTAAAGATGACTATGGCAAAGACTCAGGGGCCACTCAGAGCCACATCTCCAAACATCAGGTCTGTGCCAACATGTGCTACTGTCATGGTCTGTGTTTATTTTTATTGATTCGTTGACTATTTGATAGGGACAAGTACATTAGACATGTAAAATACTACAATATTTATTGCCCAGGCTAACTTGCAATGTCTGTCCCTAGAAGAGCTTTTACAAAAGGCTAAAACACACACAGGGTTCACTTTATGATTTTAAAGACCTGTTTAAGTTCATGTGTAAAACCACTTCAGTCTAGGTCCAGTTTCAGCTCAGAACTTTAGGAGTTCCAGATCTTAGCGCCATGGACAGAGAATGTGGACTGGCCAAAGGATGTTTTTCTCAGAGGCACCTTCATAGTACCATTGTTGGCTCCTCGTGTAATAGACTATGATCTGAGGACACCTAGAGCTCGATTCTTCAAATATTTATATAGCAATTTTGAATTAGAAAATCATTTTTAAAGCTAAGAAAATGTCATCTCTGCAATTCCTGGACTGCAAATAAGACAAATGTCATTTTATTAATGATAATGCTGTGTGAAATGTTAATGTCATGCACCTTTAGCTCATTTCAAATATTCTCCTATGGACACATGTTTCAAATGTTCTAAAAGTTCATTGATTGTAATTGCTACGTCCATATTAAGGGTCCCATATTACACAAAACTGTTTTGTTTCATTCACACATGTTTAAGTAACCCTTTATTATTAGTCTATCTACATCTCCAAAGCTCAAAATGCTCTGTTCCACCTTGTGATGTCAAGATTGGATGATTTCAGCCCTGGGACTGCCAAATGATTCTGGTGAAAGTGTATGGAGTTTAAAAACACAGTGGAGCACTTCCTGTATTACCACATGACATCACAAGGTGGAACAAAGTGTTTTCTGTTCGAGAGAAGAACTCAGCCTAAATATGCAGGGTTTGTGTGTTGAACATGTGTGAATGAAACAAAACACAACTCCAGAGCATTAGAACAGAGATCAGGAAATAGCCTAATATGGGCCCTTTAACCATGGTTTTGAGTCCTCTTAGCAGTTCTTTGATATATTAGTTGGTATTTTTTTCCATTATAAATCATCATCTTTATTGCAGTCTGTCTGTCTCTGTGGCTGCAGGTGCTGATGGGCCGTGTGGAGGTGCTGCAGTCTGAGGTAGAGGCTCTGGAGCTGCAGGTGGAGAAGGCCCAGAGGAGGTGGAGTCTGGAGGAACTTAGCCGCAGCTATACCCGCCTGGCGAACCTCAGTCAGGAACTGCAACACCAGGCACAGACCAGGTGAGAGCAGAGACTAGGGACCAGAGACCCTGGTCCCTGGTCTCTCCCTGGTTGAATAAGATTTGTTCTTTGACTGTTGCCATAAGTAGAATTGGTAATTTACGCAAATTTGTAAATGATTTCAACCTTTTTTGTCAGAGGTCAGAGGTTACAGGAAGTACTTGTTTTTCACGAGTTCAAACATGAGGCGTCAGAGCTGGAGGAGTGGATGAACCAACAGAGGCAGAGCATAGAGGCACAGGAGCCCAGCAGCGAGCAGCACCTAGAGGTAAATCTAGAACTGTGCTCCCTGCTAAAACAGCGGTGCATGCAGGAAAGAATATTATCACACCCTCGCTACTGATTGGCTCTTTGGTTGCTATGATACTCGCGGTCAGAATCTCAATATGGAACTTACAGCTGTTAGCCTCGATGAGCTTCATTTGGCTGGAGCTGAACGCTGTGGGTGATGTCACACTCCCTTAGTCCACTTCTTTGTACAGTCTGTGTTAAACTGTGGTTCCAGGTGCTCAGGGGGAAGTTGGACGGGTTCCTCAAGCATCTGGACGTGTGTGAGGAGCGTCTCCAGATGTGCAGAGACTCTGGGACCAGACTCATCCGGAACAAGCACCCACAGAGCCGAGCTGTGAAGGAGATGCTGCAGTCCCTCAGGTCTGCTCCAGTTAACACAAGCACTCCACCACCTATATCATGTAAAACTGACTCTTGTGAGCCTTAAGCCATGTTGCAATACTGTTACCTTCTCAAAAACATGTGTGGAGTTGTGTTTTGTTTCATTCACACATGTTTGAGTAACCCTTTATTATTAGTCTGTCTACATCTCCAAAGCCCAAAATGCTTCATTCTACCCTGTGATGTGATGAAGTGTTAGTTTTCAAGTTGCAACATGTGCAGTGGAACAACATCAATAAACTTGCTGGCCACTGCTGCGAAATACATCTGTAACTCTATAGTATCGGAAAACTTTTGATTGAACGCTATCCTGAGCTCTGTGCTAGGAATGAACATGTCTTCTGCCCGCCTCACCTCAAAAATTAATGGTGATGCAATCTAAACTAAACTAAAGCACTTCTACCAAAGCTGAACACCTGTCATCATTACAATCATGTCAAAGTCCTTTTATCTGATAAATAATTAATTTTGAATGATTATGCATTTTGATACAGTACTGAACATGCACAGTTTACTGTGAGTGTGTGTGTGCAGTGCATGCTGGGAGGAGCTGCAGGGCATGGCTTCAGAAACGAGAGGAGCAGTTGCAGTTGCAGAGAGAGGAGGCGTGTCTTAAATTCTACCAGGAGCTCAGCGATGCTCTGGCCCTCATCAAGGTCTGTCTCTGCTTAATCTAACATTATACAAAATACATGACATAACATAATGAAAAACAGTTTATTTACCCTAAGGATTTACATGACCAGTCAAAGGGTTGGACACACCATGATTATTTATACTGTAGATTCTTCATGAGACTCTGAGGATTTGAATATAAAATATATTTAGTAGAGTTATTTAACTTTTTTAGTAGAAAAAGGAATGAGAAGGTGTGCTCAAACTTTTGACTGGTTGTGTACAGAACACAATATAATGAAAAACAGTTTGTTAAACCTTCCCTTGTCGCTCTGAAGGAGCAGCACAAGAGCATCCCGGACTCTGTGGCCAAAGACCTGAGAGGAGTGATGTCACAGCAGAGAAAAAACATCAGACTCTACTGCAGGAGCTGGCCTCCACTGAGCTCCAGGTACCTCCTCAGATACAGGTCATATCAGGTACCTCCTCAGATACAGGTCATTCAGCATAATATAACCCCTCTGATACAGGTCAGACACAATGTAGGAAACTTTCAATGAGGTCAGAGCATTACAAAAACATAAAACTGCATGGGCCCTTTCTCACATTATTTGTTATAATGATTAATGTTATATGGCAAAAGAAAATTAAGTTTTGTCGACTAGAGAAAAGAGTTCCCCTCAGACAGATATAAGGCAGTGTCTCACCAGTATCCAGGCAGAACTGAAGAAGCCAACAAACTGAAGAAACGTATTCACTCCCAAAACTTTTGTCCAGTCAACAGAATTATTTTTTCTTTGCTATGGAAGCATTAAAACAATTCATCAATTTTTAGGGCTTTACAAAAAGGAAGAAAATCATTGAAGAAGACGTTAATGTTTGGATTGCTTTTCATTAACAGTTGCATGAGCTTCAGGATGGCATGGACGCCATCTTGGATTCCTGCTCTCCTCACCTCAAGCCCCGCCTCCAGGAAGTACAGCAGGAAGTGATAGAAAGGTGGGAGGAGCTCCGTCTGGAGGCCGAGCAGAGAGAGGAGGAGCTTCATGTGGCACAGCAGAGACATCTCTTCCTTAACATGGTCTGTTCTTCTGCCTTTCCTCTAATGTCCACTGGGGGGCCTTCATCACAGCTGTTCTACTTGAACAGTTGATACTTTGCAGTGACATCATGCTGGAATTGTTCTGCATGTACATTTGAAACCAGAAGTTTATATACGCTATGTAAAAGACACATGTTTTTTTTTTCTCACTATCTGACATGAAATCAGACTAAACGTTTTCTGTTTTAGGTCAATTAGGATTACCAAAATTATTTCTATTTGCTAAATGCCAGAATAATGCCAGAAGGATTTTTTAAGCCTATACTATTTTTTATGACTTTCTTCAAAGTCACATGTTTACATACAGTAAGATTACTATGATTAAAAAACAATTGGGGAAAACACAGATGATGTCATATTTGAGTTAATCAGAGACAAACCTGTGGATGTATTTGAAGTCACACCTGAAACTCACTGTTTCTTTGTGTAGCATCATGGGAAAGTTAAAAGAAATCAGCCTAGATCTCAGGAAGAGAATTGTGGACTTGCATAAGTCTGTTTCATCCTTGGTTTCCAGATGTCTGAAGGTGCCAAGTTCATCTGTTCAAAACAATTATACAAGTATAAAAGACCATGGGACTGTTCAGCCATCATACTGCTCAGGAAGGAGACATGTCCCAGAGATGAACGTGCTTTGGTCTGTGCATATCAACCCAAGAACAAAAGGAAAAGACCTTGTGAAGATGCTGCTGAAGCTGGTGAGGGAGTGTCATTATCCACAGTGAAACGAGGACTGTACCGACATGGGCTGAAAGGTACTCTACAGGAAGAAGCCATTACTCCAAAAGAAACATAAAAAAGCCAGATTACCGTTTGCACACAGGGACAAAGTCCGTAATTTCTGGAGACATGTCTTGTGGTCTGATAAAACTAAAATTTAAACTGTTGGGTCATAATGAGCATTGTTACGTTTGGGAGGAAAAGGGAGAAGCTTGCAGGCCTTAGAACACCAACTGTGAAATACAGGGGTGGCAGCATCATGTTGTGGGGTTGTTTTGCTGCAGGAGGGACTGATTGTACTTCATAAAATGGATGGCACCATGATGAGGAAAGAACATTATGTGGAAATACTGAAGCAACATCTCAAGACATCAGCCAGGAAATTAAGGGTTGGGCACAGATGAGTCTTCCAAATGGACAATGACCCAAAGCATACTGCCAAACTGGTTACTGTTTTGAAGTGTCCATCTACCCTGATCTCAAGCCTATTGGAAATGTACAGGCAGACCTGAAAAAAAACATGCGCGAGCAAAGCGGCCTACAAACTTGGCTCATTTACACTAGTTCTGTCAGAAGGAATGGGCCAGAATTCTTGCCAACTATTGTGAGAAGCTTGTGGAAGCATAAACCAAAACGTTTGACTGAAGTCACATAATTTAAAGGCAATGGTACCAAATACTAATGAAATGTATGTAAACTTCTGACTTTGAAGAAAGTCATGAAAAATTGCCTTAAAAAATCCTTCTCTCATTATTGTGGCATTTGGCAAATAGAAATAATTTTGTCAATCTTAATTGACCTAAAAACAGGAAAAGTTTAGTCTGATTTTATATCAGACAGTGAGAAAAAGAAAAGAGCGTGTGCCTTTTTATACACTGTATGTAAACGTCTGGTTTCAACTGCACACATGAGCAAAATGGCAAGGCAAAAAAAAAGGCAAAAAAGCTTTAATATCATCTGAAAACTCAAGAAAAAATACAAAGTGCATTTAAAAAGCACATTCAGAAAAACACTTGGCTAATGCTAGCTAGCTTGTGACTGTAATGTTATTTGAGAGGGACTTGTTTAACAGCACAAATCAGCTCACCTGTTGCAGTTCAGCTAAGTCAGTTTTTTTTTTCTGGTCAAACTGAGTTAAAATAAAGCTCACATTACAGTCTAACTTTACAGTAAGATTACAATCTTGTTTGTCAGGGACCATACAAAATTCAGTAATTTCACAAAAGAAAGACAAACTGTACCAGATTTAGCTCCTGCTACTTTCTTTCTGCAGAGTCCCTGGGCAGGTGAACACCCATTAAAAATACACATTACAATTACATTACAAGGTTAACCTCATGATTAACATTAGCAGTAACATACAATAAAAAACAACATGTCCTTACCGGTCCTCTCTCTCTCTGTCAGGTGCATGATTACCTGTCGTGGTGTTTTTGGAGCTGAGGGGAGCGATGGCGGGCCGAGGAAAGCATCAGTGACGTCTCCACAGCAGACCTCCAGCTGTCTGCACATCAACAGCTCAGAGCTGAGATGGACCAACGAGAAGAGATCTACCAGCAAGCTGTGGACATGGGGGAGGAGCTACAGAGACTGGACCGAGCCAATCAGAGAGAGGTTGAGGACAGGGGGAGGAGCTACAGCGACTGGACCGAGCCAATCAGAGAGAGGTGAGGACAGGGGGAGGAGCTACGGAGACTGGACCGAGCCAATCAGAGAGAGGTGAGGACAGGGGGAGGAGCTACAGACTGGACCGAGCCAATCAGAGAGAGGTGAGGACAGGGGGATGCGCTACAGCGACTGGACCGAGCCAATCAGAGAGAGGTGAGGACAGTGGACTGAGGCCAATAGGGAACAGGTGAGGACATGGGGAGAAACTACAGAGACTGGACCCAACCAGTTGGAAGGAGGTGGAGGTCAGGGGAGAGGGGGCAATAGTTGCCTAACCTGAAAATCATTTCCTTTGTAACAATAGCTTGGGTGATTTTTTGACTTTTACACATGTCGTTGGTGTGCTTTAGGTGGTGGAGAAAGTGCAGAGTCTGTGCTTAGAGCGAGAGCGTCTGGAGCAGCAGTGGGCCGACCGACAGAGGAGCTTAGAAGAGATTCAGCTGGAGCAAAACTGTTCTACAGAGAAGCCAGTAGTCTGGACAAGACCTCCGCCTCTCAGGAGGTACAACACACACTAACCCTGTACTCCAACTCTTCACTCTAACCCTATGCACAACGGACTTAACACTATCTACACACAGAAAAGCCAACAGCCTGGACAAGACCTCCACCTCTCAGGAGGTACAATCCACACTCACCCTGTACACCAACCATGTACACTAACCCTACACATTACCCTACACACTAAACCTATGCACAAACACACTAATCATATGCACAACAAAACAAACAAACACTATCTACACAAAGAAAAGCTGAAGCCTGAACAAGACCTCCGCCTCTCAGGATGTACAACCCACACTCACCCTGTACACTAGCCCTGTACGCCAGAGATGTCAAACTCATTTTGGTCTGCGGCCGCATACAACCTAATTTGATCTCCAGGGACCGCCCCAGAAAACTCACAGCATAAATACCTGAAAAAAAGAAAGTCCCAATTTTTGCACAGAAACAAGTTGTAATACAAAATCTGTTTAAAGATTGTTCATTTACATAATTGAACAACCTGAGACTTTGTTATGTGCAATTTCAACAGTGTCAGTTTTAACATTGGTTTGTGTGCAGTACAGCTGATCACAGTGATTGTGCAAAAACATTTAGTTTTAGAACATGTTGAGATTAATATAGAAATGATTTCAACTCCATTCTGCACATCTGTGAAATAATTCTGCGCTACTAAAACAACTCCACATCTAAAATCGTGCGCAGCAGTTACTTTTTCCAGAAAATTATGAACATAGAGTTGTCAAATTCCTTGTTAGTGCATTTAGTTTATATTAAAAATGTACATAACATATAATATTCTTCCCAATCAAACTCTGCGTGCAGTAAATCTGTTGACTAACTCTGAATGTAACAGCATGTGTTTTTTTCATAGTGCAAATAACGTTTCAAGTGACATTTCACAGGATTAGTCCTTTGTTTTTGCTCCAGAAACTTGGCATGTTTTAGCCCTGCACAAGTGCATCAATATCAGGCACCCATGTCCTGAGTAGCTGCCAGTTTCAGAATGTCATTTACGTGCTTGTGTGTTAGCTTTGTTTTATTAGTGTTCATTAGAGAAACTTGTTCACAAAGGTAGATGGTCCCAAACATGAACAGCATTTTTGCAGCTAGAGCTGTTCATTTAGGGGGACCCTGGCAGAAGACACTGATAAAATGTGTCCTTCAGTGTCACATCGCAGACCTTTAGCTCTGATGAAATTAACAGTTCAGACAACTCCATAACGTGATCCATTCTTGACCTGCAGCACAATGCCTCTTGATTTTTAGACATTTCACTGTAAATTGCACCACCTCCATTTGCAGCTTGAACTTTCTCTTAACCGTTACAACACCTGCCTTTTTACCCAAGCATTGAGGGCTCACCATCAGTAGCCAGGCTGACAGCGAGAGACAGCCAACACCTACTCTGTCCAGCACACCAACAACAGTGCAGAAAAGGTCCTCGGCTGTTGTGGCATCTAACATCGGCACAAACTCCAAAAACTTAAGTCAAAAAGTCTCAAATGAATATGGCTGAATGACGTCTGTAATATCAGTGCCCTCGTCAATAACAGAAAATGCTACAAACTCCACTTTGCGTTTCAATTGACTGTTCAAATCAGTTGCTAGTTCTGAAATCCTTTCTGCCACACATTTTCTAGAAAGGCTGATGTTGGCAAAAACTCTGGTGGGAGGCAGCTAGAGGCGCTGGACACGCCAAGCTAACGCCCCGGGCCACATTTTGACATCCCTGCATTAAAGGTCATCATTTTAATATCCAAGTAAATACAAATTGCTCAGTTCTGCATTTACATCTATAAACCCATTCAGAAAATAATGCAGCTCCCCTTCCATTGAAAAAAAAACAAAACTGTTCAAAAACAAACTGATCCACTTGGTCCTCTGAACCTAAATTGTACAGCTCCAAAAAGATCCTTGGCCTTTTCAAATCAGTGTAATCCGCTCCAGACAGTCTGAAGTTGTTACAAAATTTCTAATGACAAAGATCTACAGACAACAGGGCAGCCAGTCCAAGTACAAGGCGGTAGCTTTAAAGAGTTAAATGATTCAAATATAAAACATGAAATTATCACACGAACTGAGTGTTGGTGTAATTTTTAGTTAAATGAGCAGAAAAATGGGAGAGACTATCCTGTTTTGACAGGTTCAGGGGCCAGACACACGCGTCCACAGCCACCGTAGCAGCATTTGTGTTCTTTCACACTGACTTGTCATCAGTGCATTCATCTCCACACGGGGGCGAAAACTGGGCATTGGTTTAGGGCAGGATCCTGGTTTGTTTTCTGTGAAGATAAAAAAGTTACAGGTCAGATCTGCAGGAGAGGCAAGCCCTGCGCACAGTAAATAATGCACATTTCCCAATGTCAATGAATATAGGTGTGAAATAAAAATGCATCCTTTTAATCAGGCGTTCTATTGTGAAATACTTCAAAATGTTTCCATCAGTCCCCTTATTTGAGGGAGGTATTGCAGCCCTTTACTCACCCAGAGCCTGAGGTCCGCTGACCAGCTCCTGTTGGCTGTGCCCAAGACTTCAGCTGAGCTATAGGAAAACACTTAGTACATGAGTCAATCAACCCGAGAGTCATTCTTGAAATTACAGATGAGTAACTGAAGAGTGCATTACTTGTGTGACTGGCGGCTGACAGGTTCTAAAGCATTTGGTGGGGCAGCATTTATAGTCCCCTTTTACAGTCTTTGTCAGATTTGCACGCACCGACACAGGTCCCCACGTCTCCCCACTTGGAGATGGGCACAATCCTCGTTTGGGTCTTAGGCCCCACTGTGGACATTCAAGAAGTTATTAAAAACAATGGAAAAAGGGTGCCGGTGTTATTTTTTAAATACTGTTCATAAGCACTGAAAAGAGTTGGTAATATTTTAAAATACAAGGTCTAAATAACTGTATAAAAGAGGTGGGGCAAGGATAATGTTAGGATTTGATCAAATACATTACTGAGAACAACATGCAGCAATACCTTAACTAACCATCATCCGCCACCATGTACTCCTGAGGGGACCACGTTACCTTTTTCTGGGCTCTTTACAAACATGCCCAACGCCGTGAGAGCAACACTTCAGGTTCATCCTTACACTTGACTGTATGATGAGCACCTCATTCAGGACAACTGGTGCTTGGTAGGGTCAATGGTTTTCTTGGGGCTTGGGACAGACCTCCAGGTTTCTCTGAAGGCACTGGAAACAGTTTTAATGAGTTGGACCTATGAAGTAGACCAATTTACATTTTGTCTGATACATTGTAAAAATTTAATATCCATTTGCAAAGTTCTTTCATTGTCATAAAGAACATGACCCAGCTCCAAAAAGAATGGATCAGATTTTATCCTTATTCTGTGACCAACCTCATTTTGTCAAAAAAAGATTAACTGAAAATGGAATATGATGAAGGGTTCAGTGCTTGGATTGTGAAAATAATATCATTGAAACACATCACGTGTAGCCCTGTAATAATGACTGGCTCCTGAGGTGTGCTAGTAAATTGGCAATAACTAACCTGTAATGGGACTTAATGGAATATACACCAAATTCCAGTGTCATCCTGTGAATGAAATATTCAGACCAAACTAAACAGCACCAGGTTCCCAGTTAGTACATTAGTGTTTAAAAGTAAAAGCCATGTCTTGCCATGTTTTGCAAAGTCACTAAAAACCACTTTAGGGTGAAAAAAAACCTGAAAGCTATGCAAGCTCATTAGAATAGACTATTATTACCACAACTAGGCGTTTTCAATGGTTCTCCCTTTAAGAAAGAATACTCAAAGTGGGATGACCTTTCGCTAGCAGAGAGCAGAGGCACAAAGGCCAGGGCCACAGTCAGGAGGCAGAGGGACAGGAGCGCCACCACTGGTTGTTTCACTGTGCAGGGGACAGGACAAGACTTAAACTCATGTACAGCTATCAACCTTTTATCCTCCTGACGAGGAGCCTCAAGTACAGAGCTGTGAACCTTGTGTCAGCCCTGCATTAAAACAGGCGCATACGATACCTCTTTGGGTGTGCCAAGATTAGTAAGAAATAGTCATTTCGTTCTGTGGAACCTCACTCAGAAA
>JAIEZT010000068.1:22332821-22387108 GCA_019594935.1 Periophthalmus modestus | reverse complement strand
TGTCACAGTTCTACAACTTTTGTGCAGAGACAGATTTTATATTTTTTCTTTTCCTATGGATCAACCTGCGGATCCCACAGGACACACAGACATAGATAGAGTCCATAGAGATGTCCATGCTTTATTTAAGATCCTTTAAGCCATGTGTGTAATGCTCTTACCTGCGCAAAACAAACCTGGAGTTGTGTTTGTTTCATTCAGGCAGGTTTAAGTAACCCTTATTATTATTATTCTGTCTGCATCTCAAAACTCAAAATGCTCTGTACCACCTTGTGATGTTCATGAAGTGGTAGTGTACGGGCAGTGTGGCCTATGCCACGCAAGCCACTGGGATGCAAATTTTAAAACAACACTTCTGATTCTCTGTTCCATATAAAATGAGCCCAAAACTCCATTAAAAGCTCAAAGATTCCTTTATTTCAGCATGATCCGTGAACACAGTCAAAAAACTGTTCCTAGCAACACTTGGCACTTCAAATTACAGGTCTTAAATCCATAGCAACCCACAGAAAACAAACAAATAGTGGCACACAGTGGCCAGAGATGCATTTAGGCTAATAGCTACTAGCTTTCAAGGTTATCAGCTCCTTTTACTTACATAGTTCAGTACAGATTGGCATTTCCTGGGCTGAAATGATCCAAATGATTCTAGCGAAGGTGTGTGGAGTTTAAAAACACAGTGGTGCACTTCCTGTAAAAACATGACATCACAAGGATTGTTTTCTGTTTGAGAGAACTCATCCCCAAATCTACAGGGTTTGTGTGTTTTACCATGTGTGAATGAAACAAAACACAACTCCAGGTCTGTCCTGTGATGAGGAAACAACATTAGAACAGAGATCAGAAATAGCGTATTGTGGACCCTTTAAAAGTTTAACCAAGTGGAATCTGTCCCTGTCTCAGGCCAGTTTCCCTGGGACCGTAACGAGGTGGTGACCATCATCAGAGAGGAGCCTGATGGAGACAGGGTCACAGCCCGAGATGCCAGAGGAAACCAGCAGCTGATCCCCAAGACCTACCTCTCCCTTCTCCCAAACAATGTACGATTAGATCTACCCATAACTGTTTATATACAGGAGAAACCAGCAGTTTCAGATTAGTGTAAACTTGTCCTGTTTTAGATCATTTAGGACTACCAAAATTATTTTCATTTGCTAAATGCCAGAATAATGAGAGAAGGATTTTTTGGACAGTTTTTCATACATGTTTACATACATTTCATTAATATTTGGTACCATTGCCTTTAAACTGTATAAACTTGGGTCAAATGTGTTGGTCTATGCTTCCACAAGCTTCTCACAATAGTTGGCAGGAATTTGGGCCATTCCTCTGGACAGAACTGGTGTAACTAAGCCAAGTTTGTAGGCCGCCCTTGGATGCACATGCCTTTTGAACACCCTCTCTCCTGATTGGTTCTTTGGTTGCTATGATACCTGTGCTTGAATTTCAAATACGGATCTTGGTTTCAAATTAGCTGCTATAACTGCTATCCCTCGATGAGCTTCAATTTAGACCAGAACCCTATGGGTGACATTACACTGCCTTAGTCTACTTCTTTATACAGTTTATGGTCCTACCTCACCCTCCTCCCACACACTGTACGATTTCGGACATGTCTACCAAAGACATTTTTTACATTCATTTAATAATACAATATTCAAATTGTGAAACACAATATATTCTGCACAGTTTTCTCCTCACATTGTGCTGTGTTAAAGGAGCTGTTCTGTTTCTTCAGGCTCGTCCTCTAGAGCACCCCAACCTCCTCCCCTAATGCTTCTGAGGGCCCCAAGACCAGCCGGCCCCGACGCAGCCGCTCCATGAGACGAGGCACCGCCGAGATCCAGATGTCCTGGAGCCCGGACCCTCATTATGAGAGGGGGGCTGTGGAGAGGAGCCAAAAGGGGGCTGGAGGAGGAGTATCAGAGTCTGCACAGGCTGGCCCAGGTACCACATTTCTGATCTGGGTTATATAATGTTGTTTCCTTGTTGCAAACATACCTGGAGTTGTGTTTTGTTTCATTTACAAACCTCGCATTTTTAGGTTGCGCGCTTCTCAAACAGAAAAAAACTTTGTTCCACCTTGTGATGTCATGTGGTATTATAGGAAGTACCCCCACTGTATTTTTAAAACTCCATACGCCTTCAAAAGAATCATTTTGATAATTTCAGCCCTGGAATTGTCATTCTATACTGGAGACATAACGAGGACTAAATAGAGACTGAGCAGAATCAGGACTAAAACAAGACACATACCAGGACTGAACCAGGACTAAGACTTGGCTAGTTCGAAGCCGGACTAACTCAACCAAGACTAAACCAGGTCTGTACCAGGCCTAAACATCTTTTACTGGTCTCAGTCTAAGACCCCCGCTCTCGAGGACTGGCTGCGCGTCTCCATCGGTTCTACAGCAGCTGTGAGGAGTTTGAGTCCTGGATGAATGACAAGGAGAACATCCTCAACACATTCAACGCTACAGAAAATCCAGGGGTCATCCAGGCCAAATACGAGGTACAATCCAAGACTAAACTGGACAAAACCTGGACAAAATCTGGACTAAAATCTGGATTAAAACCTGGACTGAACCTGGACTAAATCTGGACAAAAAACCTGGACTAAACCTGGACTAAACAGAAATAAACGTGGACCAAACCTGGACTAAACCTGGATTAAACCTGGACTAAACCTGGACTAGATTTTAGGGCCTACAGATGGTTTTTGTTCTCCTTTGTTTCAGAATTTCCTGACAGAGCTGGCGAGTGGGTCTTGGCCAACTGAATGACATCATGAAGATGGGAGAGAGGAGCTTGTGAAAAGTGGCCACAGTAAACAGAGAGAGGTCCAGAGCAGACAAAAGCGGGTTAGCAGAAGGTAGCTGTCACGAACTATGTCTAAACTTGACACAAGCAGTAAAAGCACTGACCTGGAACCTCCCTGACCCTGAGTCTCCGTCCTGTCTCTGTTTCTATCCCTGACTCTGTTTCTGTCCCCGTCCCTGTCTCTATTTCTATCCCTGACTCTGTTTCTGTCCCTGTCTATGTCCAGGTGGAGCAGCATCTCCAGCGTCTCAAAGAGGACAAGGGCAGAGAGTTGCTGAGTTCAGCCGATGTTCAGGTTCCGTGCTTTTCTGCAGAGCTGTGATGAGGCCCGAGCTCAGCTTACAGGACCAGCTCTACAGACCTCGGAGCAGCGCACGTGACCACAGAAGCCCGGAAGTGGATGGGATGGGCACTTGAGCTCGTTCACACTCAAAAACGAAGAGGAGGCTCAGATACAGGCTCTAAAAGACATCCAAGTCCTGGAGGCGAAGATAGCATACCTCAAGAGCATCGCCAAAATGTTATACACACACACACTCAAACAGGCACTAAGTAGGCTTAAGGCTCTAAATAGGGCTCACACATTTTTAGTGGTGTCTGACTGTCCAGTGAGTGAAAATAGTGCACTCAGAAATTGCCACACAGTGCACCTTGAAAGTAGTGTCCAGCGCTGGCCACCAGACCAGTCAATATAGACCACAATGCATTGTAGTCGTTAAACAATAGCAGACAGAAGTCATAAACAATAGCAGACAGAAATAGGTCTTTTACTAAACGACTCTGCCTCTTCTCTGAATCAAAGCACTGGTTTATCACACTGTTGATTCTGATTTTGAATGAAACATCTCAGCAGAAAAAGCAAATGCTCCTGGCCATTTTTGTAAGATATGTATGATTATTATTAGTCCATAAGTAGTTGTGCCAGTCTAACCTGATCATTATTTATGACAGAAATCAGGTTTTATTGGACTTTTTTTTCACCCAAACACCAGAGTCACGTGACCCTATTGTTGTGAGCTGTGTGTCCGAATCGCTCTGTGAATGAAGCACTATAAAGTGAGGGATTGAGAGTGAGGGGTTATCTTTTGATTTGTGTGATTTAATGTCTTTTCTTTTATTCTGTAAAGCACTTTGAATTACTTGTGTACAAATTGTGTGTTATACAAATAACTTGCCTTGCTGTTGTGGTGTGAACAAGTGGTTTAGGGGATTGGGGGAGACAAACAGCCATGGTCTTCAGGTGTTTGCAGGGTACTGAGGGTCCTAAACTGGTGAGGTAATTTCCTGTGTTTTCAGGAAGCAGGACTGCAGCCCAGAAGAGAGCGCCGCCATCATGAAGGAAGTGAAGGCTCTGGAGGAGCTGCTCCGACAGGTGAGTGAAGGCACAGGTGTGTGAGCTGATAACAGATCAGAGATGTATAAATGTGTGATTAGAGATGTGCTGATATTGATGTATAGATTGATTTTGCAGTAAAGAGTAACATCACAATGGAGGTGTGCTACATATATGACTATGGAGCAGTTCAGCTGTTACCATGGAGACACAATGCACCTGATGGGAAACATAGCCAAAAGTTTTAAGATGAAACTTAAAACTCAAGAAAAATACAAACAGCATATTTTTGAGGAGCCTGTGGTTAATATGAGCGTTCATGGTCCTGTTTAAAGAGTTTCATTTCAAAAACTGTTGGGCAATGCTAACTAGCTTCCACTGTAACGTTATTTGATAGAGTCTTGTTTAGCAGCACAAAATCAGCTCACCTGTTGTAGTTCGAACAGTTCAACAGTCAGTTCTTTCTGGTCAGATTGTTTTTCAAGCAAAGCCTCAGATTAAAATTTTAACATACCTCAGATAGAGCAATGCCTACAGTTAGCATCACAACCCCAGAGAATGTTGATGACATCACTGCAAAGTATCCATATACATTTGTGGATGATGTCTATACAGGTGAGAAAGCAGGCGGCTGATAGACCAGACTCACCTGGACGAAGCGCGCCGTCTGCACAGCTTCCTGTTGCAGACCAAACACTGGCAGCTGTGGGTGGAGTCAGCCAGCGAGAGACGCCTCCTATTGGACGACACCGGTAGTGACGGTCACATCAGCATTGGCTCTGATGGGGCAGCAGCCAGAGCTCAGGAAGGAGCTTGACCAGCAACATGACAAGTAACTTTATATTTACTTAGTACAGCGTTTTTGATGAATTGTTTTTGATAATGCCTTGTGTTTCTAGGCTGCAGGAGATGGAGCTGCAGCGAAATCTCTTCCTAAATCTTGGAAACGTGGATATTCATAGCGCTCTTGATTTGCTCAAAGCTGATTGGTTAAACTAGACAAGCTGTGGACCAAATAGGAAACAGCATCTGGAGGAAGGGGTGGAGCTACAGCGATTGAACCAGGAAGCAGACCCGCATCGAGACAAACACTGTCTGGCCATGAAAGGGCCCGACTCGGGGTCAAAGATCTGGGGGTAAAGAACAGTGAATAAGCCGAATCAAGAAGGTTTAACGTTTCCTGTGTAAAAACTGACTCTTATGAGCTCAAGCCCTGTTATAATGTTCCTCACAACATATCTAGAGTTGTGTTTGTTTCAAAAAATTCACACATATCTGGGGTAGTCCTTTATCAAAATGCTCTGCGCCACCTTTGTGATGTCATGAAGTGGTAGTTTTCAAGTTACAGCTCTTTTTACCTTTTGTGTGGTAGACACTGGAAATTCCAGGGCTGAAATGGTCCAAATGATTCTAGTGAAGGTTTAGGGAGTTTAATGCAGTATTACCACATGACATCACAAGGTGGAACAGAGTGTTTTCAGTTTGAGAGAAGAACTCAGCCTAAATATGCACGGTCTTGTGCGTTATAAACATGTGTGAATGAAACATTTAAACACTCCAGGTCTGTTGTGATGAGGAAACATTACAGTAGAGTAACATGGGCCCTTTAGATAAAATAGACAAAAAAATACATGTAATTATATTTTCTCCAGGACTCTGTGGACAGTGGCACAGTCTGCTGAGGAGACAGGACGAGTTGGAGGGACTGATCCGAGCTCTGGACCAGAGAGTGGAGCTCTTCAGTGAACGCTGCCATCACCTGGTGGAGGCAGGAGCACTACGCCTCTAAACAGTGAGACATTAAACCATTGACCCTCTGAAGTTGTATTAGAGTGATTTGTGCATGTCTGTATTCTCCTGAATTCATTATTCATTGCTCTGATCTACCCCCATTTTCAGCTCCACCAGTACATGCCCACTGTGACATACACACTTCATCAGCTCCCATTGGACACCACAGTTTTCAGCAGACTTGATTCTTTTATTATATTGTTTTAGATGAATATTCTGATTTAAAATGTCCAAATTATAACAATTAACTAACTATATAGCAGACAAAAGCGTGATATGTCTTCTTTAAAACTACACTGATACTGATCAGCACACATTTAACTGTTGTTTCTATGTCCAGCATCAGAGGGCGGAGCCGGAGCATCCAGAAAGCCCACAGGAAGCTGAATGAGAGCAGCCGTGAGAGGAGGGCCATGCTGCTACAGGCGCACAAGTACCAGGTAAGCACTGGCTACGGTTACATGCACACTCAAAATCAGATTATTATCAGATATTATCTGTTATAAACCGATTAAAATTACATTTAAACAGCAAAGTCATGTGGTTTAGTTCTGATCATGTATGCAGACATTAGCAAACACTGCCAAAGATTCTTAAGATTGTCTTAAAAACTAAGAAAACATGCAAAGTGGATTTAATGTGTGTGTATGTATGTGTATATATGCTGTGTGTGTGGTATATGTGTGTCTGTGTGTATATATATGTGTGTATATGTGTATAATATGTGTGTATGTGTATATATATATCTATAATATATACATATATATATGTGTGTATATATATATATGTGTGTGTGTATATACATATATATACACACCCACACATATATTATGGTCATATGTATGTATATATATATGTGTATGTATATAATATTAATATATATATATATATATATATATATATATATTAATATATATATATATATATATGATGTATATGTATATGTATATGTATGTATGTATATATACATTCAACCATATTTAATCAAACCCATGTGCAATACTCAAGTCACTTTATCCTTTCACTTGTATATCTATAGATGTATATATATGTGTATATTAGAGTTTTATTTTTGAATCTATTTCTTAAATTATTCTTACTATTATCTATTACCATGTTTCTTCTGTTTCTCTATGTGTGCGGTGCAATGCTGGAATTTCCCCACTGTGGAGGACTAATGAAGGCTTATCTATCTTATCTTATCTTATGTAGTATGTATATATATATGTATATGTATATATATATATATAATATATTATATATATATATATATATATATATATATATATATATATATATTATATATTATATATATATATATGTATATATATGTGTATATATATATATATATGTGTATATATATATCTATGTATATGTATATGTGTATATATATGTATATATATGTATAGTTCCTAGTTCCTAAAAGCGCGGTACTGTTCCTAGTACTGTGCTTTTCTGGACTGAGATGTCTGATGTTTTTCTGGGATCTGCTGTGGCCACTCCTCGTTTGAGGGTCACTGCCTCCCACACCAGACAAGACCAAGGTGCTGTGCAACGAGGCCCTCGAGACAATCCAGCACATAACTGCAGGGTGTAAGATGCTGCAGGGAAAACAGACATGGAACGGCATAACCAAGTGGCAGGGCATAGTGTACAGAAACATCTGTGCAGAGTACGGACTGGAAACCCCCAAGGTCAAGGTGGGAAACACCTCTAAATGTAATGGAGAATGATTGAGCCAAGATCCTGTGGGACTTCCAGATACAGACTGATAGAATGGTGATGGCGAACCAACTGGACATAGTGGTGGTGGATAAACAACAGACCAAAGCCACTGTGGGGTGGACATCACAGTACCAAGTGATGGGAACATCAGGAAAAAAAGGAACATGAGACACTAGAGAAATACCAGGGACTCAAAGAAGAGCTGGAGAAGGCCTGGAAGGTGAAGGCATCAGTGGTAGTAAAACAAAGCTCAAATTAAAGTCTAACAAGCCTCAAACAGATCAGTACCTCCAGTTAGCATCACATCCTCAGGGAATATCTGGCTCATTTATTGCCTACTGAAAGTTCACTACTGTGCTCTTTCCCAAAAAAATAGATAAGTGATGCTGTTTCAGATTCCTGAGTCTTTGGGTTGGTGCATTTAGGAGTTCCTGAGAGACGCTGAGGAGCTTCTCCTGTGGATGGACGAGAAGTCTAAAGTGGCAGAAGACGAATCGTACCGAGACCCGACCAACATCCTGCGAAAACTCAAGAGACACGAGGCTCTGGAGAAAGAGATGGAGGCCAACAAAGTCCGCCTGGGACACGCTTCTGCAGGTAATGCAAAGGTCAAATCTAATTGAATAGATTCATTTTTTTTTTCTAATTATTCAGACTTATGGTTTGGTGGGATAGTACTGTGCTAAATATTTGTCATAGTTTTACATCTGCTAAGTGAGTTTGTGAAGAAAAGAAGAAAATTTAGTAATGCCAATAGAAGCGTTCATGGTCCTGTTTAGCAGTTTTGATTTTCCACAAAAAGGTAAACTAGCTCGTGACTGTAATTTTATGTGCTGTTGTTTAAGAGTACAAATCAGCTCACCTGTTGTAGTTCAGCTAAGTCAGTTCTTCTGGTCAAGGGAATGTGTATGCAAAAGCTGACATCACCTGCAAAGTATCAATAGGGACAGAGCTACCCACAGTCCCTAGTACGACTCTTTTCTTCAGATAAATGTATGAGGGACTGTTGTAGACCATCATAACTGTGCCACATGTTCAGGTGAGCCACCGGATGCAGTCTGAGGGGACACCACAGCGCTCAGAGCCTCAGCAGGAAGTGCACTGAGCTCAGCAGCCGCTGGAGAAGACTCCAAGAGCAAATGTGCCGTGAACGAGGAGACAAAGCTCCGACAAGCAGGACAACAGGAACAGCTCATGGACCTGCTGCAGGTAAACTACCTGCGTGATGTACATATGTTAAAGCTGATGACTTCTTAGAGCTTTAACTGTGTTATAATTGTTTCCCTTCGCCATTAACTCAATTTAAATCGAAGTTGTATCTGGAGTGATTCATGTTTGAGAAATCTTTAATCACTTATTTTCAAGAATACATTTTGATGATCAAATCCAGTTTTCACCTCCACCGTGCACTCTCATTGTGACGTACACACTTCCTTCTCCAGTTTTATTTCCTTATCAGTGATACTCGTTGGATTCGGCAGCGTTGCATAGTCATTTGGATACAAATAAAAAAAGATGGGCTGCTCGCTAATGTGAAGTGCAGCTATCCATAGGGGGGCGCCGACAGCAAGCGTTGCTTTGTTGTGATGACATTTATGGCGACGTCAACTCTCATTGGGGCACCACAGTTTTCTAACACAGAAGTCATAGGACTTGTTTCTTTTAGTAAGTCATTTTAGATGAATATTGTGATTTAAAAATGTGCAAATTATAACACGTCACAACGGATGTCAGAGATTATTATTTATAGAGCACACCCAATCACAATAGATCTGCTTTAAGCCAAGTATTTAACCAGTTATAAATAATACTAATACAATATTTTTTCAGGATGCTAAGTTGAAAATTGAGGCAATTCAGTGGATGTTGAACAATGCAGCAAAAGGACATGACCTTCGCTCCAGTCGCCAGCTGCTCAAGGTACAGACTGAGGAGACTATACTATGTGTAGTATACATGTTTTTGTCCATATTTTTTAGCATAATGTACATGTGTTGAATGTTTCCCACAGGAGCACCAGCAGCTGGAGCAGGAGGCGGCTGAGCTGGCTGAGAAGATGAACTCAATCATGGGTCGAGTCAAACGTTTGGCCTCCACTCACTTTGACTCCCAGAGACTACTACAAGACACAGACACCTACCTCTCTCTGTACGTTCTTTAGTATGGTTCTATAGTTCTACCTCCCTCCGTACACTCTTAAGTATGGTTCTATTGTTCTGTCTCTCTTTGTACGCTCTTTAATATGGTTCTATAGTTCTACCTCTTTCTGTACACTCTTTAGTATGGTTCTATAGTTCTGTCTCTCTCCATACGCTCTTTAGTATGGTTCTATAGTTCTACCTCTCTTTGTATGCTCTTTAGTATGGTTCTATAGTTCTATCTCTCTCTGTACACTCCTTAGTATGGTTCTATTGTTCTGTCTCTCTCTTCGTACACTCTTTAGTATGGTTCTATAGTTCTGTCTCTCTCTGTACACTCTTTAATATGATTCTATAGTTCTACCTCTCTTCGTACGCTCTTTAGTATGGTTCTATAGTTCTACTTCGTACGCTCTTTAGTATGATTCTATAGTTCTACTTCGTACGCTCTTTAGTATGATTCTATAGTTCTACTTCGTACGCTCTTTAGTATGGTTCTATTGTTCTGTCTCTCTCTGTACACTCTTTATTATGGTTCTATAGTTCTACCTCTCTCTGTACACTCTTTAATATGATTCTATAGTTCTACTTCGTACGCTCTTTAGTATGATTCTATAGTTCTACTTCGTACGCTCTTTAGTATGATTCTATAGTTCTACTTCGTACGCTCTTTAGTATGATTCTATAGTTCTACTTCGTACGCTCTTTAGTATGATTCTATAGTTCTACTTCGTACGCTCTTTAGTATGATTCTATAGTTCTACTTCGTACGCTCTTTAGTATGATTCTATAGTTCTACTTCGTACGCTCTTTAGTATGATTCTATTGTTCTGTCTCTCTCTGTACACTCTTTATTATGGTTCTATTGTTCTGTCTCTCTCTGTACACTCTTTATTATGGTTCTATATAGTTCTACTTCTACTCTCTTTAGTATGATGATTCTATAGTTCTACTTCGTACGCTCTTTAGTATGTACGCTCTTTAGTATGATTCTATAGTTCTACTTCGTACGCTCTTTAGTATGATTCTATAGTTCTACTTCGTACGCTCTTTAGTATGATTCTATAGTTCTACTTCGTACGCTCTTTAGTATGGTTCTATTGTTCTGTCTCTCTCTGTACACTCTTTATTATGGTTATATAGTTCTACCTCTCTCTGTACACTCTTTAGAATGGTTCTATAGTTCTACCTGTCTTCGTACACTCTTTAGTATGGTTCTATTGTTCTGTCTCTCTTCGTACACTCTTTAGTATGATTCTATAGTTCTACCTCTCTTTGTATGCTCTTTAGTAGGTTCTATTGTTCTGTCTCTCTTCGTACACTCTTCAGTATTTTAGTATAGTTCTATAGTTCTACCTCTCTTTGTGCACTCTTTAATATGGTTCTATTGTTGTCTCTCTCTGTACACTCTTTATCATGGTTCTATAGTTCTACCTCTCTCCGTATGCTCTTTAGTATGGGTCTATCGTTCTACCTCTCTGCATACGCTCTTTATTATGGTTTTATAGTTCTACCTCTCTCCCTACGCTCTTTATTATGGTTCCCCTGGTTCTTTCTCTCCATTTGAGTCTGTATTTTATTGTTCTGTGGGTGCGTATCTCTTATTGTTGTTCTCTTCGTAGCGTATGGGCGCTTGGTGGAGGCGGTGGAGGGCGGTGAAGGGTGGTGGAGGGCAGTGTTGTACAGTGTTGCACAGTGTTGTACAGGTGGTTGCCGGGCAGCACTCACAGTGAAGGAGCTAATAGCAGGCGTCCAGCTGTCAGTCCATGCGGCTAAATGACTGCTCTATTATGGCTCTGCACAAAACGCTTCAAACTGTGAAAAATAATAACCAAGCACTTACCCACATTTTTAATGCTAGGCTTTTGGACAGCGTTTATGCACAATAAACTGGCTCTGTGTGGGCCCAGGCCTGCAGATTTGTCATAAGATTTAAAGCTATTTATGTCCTTATATAAGTGTGTAATAGAAAACAGGAACAAACCCTGCTCAAGTACAGGTGTCTGAGGCTACAAACACAGTCTAGAGACACATGTAGAACAGATTAGGAGCAACTTTTGTGCATTTTCTTCAAGATATTTTTTAGATAAAATATATAAATAAGAAACTTTATTTATTTTCGTGAGCGAGAATGGTTGACGCAGGCATTTGGGCGGAGCCTTGTACAGGCTTGTATTGCTAACCGTAAGGAGGGTTTGAATAGGGCCCTGGAGAGATCACTAGATTACTCAACCATACATGGTCGACATCTAAAACCTCTTCAGGCATGTTTTTGATGAGAGAACAACATTGTAACAAGATAGAAGGCTCCAAAAAATAGATTTTGCATAATACCCCCCTCTTTAATGAGAAATTATTTAGTGACAGATGTGTAATGTGGGAAGGAAAGATTTCTGTTCAGAATATAGTCTGTATAAAAACACTGGTGACCTCTTAGGTTCAAGTCCCTTCAGAAGCCTCTGGAGCTGCGGCGCTCGGTGCTGGAGGCCTCAGTTCTTCTGTTTGAGTTCCACCATGATGTCGACTTGGAACTAAGCTGGATCTCTGAGAAACTGGCTCTGTGTGGGGCTGAAAGCGGACTGGACAAGAGAGTCTGTCTGCTGCCCTAAGCTTACGCACAAACACAAGGTATACATGCACACACAAACAAACACAAGGTATATACACACAAACACAAGGTATATACACACACACGCACCAGGTATACCACACACACGCACCAGGTATACACACACACACACACACACACACATGCACGCAACAGGTATACACACACACACACACACACGCACCAGGTATACACACATACACACACACACACACACACACACCAGGTATACACACACACACACACACACACACGCACCAGGTATACACACATACACACACACACACACACACACACACACACACACCAGGTATACACACACACAAGGTATACACACACACACAAGGTACACACACACACACACACACACACACACACACACACACACACACACACAAGATACACACACACAAACACAAGTATACACACACAGATATACATAAACATTACGCTCCCCTGGCCTGTGGCATTAATCGTATTGTCAATGATCAGACTGTATACATAAATGGACATAGCTAACCTGCTAGCCACTGCGTTCCAATTCACTTCACAAATTGTCGCTCCTCTCTCTGTAACAGCCACCGTGAGCTTTGTCATTTTGGTCTTACAATGTTCATATTAACCCACCCTACATGATTCTGGTGTTTGTATTTTACCATTTTGTCTGTAAATCAAGATATTAACATTAATAACAGACAAATCATGTGTCTTCTTTCTCCAAGGTCGTACCCGCTAGTGTTAGCATCAGGTTTGATTGACAGTGTCCTCTCGCTGCTAAACCAGCGGTGCGGACATGAAGGGCCGATACCCTCAACAGCCCGGTTCTGGTTGCTACGATACTCATGGTATCGTAACTCGTTTCCAAATTCGCCCCTATAACTGCTAGACTTGATGAGCTTCATTTGACTGAAGCCGAGCGCTGTGGGTGACGTCACACTCACTTAGTCCACTTTTGTGTACAGTGTATGGTCTCCAGCTAATCCTGTGTCAGTAAAAGCATGTGGTTTGGAGCTGAGTTCAGGAAGAGGATTCTGGGGAAGAAATTTGACTGGGGCGCTGATTAAAAGGCTACTTTTTAAAATATTTGTTGTTTTTAATATGACAAAATGTAATTTGATTGAAAATTAGGATGGATCAAGATGGAAAAAAAACTCAGTTCATTTTTTGGTCATTTAACTTAACTTAATGTTGCGTTTCCAGGAGCTGCAGGTCGAAGTGAACGCTCACAGCAAACACCTGAACTCTGTCCTGAAGAAGGGGAGGAGCCTCGCTAAATCCAACAAATCAGATGCAGGCATCATTCTAGAAAGGTTCTTCTGCGTTTCCCGCTGGTCATTTCTGCTGTGTCCTGGTCTGTTTGTGACACTGGTGTGTATTTGAAGGTGTGAACATCTGAAGGCAGAGTGGGAGGAGCTAGAGGAGGCCTGCAGCCGAAGAGCCTCTCAACTGAACAAGGCTGTAACCCGAGAACAGGTGAGTGGACAAAACAGATTTATTAAGACACATTTAAAGTGCACTTGACAGATTAAAATATTTTTCTAATTCTAACTTGGTTTGGTGGGATAGTACCTGTGCTAAATATTCATCATAGTTTTACATCGGTTCTGTGGCAGTTTGCAGAAAAAAAAAATTGAGATGAAAAGTACAAAAAAAATGGAAATGGCGCTGAGTTCTAACTTGTGTTCGACCAGGTACCAAGGAACTTTTAACATTCACCAAAATGACAAAACTTCTTAAATAAAAAAAAAAAAAATCTTAAATATGATGATGTTAACTATGTTTTAGTTAAATGTGTAGTATAATCATATAGACTTTAAGCATCTCTGACAGAGCAGAGTGAACAGGCTTCTCTGATATGGGGATGTTAAGATTGACCATTTTTTCAGCCTCCACAAATATTTATGCGTACCGAGTTTTAGAACAAACCATTCACTGCAAAAAACAGTGCAACTCGAGTCACTCCTCTCTGTGTGTGTGGAGCCCAGCGACTCACTCACTTTCTGTGTGTGTGTGCTTGTGTGTGTGTGCCCATTTGTGTGTGTGCTTGTGTGTGTGCTTGTGTGTTTGCATGTGTGTGTGCGCGTGTGTGGAGCGCAGCATGTCTCTCACTGCTAAAATGAAAGGCAGGAGTCTCACCCACTCAATAACAAATCAATGCAGTTGTGGAACCATTTTAAGTATCCTTGGGTATCCCAGGGTGTTGTAAAAGCTGATGGATATCCAAAAGTGCTCTGCATTTGATGTAGACGTGATCTGTAAGTGAAATACTCATATAATAATAATAGAATAACAATAGACTAAGGATTAAAGAAAACGTGATTTCATGACAACAGACTCTCATAATGCTCCAGGCTCCTCTCTGACAGAGCAGACTGATGATAGTTCACAGTTTTGGTTCATTTTGGTTCCTTTTGGCTCCTTTTAGCTCCTTTTTTGCTCCAAGTAATCCCTTTATCCTCCTCTCCTTGTTGCAGCTGCTGTTGGACTGTTCAGAGCTGGAGTCCAGACTCACTGAAGCTCTCAGTCTAGTGTCTAAAGATGACTATGGCAAAGACTCAGGGGCCACTCAGAGCCACATCTCCAAACATCAGGTCTGTGCCAACATGTGCTACTGTCATGGTCTGTGTTTATTTTTATTGATTCGTTGACTATTTGATAGGGACAAGTACATTAGACATGTAAAATACTACAATATTTATTGCCCAGGCTAACTTGCAATGTCTGTCCCTAGAAGAGCTTTTACAAAAGGCTAAAACACACAGGGTTCACTTTATGATTTTAAAGACCTGTTTAAGTTCATGTGTAAAACCCACTTCAGTCTAGGTCCAGTTTCAGCTCAGAACTTTAGGAGTTCCAGATCTTAGCGCCATGGACAGAGAATGTGGACTGGCCAAAGGATGTTTTTCTCAGAGGCACCTTCATAGTACCATTGTTGGCTCCTCGTGTAATAGACTATGATCTGAGGACACCTAGAGCTCGATTCTTCAAATATTTATATAGCAATTTTGAATTAGAAAATCATTTTAAAAGCTAGAAAAATGTCATCTCTGCAATTCCTGGACTGCAAATAAGACAAATGTCATTTTATAATGATAATGCTGGTGTGAAATGTTAATGTCATGCACTTTAGCTCATTTCAAATATTCTCCTATGGACACATGTTTCAAATGTTCTAAAAGTTCATTGATTGTAATTGCTACGTCCATATTAAGGGTCCCATATTACACAAAACTGTTTTGTTTCATTCACACATGTTTAAGTAACCCTTTATTATTAGTCTATCTACATCTCCAAAGCTCAAAATGCTCTGTTCCACCTTGTGATGTCAAGATTGGATGATTTCAGCCCTGGGACTGCAAATGATTCTGGTGGTGAAAGTGTATGGAGTTTAAAAACACAGTGGAGCACTTCCTGTATTACCACATGATGACATCACAAGGTGGAACAAAGTGTTTCTGTTCGAGAGAAGAACTCAGCCTAAATATGCAGGGTTTGTGTGTTGAACATGTGTGAATGAAACAAAACACAACTCCAGAGCATTAGAACAGAGATCAGGAAATAGCCTAATATGGGCCCTTTAACCATGGTTTGAGTCCTCTTAGCAGTTCTTTGATATATTAGTTGGTATTTTTTTTTTCCATTATAAATCATCATCTTTATTGCAGTCTGTCTGTCTCTGTGGCTGCAGGTGCTGATGGGCCGTGTGGAGGTGCTGCAGTCTGAGGTAGAGGCTCTGGAGCTGCAGGTGGAGAAGGCCCAGAGGAGGTGGAGTCTGGAGGAACTTAGCCGCAGCTATATACCCGCCTGGCGAACCTCAGTCAGGAACTGCAACACCAGGCACAGACCAGGTGAGAGCAGAGACTAGGGACCAGAGACCCTGGTCCCTGGTCTCTCCCTGGTTGAATAAGATTTGTTCTTTGACTGTTGCCATAAGTAGAATTGGTAATTTACGCAAATTTGTAAATGATTTCAACCTTTTTTGTCAGAGGTCAGAGGTTACAGGAAGTACTTGTTTTTCACGAGTTCAAACATGAGGCGTCAGAGCTGGAGGAGTGGATGAACCAACAGAGGCAGAGCATAGAGGCACAGGAGCCCAGCAGCGAGCAGCACCTAGAGGTAAATCTAGAACTGTGCTCCCTGCTAAAACAGCGGTGCATGCAGGAAAGAATATTATCACACCCTCGCTACTGATTGGCTCTTTGGTTGCTATGATACTCGCGGTCAGAATCTCAATATGGAACTTACAGCTGTTAGCCTCGATGAGCTTCATTTGGCTGGAGCTGAACGCTGTGGGTGATGTGTCACACTCCCTTAGTCCACTTCTTTGTACAGTCTGTGTTAAACTGTGGTTCCAGGTGCTCAGGGGGAAGTTGGACGGGTTCCTCAAGCATCTGGACGTGTGTGAGGAGCGTCTCCAGATGTGCAGAGACTCTGGGACCAGACTCATCCGGAACAAGCACCCACAGAGCCGAGCTGTGAAGGAGATGCTGCAGTCCCTCAGGTCTGCTCCAGTTAACACAAGCACTCCACCACCTATATCATGTAAAACTGACTCTTGTGAGCCTTAAGCCATGTTGCAATACTGTTACCTTCTCAAAAACATGTGTGGAGTTGTGTTTTGTTTCATTCACACATGTTTGAGTAACCCTTTATTATTAGTCTGTCTACATCTCCAAAGCCCAAAATGCTTCATTCTACCCTGTGATGTGATGAAGTGTTAGTTTTCAAGTTGCAACATGTGCAGTGGAACAACATCAATAAACTGCTGGCCACTGCTGCGAAATACATCTGTAACTCTATAGTATCGGAAAACTTTTGATTGAACGCTATCCTGAGCTCTGTGCTAGGAATGAACATGTCTTCTGCCCGCCTCACCTCAAAAATTAATGGTGATGCAATCTAAACTAAACTAAAGCACTTCTACCAAAGCTGAACACCTGTCATCATTACAATCATGTCAAAGTCCTTTTATCTTGATAAATAATTAATTTGAATGATTATGCATTTTGATACAGTACTGAACATGCACAGTTTACTGTGAGTGTGTGTGTGCAGTGCATGCTGGGAGGAGCTGCAGGGCATGGCTTCAGAACGAGAGGAGCAGTTGCAGAGAGAGGAGGCGTGTCTTAAATTCTACCAGGAGCTCAGCGATGCTCTGGCCCTCATCAAGGTCTGTCTCTGCTTAATCTAACATTATACAAAATACATGACATAACATAATGAAAACAGTTTATTTACCCTAAGGATTTACATGACCAGTCAAAGGGTTGGACACACCATGATTATTTATACTGTAGATTCTTCATGAGACTCTGAGGATTTGAATATAAAATATATTTAGTAGAGTTATTTAACTTTTTTAGTAGAAAAAGGAATGAGAAGGTGTGCTCAAACTTTTGACTGGTTGTGTACAGAACACAATATAATGAAAACAGTTTGTTTAACCTTCCCTTGTCGCTCTGAAGGAGCAGCACAAGAGCATCCCGGACTCTGTGGCCAAAGACCTGAGAGGAGTGATGTCACAGCAGAAAAAACATCAGACTCTACTGCAGGAGCTGGCCTCCACTGAGCTCCAGGTACCTCCTCAGATACAGGTCATATCAGGTACCTCCTCAGATACAGGTCATTCAGCATAATATAACCCCTCTGATACAGGTCAGACACAATGTAGGAAACTTTCAATGAGGTCAGAGCATTACAAAAACATAAAACTGCATGGGCCCTTTCTCACATTATTTGTTATAATGATTAATGTTATATGGCAAAAGAAAATTAAGTTTGTCGACTAGAGAAAAGAGTTCCCCTCAGACAGATATAAGGCAGTGTCTCACCAGTATCCAGGCAGAACTGAAGAAGCCAACAAACTGAAGAACGTATTCACTCCCAAAACTTTTGTCCAGTCAACAGAATTATTTTTCTTTGCTATGGAAGCATTAAAACAATTCATCAATTTTTAGGGCTTTACAAAAAGGAAGAAAATCATTGAAGAAGACGTTAATGTTTGGATTGCTTTTCATTAACAGTTGCATGAGCTTCAGGATGGCATGGACGCCATCTTGGATTCCTGCTCTCCTCACCTCAAGCCCCGCCTCCAGGAAGTACAGCAGGAAGTGATAGAAAGGTGGGAGGAGCTCCGTCTGGAGGCCGAGCAGAGAGAGGAGGAGCTTCATGTGGCACAGCAGAGACATCTCTTCCTTAACATGGTCTGTTCTTCTGCCTTTCCTCTAATGTCCACTGGGGGGCCTTCATCACAGCTGTTCTACTTGAACAGTTGATACTTTGCAGTGACATCATGCTGGAATTGTTCTGCATGTACATTTGAAACCAGAAGTTTATATACGCTATGTAAAAAGACACATGTTTTTTTTTTCTCACTATCTGACATGAAATCAGACTAAACGTTTTCTGTTTTAGGTCAATTAGGATTACCAAAATTATTTCTATTTGCTAAATGCCAGAATAATGCCAGAAGGATTTTTTAAGCCTATACTATTTTTTATGACTTTCTTCAAAGTCACATGTTTACATACAGTAAGATTACTATGATTAAAACAATTTGGGAAAACACAGATGATGTCATATTTGAGTTAATCAGAGACAAACCTGTGGATGTATTTGAAGTCACACCTGAAACTCACTGTTTCTTTGTGTAGCATCATGGGAAAGTTAAAAGAAATCAGCCTAGATCTCAGGAAGAGAATTGTGGACTTGCATAAGTCTGTTTCATCCTTGGTTTCCAGATGTCTGAAGGTGCCAAGTTCATCTGTTCAAACAATTATACAAGTATAAAGACCATGGGACTGTTCAGCCATCATACTGCTCAGGAAGGAGACATGTCCCAGAGATGAACGTGCTTTGGTCTGTGCATATCAACCCAAGAACAAAAGGAAAAGACCTTGTGAAGATGCTGCTGAAGCTGGTGAGGGAGTGAGTCATTATCCACACAGTGAAACGAGGACTGTACCGACATGGGCTGAAAGGTACTCTACAGGAAGAAGCCATTACTCCAAAAGAAACATAAAAAAGCCAGATTACCGTTTGCACACAGGGACAAAGTCCGTAATTTCTGGAGACATGTCTTGTGGTCTGATAAAACTAAAATTTAACTGTTGGGTCATAATGAGCATTGTTACGTTTGGGAGGAAAAAGGGAGAAGCTTGCAGGCCTTAGAACACCAACTGTGAAATACAGGGGTGGCGCATCATGTTGTGGGGTTGTTTTGCTGCAGGAGGACTGATGTACTTCATAAAATGGATGGCACCATGAGGAAAGAACATTATGTGGAAATACTGAAGCAACATCTCAAGACATCAGCCAGGAAATTAAGGGTTGGGCACAGATGAGTCTTCCAAATGGACAATGACCCAAAGCATACTGCCAAACTGGTTACTGTTTTGAAGTGTCCATCTACCCTGATCTCAAGCCTATTGGAAATGTACAGGCAGACCTGAAAAAACATGCGCGAGCAAAGCGGCCTACAAACTTGGCTCATTTACACTAGTTCTGTCAGAAGGAATGGGCCAGAATTCTTGCCAACTATTGTGAGAAGCTTGTGGAAGCATAAACCAAAAACGTTTGACTGAAGTCACATAATTTAAAGGCAATGGTACCAAATACTAATGAAATGTATGTAAACTTCTGACTTTGAAGAAAGTCATGAAAAATTGCCTTAAAAAATCCTTCTCTCATTATTGTGGCATTTGGCAAATAGAAATAATTTTGTCAATCTTAATTGACCTAAAACAGGAAAAGTTTAGTCTGATTTTATATCAGACAGTGAGAAAAGAAAAGAGCGTGTGCCTTTTTATACACTGTATGTAAACGTCTGGTTTCAACTGCACACATGAGCAAAATGGCAAGGCAAAAAAAAAAGGCAAAAAAAAGCTTTAATATCATCTGAAAACTCAAGAAAAAAATATACAAAGTGCATTTAAAAAGCACATTCAGAAAAACACTTGGCTAATGCTAGCTAGCTTGTGACTGTAATGTTATTTGAGAGGGACTTGTTTAACAGCACAAATCAGCTCACCTGTTGCAGTTCAGCTAAGTCAGTTTTTTCTGGTCAAACTGAGTTAAAATAAAGCTCACATTACAGTCTAACTTTACAGTAAGATTACAATCTTGTTTGTCAGGGACCATACAAAATTCAGTAATTTCACAAAAGAAAGACAAACTGTACCAGATTTAGCTCCTGCTACTTTCTTTCTGCAGTCCCTGGGCAGGTGAACACCCATTAAAAATACACACATTACAATTACATTACAAGGTTAACCTCATGATTAACATTAGCAGTAACATACAATAAAACAACATGTCCTTACCGGTCCTCTCTCTCTGTCAGGTGCATGATTACCTGTCGTGGTGTTTGGAGCTGAGGGGAGCGATGGCGGCCGAGGAAAGCATCAGTGACGTCTCCACAGCAGACCTCCAGCTGTCTGCACATCAACAGCTCAGAGCTGAGATGGACCAACGAGAAGAGATCTACCAGCAAGCTGTGGACATGGGGGAGGAGCTACAGAGACTGGACCGAGCCAATCAGAGAGAGGTGAGGACAGGGGGAGGAGCTACAGCGACTGGACCGAGCCAATCAGAGAGAGGTGAGGACAGGGGGAGGAGCTACGGAGACTGGACCGAGCCAATCAGAGAGAGGTGAGGACAGGGGGAGGAGCTACAGACTGGACCGAGCCAATCAGAGAGAGGTGAGGACAGGGGGATGCGCTACAGCGACTGGACCGAGCCAATCAGAGAGAGGTGAGGACAGTGGGAGGCCAATAGGGAACAGGTGAGGACATGGGGAGAAACTACAGAGACTGGACCCAACCAGTTGGAAGGAGGTGAGGTCAGGGGAGAGGGGCAATAGTTGCCTAACCTGAAAATCATTTCCTTTGTAACAATAGCTTGGGTGATTTTTGACTTTTACACATGTCGTTGGTGTGCTTTAGGTGGTGGAGAAAGTGCAGAGTCTGTGCTTAGAGCGAGAGCGTCTGGAGCAGCAGTGGGCCGACCGACAGAGGAGCTTAGAAGAGATTCAGCTGGAGCAACTGTTCTACAGAGAAGCCAGTAGTCTGGACAAGACCTCCGCCTCTCAGGAGGTACAACACACACTAACCCTGTACTCCAACTCTTCACTCTAACCCTATGCACAACGGACTTAACACTATCTACACACAGAAAAGCCAACAGCCTGGACAAGACCTCCACCTCTCAGGAGGTACAATCCACACTCACCCTGTACACCAACCATGTACACTAACCCTACACATTACCCTACACACTAAACCTATGCACAACACACTAATCATATGCACAACAAACAAACAAACACTATCTACACAAAGAAAAGCTGAAGCCTGAACAAGACCTCCGCCTCTCAGGATGTACAACCCACACTCACCCTGTACACTAGCCCTGTACGCCAGAGATGTCAAACTCATTTTGGTCTGCGGCCGCATACAACCTAATTTGATCTCCAGGGACCGGCCCAGAAAACTCACAGCATAAATACCTGAAAAAAGAAAGTCCCAATTTTTGCACAGAAACAAGTGTAATACAAAATCTGTTTAAAGATTGTTCATTTACATAATTGAACAACCTGAGACTTTGTTATGTGCAATTTCAACAGTGTCAGTTTTAACATTGGTTTGTGTGCAGTACAGCTGATCACAGTGATTGTGCAAAAACATTTAGTTTTAGAACATGTTGAGATTAATATAGAAATGATTTCAACTCCATTCTGCACATCTGTGAAATAATTCTGCGCTACTAAAACAACTCCACATCTAAAATCGTGCGCAGCAGTTACTTTTTCCAGAAAATTATGAACATAGAGTTGTCAAATTCCTTGTTAGTGCATTTAGTTTTATATTAAAAATGTACATAACATATATATTCTTCCCAATCAAACTCTGCGTGCAGTAAATCTGTTGACTAACTCTGAATGTAACAGCATGTGTTTTTTCATAGTGCAAATAACGTTTCAAGTGACATTTCACAGGATTAGTCCTTTGTTTTTGCTCCAGAAACTTGGCATGTTTTAGCCTGCACAAGTGCATCAATATCAGGCACCATGTCCTGAGTAGCTGCCAGTTTCAGAATGTCATTTACGTGCTTGTGTGTTAGCTTTGTTTTATTAGTGTTCATTAGAGAAAACTTGTTCACAAAGGTAGATGGTCCCAAACATGAACAGCATTTTTGCAGCTAGAGCTGTTCATTTAGGGGACCCTGGCAGAAGACACTGATAAAATGTGTCCTTCAGTGTCACATCGCAGACCTTTAGCTCTGATGAAATTAACAGTTCAGACAACTTCCATAACGTGATCCATTCTTGACCTGCAGCACAATGCCTCTTGATTTTTAGACATTTCACTGTAAATTGCACCACCTCCATTTGCAGCTTGAACTTTCTCTTAACCGTTACAACACCTGCCTTTTTACCCAAGCATTGAGGGCTCACCATCAGTAGCCAGGCTGACAGCGAGAGACCAGCCAACACCTACTCTGTCCAGCACACCAACAACAGTGCAGAAAAGGTCCTCGGCTGTTGTGGCATCTAACATCGGCACAAACTCCAAAACTTAAGTCAAAAGTCTCAAATGAATATGGCTGAATGACGTCTGTAATATCAGTGCCCTCGTCAATAACAGAAAATGCTACAAACTCCACTTTGCGTTTCAATTGACTGTTCAAATCAGTTGCTAGTTCTGAAATCCTTTCTGCCACACATTTTCTAGAAAGGCTGATGTTGGCAAAAACTCTGGTGGGAGGCAGCTAGAGGCGCTGGACACGCCAAGCTAACGCCCCGGGCCACATCTTTGACATCCCTGCATTAAAGGTCATCATTTTAATATCCAAGTAAATACAAATTGCTCAGTTCTGCATTTACATCTATAAACCCATTCAGAAAATAATGCAGCTCCCCTTCCATTGAAAAAAACAAACTGTTCAAAACAAACTGATCCACTTGGTCCTCTGAACCTAAATTGTACAGCTCCAAAAAGATCCTTGGCCTTTTCAAATCAGTGTAATCCGCTCCAGACAGTCTGAAGTTGTTACAAAATTTCTAATGACAAAGATCTACAGACAACAGGGCAGCCAGTCCAAGTACAAGGCGGTAGCTTTAAAGAGTTAAATGATTCAAATATAAAACATGAAATTATCACACGAAACTGAGTGTTGGTGTAATTTTTATTAAATGAGCAGAAAATGGGAGATGACTATCCTGTTTTGACAGGTTCAGGGGCCAGACACACGCGTCCACAGCCACCGTAGCAGCATTTGTGGTTCTTTTCACACTGACTGTCATCAGTGCATTCATCTCCACACGGGGCGAAACTGGGCATTGGTTTAGGGCAGGATCCTGGTTTGTTTTCTGTGAAGATAAACAGTTACAGGTCAGATCTGCAGAGAGGCAAGCCCTGCGCACAGTAATAATGCACATTTCCCAATGTCAATGAATATAGGTGTGAAATAAAATGCATCCTTTTTATCAGGCGCTTCTATTGTGAAATTCAAATGTTTCCATCAGTCCCCTTTATTTGAGGGAGTTATTGCAGCCCTTTACTCCACCCAGAGCCCTGAGGTCCGCTGACCAGCTCCTGTTGGCTGTGCCCAAAGCTTCAGCTGAGCTATAGAAACACTTTAGTACATGAGTCAATCAACCCCGAGTCATCTCCTTGAATTACAGATGAGTAACTGAAGAGTGCATTACTTGTGACTGGCGGCTGACAGGTTCTCCCGCATTTGGTGGGGCAGCATTTATCGTCCCCTTTACAGTCTTTGTCAGATTTGCACGCACCGACACAGGTCCCCACGTCTCTTGGACGAGGGCACAATCCTCGTTTGGTCTTAGGCCCCCCTGTGGACATTCAAGAAGTTGATTAAAACAATGGAAAAAGGGTGCCTGGTATTTTTTTAATACTGTTCATTAAGCACTGAAATGTTGGTAATATTTTAATATACAAGTCTAAATAACTTGTATAAAGAGGTGGGGCAAGGATAATGTAGGATTTGATCAATACATTACTGAGAAACCATGAGCAATACTTAAAACCATCATCCGCCACATGTATTCCTGAGGGACACGTTACCTTTTTCTGGCTCTTTACAAACATGCCCACAGCCGTCGAAGCAACACTTCAGGTCATCCTTACACTGACTGTCTGATGAGCACTCATTCAGACAACTGGTGCTTGGTAGGTCAATGGTTTTCTTGGGCTTGGGACAGACTCCAGGTTTCTCTGAAGGCACTGGAAACAGTTTTAATGAGTTTGACTATGAAGTAGACAATTTACATTTTGTCTGATTAATGTAAAAAATTTATATTCATTTGCAAATTTCTGTCATTGTCATAAAGAACATGACCAGCTCCAAAAAGAATGGATCAGATTTTATTCCTATATTCTGTGACCAACCTCATTTTTCAAAAGATTAACTGAAATCTGAATATGATGAAGTGCTTGGATTGTGAAATAATATCATTGAACAATCAGTTAGCCCTGTAATAATGACTGGCTCCTGAGGTGTGCAGTAAATTTGCAATAAAACACCTGTAATTGACTTAATGGAATATACACAAATTCAGTGTCATGCCGTGAAATATTCAGACAAACAGCACCATGTTCCAGTTTAGTACATTAGTGTTAAAGTAAAGCCATGTCTGTCCATGTTTTGCAAAAGTCACTAAAACCACTTTATGGGGAAAAAAAACCTGAAGCTATGCAAGCTCATAGAATAGACTATATACACAACATAGGCGTTCAATGTTCTCCATTTAAGAGCATATTCAAAGTGACTGACCTTTCGCAGCAGAGAGCAGAGGCACAAAGGCCAGGGCCACAGTCAGGAGGCAGAGGACAGAGCGCACCATGTTGTTCACTGCTGCAGACAGACACAGATTAAACTCATGTACAGCTTCCATTTATCCTCCTGAAGAGGAGCCTCAGTACAGAGCTGTCCTTGTGTCAGCCCTGCATTAAACATGAGCATACGAGACCTCTTTGGGCGTGCCAATAATAGTAAGAATAGTCATTTATCGTCTGTGGACCTCACTCAGAAAACTTGAGGTCAAAACAAAGTGATTTGTTTGACACTGTAGGAGAATAGGACAAAACTCAAATTTAATATTGATTCTGTAGGTTCCTGACATAAGTATGAGAAAAAAAATGCACTGCAACTTTTTCACCATCTAATAGTGTTTTTTTTCTTAACTGTTGGTGAAGTTGATGTAAATGTTCCATTGTTAGTTCTTGGGGTGGACTGGCTCTATTGAGTTGAGACCGCCATTTTGCCCTTGTTGTGGTGTGGCCTACAGTCGACAGTAGCCCTTGTGGTCAGACAACCAGAAGAAATTCAGAGTTCCCTTAAACCAGAACACTACACTGGTGTCAGAGAGAGATGAGCCAAAACTTGCTTGGTAAAGGTTCAGTTAAGTTAACCTCGGCTCTACTAGTTGAAGATGTTTCCGTTTGTTCGTCTGTAATGTTGCTAGTCCATTACATAAGCCTAAACTTAAAGCCAACAGGTAAAAATGACAAAATGCAAAGATGTTTTGGATGTTCATTAATTAACTGAAATGGTTGTGCAGTTAAAGTTGTGACAAGACATGAGTGAGTGCACCTGCTAATTAACTGCAATTGAATTGTTTGAATTTCTTCTTACCTTTGTTGCCTGCCATCTTAGGTGCTCCAACCAAATGACTCCCCGAGGGGCCGGAGCACCTTAAGAAGGTTCTGGGCCAGACAACTGTGTGCTGAGGAGGAGGGGTGTCCAAATATTTGACCTTCTTGTATCTAGTTTGTTTTCCACAGTTAACACTGATGAAGTAATATAGAGCTCTATTTTAACAACAGGTTTGATTGACTAAAGATTAACATTGTTTGCTAAAAATAACTTTTAACAATATCATTGTATTTGCTGGAACTTACCTGTGCTGTAGTGTGGGAGTCACCAATTAAAGGAGGGGCTCTATAAAAGGAGCCAACCTCAGTCTGCGCAAAGAGGGGGCTGTGAACAGTAGAGATGGTACGTGTGAGCCGCTTGTAATTGTGTCATATCTTTAAAAGAGTCTGAATCCCCCCAAGAATTGTGGGTTTTGAGAGGAGATTTTGTTGATGGCTTTTCTAGCACTATACTAATTATTCAATAAGGGAAAGTTTATATTAAAGCAGGTAAGAATAGATTACTTGATTACTATATCTGTATCTTGTACAGATATATACACTTGGTGACATTACATAACACAAGATACACTCCACCATATACACAGATTCACATCAACATACACCCAGGCCTATATAATACACATAGTTTTAGGTAAGTGGTAGGTAAGTCTTGAGCGTGAGTTTGAGTGGTTGAAAGAAAGTGTGAGTGAGACAGTAAGAAGAGAGATGGAGGGAAAGCTATTGCCACCAAAAAGATCACGGTCATATGCATGGGAGCACTTTGACTTAATAAGCCCGAATAAAGTCAGGTGTTTGATTTGTGCTCAAGAGCTGACATACAGCAGCAACACTTCATCAATGCTGCGACGAAATACTATAACTATTTGCACATACATCAGTGCCATGTGAGCAGGTCTTCTCCAAAGCTGAAGAGGTAGTGAACCAGAAGAGGAGCAGATTAAAACCCACAGTTGAAATGATTCTTTTCTTGAATAAAAATCTCTAAAACTTTACAAGTACCTTATCTCACATTTTCCCCACTCACACCCCGACACCTTTTCCAGAAATGTTCCAATTTCAGAAAAACTACAGTTGCACTATCACTATCCCAGTTGCTTAACCATATCATTTTATTCTCCACTTTTTCCAGTTTAAAATGTCTCTGTAGCTGCAAACTCTTTAGTTGGCCAAGTCAGAGTACAGCTAATACATACATTTAAGTATAGGACACAAAGACACCAGTTTTAAAAGTACATTTTTATTAGAAAATAGCCATTTTATTGGTATAACACATTTAAAAACGTGAGTTGCGCCAAAGTGTGAAAAGCAACTTAATTTAAACACAAGTTGACTCAAAATAATGTAAAACAATGTCATAATAAACAGAAGAATAAGTTATAAGAGAATAAAAATAAAATGGAAGTGATAAAATTCATCCAGATAAAAGTCACAGAAAAGGGGAGTGGGGGTTAGAGGAAGGGGAGAAGTTCCCAAAAGCTTTACGTCACATCCACACGCATTACACACACGAATCCAGCAGATGTCGCTCTTCTGTGTCAAATGATTCGAAGCAGTGAGTCATTTTCAGTGTAATTGTCTCAAAGTGGTTCAGTGTTTCATGAGGTTTTGGTTTCACAATCACTAGTGAATAGGCTGTTACTGCCATGATGGTTTTAAAGTTTGCTGTTATTTATTAATTTTTAAAAACATATTCTTTAGTGTTGGAGACAAGTGCACTTGGGTCTGCACTGTCCAGCATCTATGGCCGTGTCCCAACTCGTCACATGCACCGTTCGATGTACTGTTCAAAGTGCAGGTCAAAGTACCTGCCCGACTTAAATGCGCCGTTTGAATGGCTCATTTAAGGGCAATTTGGTGAATTGAGACACGGCCTATGTTAATGGAGTAAAAATAAATCTTGTAACTGAAAGTACCTAGTTTCATTTAGACCAAACATTGTCTTTCAAAAAGCATAAAAAAAGTGCACAACTCAATTTGATACATCTCTTCCTGAAGCGACATGAGGAACATCTTGACAGTCGAGGCCTCTTTCACGTATTTCAATGCCACGATTATTCCACACACGACCTACTGTTTATCCTGCTGGTCTGAGACCCATGAGAGCATGCTCAAATCTTTCAAATCCATCTATAATCAGACATTAAAGCAGGATTGTCAAACTCATTTTGGTCCATAAGACCTAATTTGACCTTAAGAGAGCCGCACCAGAAAACTCACAGCACAAATACCTGAAAATAGTAATAAGTTCAAATTTTTGTGCACAGAAACAAGTGTAGTACAAAATCGGTTTATTTAAAGACTGTTTATTTAAAAAATATATGCCCAACCTTAGACTTTAAGAAAGGTAGGTGCAATTTCAACAGTGTCTCAGTTTTAGAGGGCCTAAAAATCCAGCCCGACCCGACCGGGCCCGCGGGTATTAAAGCCCGACCCGGCCCGAGCCCGACCAATTAACTTGATTTGCAGGCCCGAGCCCGAAGCAAACCCGAAATTTCATATTTTATTTGTGAGGAGTAGGGGTGATTTATGATAACAAGTCCACACCCGAATTTCGGGTCGGGCTCGGGTCGGGCTCGGGCTTAAGATCTTACCTCTACTCAGTTTTAACATTGGTTTGTGTGCAGTACAGCTGATCACAGTGATTGTGCAAAAACATTTAGTTTTAGAACATGTTGAGAATAATATAGAAATTATTTCAACTCCATTCTGCACATCTGTGAAATAATTCTGGGCTACTAAAACAACTCCACATCTAAAATCGTGCGCAGCAGTTACTTTTTCCAGAAAATTATGAACATAGATTTGTCATATTCCTTGTTAGTGCATTTAGTTTATATTAAAAATGTACATAACACATAATATTCTTCCCAATCAAACTCTGCGTGCAGTAAATCTGTTGACTAACTCTGAATGTAACAGCATGTGTTTTTCATAGTGCAAATAACGTTTCAAGTGACATTTCACAGGATTAGTCCTTTGTTTTTGCTCCAGAAACTTGGCATGTTTTAGCCTGCACAAGTGCATCAATATCAGGCACCATGTCCTGAGTAGCTGCCAGTTTCAGAATGTCATTTACGTGCTTGTGTGTTAGCTTTGAGTGGAGCTTTGTTTAATGTTCATTACAGAGAAAACTGTTCATGTTCGGTCCCGAACATGAACAGCATTTTTGCAGCTAGAGCTGTTCATTTAGGGGACCCTGGCAGAAGACATTGATAAAATGTGTCTTCATTGTCATATGGCACTGTTAGAGGTAAGATCGGGCCTAAAAAATCCAGCCCGACCCGACCCGGCCCGCGGGTATTAAAGCCCAACCCGGCCCGAGCCCAACCAATTAACTTGATTTGCAGGCCCGAGCCCGAAGCAAACCCGAAATTTCATATTTTATTTGTGAGGACTCGGGAGGAGGAGTGATTTATGAAAACAAGTCCACGCACTTGTCTGTGATGGCCTGCTTAGCACGACGAGGGGCGTTTTTTGAAACAAATGATAATATAGATGTTTGATGATCATCAATTTTGCCAGTGCAGCTGTTTAAATGCTGCTCAGCGTCGAGGTGCCAGTCTTTTTGCTCTCGTATGAAAGCAAAGCGCCACATTGACACATTCAGCGAAGCCAACGCAAGTTTCTGTAGCATTTTCAACAATCAATTTGAAGCTTTTCCACACCTCACTCTTACTGGTGCGTGTTTGTTTTTTCAGTTCTCCTGTCTTTAGTTTATCCTTAACTTCTTGCTCCTCCATATTGGGGATACTAGGTCAAAATAGATGTGGACTTGTGGAGGGGAAGATTATTAAGAGGGCGGCGTTCACGTGCGCAGAGCTCTGGCTCTGCGGCTCCTGTTTAGTTAAATAGCAATTACATTACAGCGCCTTCTCTGTTTTATCCAAATGATTTATTTTAAAACAAGTATTCCTTAGTTTAGTATCCACACATCGTTTTAGTATACATTTTTATAAACATATATTTATTTTTAAAAAGTCAAGAGAGAGAAAAGCCCGACCCGACCCGAAGCAATGATTGACATTTTAGGCTTAGGTTGGGCTCGGGCTTGGGCTTAAGATCTTACCTCTAGGCACTGTAAATCCATTATTTCATGTTGCACGTCGGTGGGCACATCAGAAGTTTTGTCTGTGAATGTGGTTCAAATTCAGTCTCGAGTTCACTATAGACTTGAAATTGTCTCTCAAACTCCCTCAGCAATCCCACAATCTTGTCTTTGTATGGACTCATGTCAGCAGTGCGGTTGGCTTCACATACACGTCTCTTCTGGACACTTCTGACCTCAGTGTGTGTGTGTGTGTGTGTGTGTGTGTGTGTGTGTGTTCTGGACACTTCTGACCTCAGTGTGTGTGTGTGTGTGTGTGTGTGTGTGTGTGTTTCTGGACACTTCTGACCTCAGTGTGTGTGTGTGTGTATTTCTGGACACTTCTGACCTCAGCGTGTGTGTGTATTTCTGGACACTTCTGACCTCAGTGTGTGTGTGTGTTTCTGGACACTTCTGACCTCAGTGTGTGTGTGTTTCTGGACACTTCTGACCTCAGTGTGTGTGTGTTTCTGGACACTTCTGACCTCAGTGTGTGTGTGTGTGTGTGTGTGTGTGTGTGTGTGTGCGTGTGTGTGTTTCTGGAACCTTCTGACCTCAGTGTGTGTGTGTGTGTGTTTTTGGACAGTTCTGACCCCAGTGTGTGTGTGTGTGTGTGTGTGTGTGTGTGTGTGATGTTTTTGGACACTTCTGACCCCAGTGTGTGTCCAGGTGCTGCTGCAGAAGGCCGCTGTGGGAGACTCGGTGGACGAGATCGAGGCTCTGATCAAAAGTCATGAAGCTTTTGAGAAGCTTCTCATCTCTCAGGACGACAAGGTGAATATGGACATGTCCCACTGAAGGCTATACGAGTGTGGGACTGGTGTAACCTCTGTCCCCTGTCCTCTCTCATCTGTCCTCTCTTCTGTCTCTCCTCTGTACTCCTCTGTCCTCCCTCTACCCTGTACTCTCTGTCCTTTCTGTCCTCTCTGTCCTCTGTCCTTTTTATCCTCTCTGTCCTCTCTGTTCTCTTGGTCCTTTCTGTCCTCTCTCTCCTCTGTCCTTTCTGTCCTCTCTATTCTTTTTGTCCTGTCTGTCCTCTCTGTCCATTCTGTCCTTTGTGTCCTTTCTGTCCTCTCTCTCCTCTGTCCTTTCTGTTCTCTCTGTCCTTCGTCCTTTTTATCCTCTCTGTCCTTTCTGTTCTCTTGGTCCTTTCTGTCCTCTCTCTCCTCTGTCCTTTCTGTCCTCTCTATTCTTTTTGTCCTGTCTGCCCTCTCTGTCCTTTCTGTCCTTTGTGTTCTTTCTGTCCCCTCGGTCCTTTCTGTACTTTCTGTCCTCTTTTTCCTCTGTCCTTTCTATCCTCTCTGTTCTTTCTGTCCTCTCTGTTCTTTCTGTCCTGTCTGTCTCCTCCATCCTCTCTGCCCTTCCTTTCCTTTCTGTCCTCTCTATCCTCTCTGTCCTCTCTGTCATTTCTGTCCTCTCTGTCTCTTTTCTCTCTGTCCTTTCTGTCCTTTCTGTTCTTTCTGTCCTCTCTGTCCTCTCTGCTCCACAGCTGTCCTCTCTGAAGGAGCAGTCGGACCGTCTGAGGAAGCGTGTGAGCTCAGAGCGGAGCAGTAGAATCCGAAGTAAATACAAGTCTGTGATGAAGCGGAGACAGAGGATCAGAGAGCTGTCTGTGCAGCGCAGAGAGGAACTGGAGCTAAACCACCTCCTCGCGCTCTTCTACAGGGACGCAGCCCTGGTAATACAGATGCCCTCCCACCCTCATGTACCTCTGTGTCAGATGCCCTCCCACCCTCATGTACCCTTGTGTCAGATGCCCTCCCACCCTCATGTACCCCTGTGTCAGATGCCCTCCCACCCTCATGTACCTCTGTGTCAGATGCCCTCCCATCCTCCTGCACCCCTGTGTCAGATGCCCTCCCATCCTCATGCACCCCTGTGTCAGATGCCCTCCCATCCTCATGCACCCCTGTGTCAGATGCCCTCCCACCCTCATGCACCCCTGTGTCAGATGCCCTCCCACCCTCATGTATCCCTGCATGTCAGATTCCCTTCCATCTATCAGTTCTACTTTTTGAGTGTAAATTGTGTTAGTTGTTCAGTGTTTGTCAGTAGCTTGTGTGTTTTTAGGCAGAGGAGTGGATCAGTGAGCGCTCGCACAAACTGTCTGAGGGCAGTGAGGTGGACCTGAGCAGTTTACAGAGCAAACTGAACCTATTACAGAAACACCAGGCATTTGAGTCTGAGATCCAAGCACACAGCCAGAACATCAGCGCCGTGCTCCAGGTGAGAGGGAGAGGCTCTTCGTTTTCTCTTTATTTTTTTTCCAATCATCAAGTGAACACATTTAGATAGATTTATAATAAAGAGAAAATGGAAGGATATTGAATACTTTGCAGTGACATTACATTGGTTGATTCTATATGTATGTCTATGTTGGAATGTTCAGCTGTTACCATGGTAACACAGTGCACACATTGGCAAACACTCCCAAAAACATTTTAAAATTGTCTGAAACTGAAAAAAAAAATTAAAAAATTTTTTTAAACAGCACATTTTCAGGAACCTTTGATCAATCCGAGTGTTCATGGTCAGGTTTAGAAGTTTGATTTTCAACATAGTGACTAACTTAAAAACTGTTGGCTAATGCTAGCTAGCTTGTGACTGTAATGGTATTTGAGACGGACTTGTTTAAAGGCACAAATCAGCTCACCTGTTGTAGTTCAGCTAAGACAGTTGTTTCTGGTTAGATTGTGTTAAAGCTCAGATTAAAGTCCAACTTGACTAACAGAGCTTCAGACAGAGCAGAACCTCCAGTTAGCGTCACACCCTCATTGAATGTTGATGACATCAGCTGCAAAAGATCAATAGGAAGGATGTCATTTGAATGAAATGTTCATATCCACATATAATGACTAGTAATGATGATGGGATAAACTGATTTGCAGACATAAAGTTATTAACTGTGATATTTTGGGTCCAAGGCAGGCAAAAAAATAATGATAAAAGTCAGCTGTGAAGTTGCCAATTGGACCTTGAAGTGGCATCATCACTTAACAACTCTATGGACCTCAACAATGGCCACCCGCTCATTTATTTTTTTCATAGACTTTCCAAATAAAAGTTTGAAAGCTCAGGTCTGTGGAACTAATGACACAAGACCTGTACTAAATTCTATTTCTGAAACTTTATAAACCGCTGAGTTATTAAAGCATTTCACAGAACCTTGTGTTTTAAATGTGCTTTTTGGACTTAAAAATGCTGTGTTGGACATTAGTTAGCACGTAGCATGGCTCCGCCATGTCTTTGAACTCTGAGTATTTAGAATTTTTCTAAATGTTTAGCAATATTTTCAACTTCTAATGTCTTGCCTGTTTGTGTGTTTGTCAGTCGGGGGAGCAGCTGCTGGCCCTGTCTCCTCTCTGCTCCACAGACGTGACCAGGACCATGGCATCTCTACGGCGACGCTGGGACGATCTGCAGACGGCTGTGGCTCTCAGAGGCAGCGCCCTCCAGGACCACAGGGACCTGCTGGAGTTTCTGCAGAAGGTGGAAGAGACTGAGGCCTGGATCAGAGACAAGGTCCTGCTCATGATTATAACACAAAAACATTACACGGGATTATGAAAAGGCCCATATGACTCTGTTCTAATGTACTTTCCTCATCACAAACCTGGAGCTGTGTTTTGTTTCATTCACACCCGTTTAACACATTAACCCTACAGATTTGGGCTGAGTTCTTCTCTCAAACTAAAAACACTCTGTCCCTCCTTGTGATATCATGTGGTAATACAGGAAGTGCTCCACTGAGTTTTTAAACTCCAAGCACCTTTACTAGAATCATTTGGATGATTTCAGCCCTGAAATTACCAACCTCTATTGAACTAAATGTAAAAGGAGCTGTTAGCTTGAAAACTACCACTTCATGACATCACAAGGTGGATCAGAGCATTTTGAGCTTTGGAGATGTGGAAAGACTAATAATAAAGTGTTACTCAAACATGTGTGAACAAAACACAACTCCAGGTATAACAGCAATGGATGAATTACTCCATTAACAGCAAACACACAAATGTCCTCATAGGACACACAGGACATGGTGAAGGCACAAACATGAGCATGTCTGGTCTGTGCTGTAGGAGGTGCTGATCAGTGTCGGGGACTTGGGGAAGGATTATGAACATGGAGTCCAACTGCTAAAGAAACTGAGCGAGTTCAGAGCCAAAGGACGAGGGGTGAGTCCCACTCAGAGCCACTCTCAATACTCCTGTGGATTTATTCTTTATGATATTGAACTCACACTTTAAAGGTCCTAGTTGAGTTTGTCCTTGTTTAGTGCATATGACATACTCATTTTACTGAAACATAGTTAACATGATAATTTAAGATTTTATTTAAAAAAAAAAAAATCTTGCCTAGTTTTTTTCTATTATTTACATTTTGGTGACGTTTATAATTTTACTTCCTGGTTTGTTACCTAGCAACCATAATTTTAACAAGAGCCAAAACCTGTCTAAATTATGTAATAGTTATGATTAGACCGATAAAAATAAATGACACCACTTTTATTTTGTTAATTTAAACTGCTTTTAGAACAACTAGCGCTACTACTTCTACTTACTTTTTTAATTCTAAACTTCTTTTCAACAAACTGCCACTGTGTGACAGGAGGAGACGGTGGATGACGCTCACATCAGAGCCATAAATGACAGTGCAGCTCGTTTGGAGAAGAGGCAGAGGACAGAGGAGCTCCAGACAGTGAGGAAGAGGAGGCAGCAGCTCAACAACAGGTGCTTCATCAGAGCATGCTTTATGTAATAATAAAATGTACTTATATTTATATGACCTTTGACTTTTCATACCTCATATACAGGTGGAGCAAGTTCCATGTGGACCTCAGCGAGTACAAGGAGAAACTGCAGGGGGCGCTGGTGGTGCATGAGCTCATCAGGGAGTTAGAGGAGCTCCGGGACAGAGCCAGTGAGAAGGTAACTCTACAGACTAAGATACACTTTAATGCTCCTTCCCAGCTAACCATCTCCACATGTGAGTTTGGTCAAGACTACCTTAGCTGAATGATTTTATCTATTGTGTATTTATGGAGGAAGAGTCAAGACTGAATATCCAATCCATCAAAATGTTTCAGTATCGATGCCAATATCTAATAGCAGTATTGTATGGGTGTTGTATTTGTGCATAAACATATTGTACACACAGACTGTCCTTCTCCCTGTGTTCAGTCTTGTTTAACCTGGTCTTGTTGGTCTTGTGTCCAGATGCTGCTGGTCCAGGGTCAGGACTGTGGCTCTGACGTGGAGACTGTGGGAAATCTGATCCGACGACACGAAGAGACGGAGAGAGAGACCCGAGTCATCAAGGAGAGAGCTCAGGTCAGGCACAGAGAGAGCTCAGGTCAGACACAGAGAGAGCTCAGGTCAGGCACAGACACAGAGAGAGCTCAGGTCAGACACACAGAGAGCTCAGGTCAGGCACAGAGAGAGCTCAAGTCAGACACACAGAGAGCTCAGGTCAGGCACAGAGAGAGCTCAGGTCAGGCACAGAGAGAGCTCAAGTCAGACACACAGAGAGCTCAGGTCAGGCACAGACACACAGAGAGCTCAGGTCAGACACAGAGAGAGCTCAGGTCAGACACAGACACACCGAGAGCTCAGGTCAGACACACAGAGAGCTCAAGTCAGACACACAGAGAGCTCAAGTCAGACACACAGAGAGCTCAGGTCAGGCACAGACACAGAGAGAGCTCAGGTCAGACACACAGAGAGCTCAGGTCAGGCACAGACACAGAGAGAGCTCAGGTCAGACACACAGAGAGCTCAGGTCAGACACACAGAGAGCTCAGGTCAGGCACAGAGAGAGAGCTCAAGTCAGACACACAGAGAGCTCAGGTCAGGCACAGACACAGAGAGAGCTCAGGTCAGACACACAGAGAGCTCAGGTCAGGCACAGACACAGAGAGAGCTCAGGTCAGACACACAGAGAGCTCAGGTCAGGCACAGAGAGAGCTCAAGTCAGACACACAGAGAGCTCAGGTCAGGCACAGAGAGAGCTCAGGTCAGACACAGAGAGAGCTCAAGTCAGACACACAGAGAGCTCAGGTCAGGCACAGACACACAGAGAGCTCAGGTCAGACACAGAGAGAGCAGAGAGAGAGCTCAGACACACGATCGAGCAGGTCAGACACAGACACACCGAGAGAGCTCAGGTCAGACACACAGAGAGCTCAAGTCAGACACACAGAGAGCTCAAGTCAGACACACAGAGAGCTCAGGTCAGGCACAGACACAGAGAGAGCTCAGGTCAGACACACAGAGAGCTCAGGTCAGGCACAGACACAGAGAGAGCTCAGGTCAGACACACAGAGAGCTCAGGTCAGACACACAGAGAGCTCAGGTCAGGCACAGACACAGACACAGAGAGAGCTCAGGTTAGACACAGAGAGAGCTCAGGTCAGACACAGAGAGAGCTCAAGTCAGGCACAGAGAGAGAGCTCAGGTCTGAGTCGGAACAAGGAGAGAGCTCAGGTCAGACTCAGACATGTGTGCCAGTGGAAACTAGAGTCACTGATCTGTCTGTGCAGTCACCGTGGAAACATAAACATTACTAGATTGTGATTTTTATCAGTGTGGATTTTTTTTGTGGCTTCTACAATGAGAGTCCTTCAATTGATAATGTGATATCACATTATCAATTAGAGCCAGTCCTAATTCACAAATATGATCTAATCTGTAGTATAAAGTGTAAAATACATTATAATATAAAGAAAAGAATAATCTGTGAAAAATAACAGATGCCCTGTTTTTCAGAATCTGGAGCAGGAGGTGAACTCTCAGCTGAAGAATAGCTCTGTTCTCAAAGACAAACTGAAGGACAAACTCAGAGAGACGCAGAAGATGGTGAAGGACCTAAGACATCACGTGACAAACAGGTGAGAGACAGGAGACCAACAGGGGTCAGGCAGAAACAGGGACACCCCAAACACAGGGAATGAACCTGTTTAAATCAGTCAGAGGAGTGTGTCCTGAGCTCAGAGGAGTGGAAATGTTGTGTCCTGAGCTCAGAGGAGTGGAAATGTTGTGTCCTGGGCTCAGAGGAGTGGAGGTGTTCTGTCCTGGGCTCAGAGGAGTGGAAATGTTGTGTCCTGGGCTCAGAGGAGTGGAGGTGTTGTGTCCTGGGCTCAGAGGAGTGGAGGTGTTGTGTCCTGGGCTCAGAGGACTGGAGGTGTTATGTCTTTGGCTCAGAGGAGGACAGTTTTCTTGTGTCCTGGGCTCATGGTGAATTTTGATCTTTCACAAACAGAAAGGAACGTTTGCAGGAGGCCCACCAGCTGCAGCTCTTTAAAGCCAACCAGCGCCTCCTGTTGGATTGGTGTAAGAAGTGCAGCCGAGACATGGAGCAGAGAGGGGCCCCTGAGAGCCCAGAGGAGGCGGAGCAGCTTCTCACTGAGCACACGGACTGGAGGGTACTCAACTTCTATTTAACCTGTCTGTAGCACCTATCTGTAGCTTGTCAGTAGCACCTGTCTGTTGTACCTGTCTTTATTTCTTTTGAGTCCCTGCTCCTGCTTCCCTAAACCCATCTCTTTCTGCAGGAAGAGATAGACGCTCGCTCTGAGCGCATAGACTCTGTAAAGGACTTTGGATTAGGCCTGATCAGGTCTGGACATGAGTGTAAGTCTGAGATCCAGAGAGCCCTGGACCAGCTAGACCACGCCAAATCTGACCTGGAGCAGACCTGGACTAAACGCAGTCTGGTCTTAGAGCAGGCTCGGACTTTACAGGTGAGTTTAGGGTTAAATATTATGATTAATGAGTTTAAATGTGTGATACTGACCGTGTCTGTACTCTGCTCAGATGTTCCTGTCATCTGTGGAGCAGTGTGAGCTTTGGCTGAGCAACAAGGAGGCTTTTCTGTCCAGTCACGACCTCGGGGTAAAGACCTTTTGCATATCACCATAAATAAACTAGGGGAACTGGCTTAGTATCCTCCACTGAGTGTGTGAAGGATTTCCTCGCTCAGAGTTCAGTGTGTGAGGGGGTCAGCTCTATGTTCTTACGTTTGGTAGATAGTTTTGATGAAAGGGCCCTATGTTCCACTTGTGTTTGTTACCACATTTAGGTTCTGATATGGAGGTTCTATGTTTGAGGTAGAAGTTTTGTCTCTCAGGTGGAGGTTCTGTGCCTGAGGTGTTGGCTCTGAGGTGAAGTTCTGTTTTCCCTCAAGTGGAGGCTCTGAGATAGAAGTTATGTGCCTAAGGTGGAGGTTCTGATGTCTAGGTTCTGTATTTGAGGTGGAGGTTCTGACATCGTTGTTCTGTGTTTGAGGTGGAGGGTTTATGCCTGAGGTGGAGGCTATGTGTCTGAGGTGGAGACTGTGTCTGAGGTGGAGGTTATGTGTCTGAGGTGGAGGTTATGTATCTGATGTAGAGGTTATGTGTCTGAGGTGAAGATTCTGATGTGGAGGTTCTGTGTCTGAGGTGGAGCTTATATGTCTGAGGTAGAAGTTCTGTGTCTGAGGTAGAGGTTCTATGTTTGAGGTAGAGGCTTTGGGGTGGAGGTTCTGTGTCTGAGGTGGAGGTTATGTGTCTGAGGTTGAGCTTATGTGTCTGAATAAAGGTTCTGTATCTGAGGTGGAGGTTCTATGTCTGGGATGGAGGTTATGTGTCTGAGGTGGAAGTTCTGTGTGTGCAGTGGAGGTTATGTGGCTGAGGTGGAGGTTCAGTGTTTGAGGTGGAGGCTCTGTGTGTGCGGTGGAGGTTCTGTGTCTGAGTTGGAGGTTCTGTTTCAGGGCTCTGTCTCAGAGGTGGAAGTTCTGCTGAGGAAACATGCTCAGTTTGAGGAGGAGCTGGAGACTCAGGTCCAGCGGTTGCAGCACGTTGAGGCTCAGGCCCAAGACATGATCCAGAACAAGCACCAGAGTTCACAGACCATCAGAGAGAAGAGCAACGCACTCGGACGGAGGTAAAGAAACCAGGACTAAACCAGTACTACAGCAGGATTAAGGCCCAACTGAACCAGGACTGAAACAGGACTACAGCAGGACTAAAGCACTGGGGGCTAAACCGGGAGTAAACCAGGACTAAACCGAGACTTAACCAGAACCAAAGCAGGACTAAACACAGGTATATTTGTGCATATGAACAGACGCAGTGAGCTTCAGAAGAGAAGCAGAACTCGGCACAGAGATCTGGAGCAAGCTCTTGAGCTGCAGCAGTTTCTGTCCAACGCTTATCAGGTCTGTAACGTTTGTTTTTCCTATTTACTACTACATTAAGCACTATTTAACAAATATTTACTTTTTATATTATTATCTTAAATCCTTCTCTCTGTGCTGTACCTGTGTCAGTTTGGAGTGTGGTTGTCAGAACGCAATGCTGTAGCTCTGGATGAGAACTGGAGGGAACCAACCAACCTCCAGGCCAAACTCCTTAAGCACCAGAGCTTTGAAAGTGAAGTCCTGGCAAACCGCTACCAACTGGACAATCTCAGCAAGGTAGGACAGGGTTTAGACCTGGGTTAGCCCTGGTTTAATCTTGGGTTAGTCCCGGTGTAGATTTAGTTTTATTCCTCACTGTTGTGTTTGTCTCAGGAGGGTCAAACGTTGATGGCTGAGAGTCGTTCTGCTGAGGTTAAAGTTGGGCCCAAACTCAAAGAAGTGACAGAAAACTGGGAATCTTTGCTCCACAACTGTAAAGAGAAAAAGAACCGACTGCAGGAGGCCTACCAGGTATAAACACCTCTGCAATAACCAGTGTCAGTCACAGCTGAAATGTTAAATAGAGACATTAAACTGGTATTACACTTAAGAGCCGTCACAAGTATCAAAAATCAAAGTTAGATACTCATTTGGGCGAGTATCGATACTAACATAAATCAAAACAGAACAAATGCTGACCTTTCCTGAACAGTTTTAGAATGATCTTGTGCTTAAACAGAACTAGTTTAAAATGACATGGTAACAAAGGACATACTATTAATGTTTAAAATCACATTCTGTTGTCTAAATAATAATGTTTTTTTTTTATTATCATCCGGTATCAGAATTAATATTGAGTAATGAGTCTATTCCTTAGTTTGGAAATAGTTTGAAATGTTAGTATCACACCAACACTATTACATTTTATTCCTCGATGATCCCGGGTTGTACTTGCAGGCGCTGCAGTTTGAGCGTAGCCTTGACGACATGGAGCAGCGGGTGGAGTCAGTGGAGAGGGGCGTGTCCAGTGAAGACTGTGGCTCTGACGTGTCAACGGTCACTCGGCTCTTAAAGACTCTGCAGGGGCTGGAGCAGGAGGTCGATGGGCTACGGGACCGGCTACAGGTGAGGCACTCGATTCTGTTTTAGTCCTTCATGTTGTTAAAGATAAGACATTTTCTACAGCAGGAATATGCATTTGTTAAATGTCCTATAATACACAAAAGTGACTCTCATGAGCTTTAAGCCATGTTTTAATGCTGTTACCTCCTCAAAAACAGACCTAGAGTGGTGTTTTGTTTCACAAACATTTACACATGTATGAGCAAACCTTTATTATTAGTCTGTCTACATCTCCAAAGCTCAAAATGCTCTGTTCCACCTTGTGATGTCATGTAGTGGTAGTTTTCAAGTTAACAGCTCCTTTTACCTTTAGTTCAGTAGAGATAGGCAATTCGAGCGAAGAAATCATCCAAATGATTCTAGTGAAGGTGTATGGACACAGTGGAGCACTTCCTGTATTACCACATGATGACATCACAAGGTGGGACAGATGGTTTTCTGTTGGAGAGAAGAACTTAGCCTAAATATGCAAGGTTTGGGAGTTAAACCTGTGTGAATGAAACAAAACACAACTCCAGGTCTGTTTGTGATGAGGAAACAACAACTTGATTGTCACCAGTCTGAGTTCATCTACATGCTGCCTTGATGTGTTACCTACAAGATTTCTAAAGTCTGTGCTCAACAGTTTCCATCACCACTCCCTTGCATAGTTAAAATGTCACTTCAATCTGGAACATTGCCAAGAGCTTCAAAACTGTAGTTATCAATCCTCTCCTAAAGAAGAGCAGAACTCATGCCAAAATACTGAACAATTACAGACCCATCTCAAATCTGCCGTTTTTAGGCAAAGTCCTTGAAAAAGTTATTTACCAACAGCTTATTGACTTTCTCCAAATGTTTTCCAATCAGGTTTTAGACCCCACCACATCACTGACACTGCTCTTCTGCTCTTATCAAGGTGACACATGATACCCGCCTGAACATTGATGCAGGCGATGTCTCAGTCTTGACCCTGTTAGATCTGAGTGCTGCTTTTGACACTGTGGATCATGGGATTCTCTTACAGAGACTAGAGGCATCTCTGCTACTGCACTAAACTGGTTCAAGTCCTATCTAGAAGACAGGGGGTACTGTGTTGAAATTTGAAAAAGTGTCTCAGATAAAATGTCCCTGAGCTGTGGGGTGCCCCAGGGGTCAATCCTGGGACCTCTACATGCTGCCGTTAGGCCAGTTAATATGCAGCAATAATGTGTCCTACCAGAACTCTGCAGATGACACTCAGATCTATGTCTCACTGGCAGCAGATCCAGCTAAACTCAGACAAGACTGAAACTCAAGACAAGACAAGACTTTAAGGCATTTTCTGATACATAATGTCTTTTAGCCACTAAATACAGATGATTTAATGAAGTAAAGATGTACCAAAGTGAAATAATAAACATCAAAGTCTACATCCACAGTTAAATGTTTTTCTCATCCAGACTGTGTTGGAGACAGCGAAGAGTCTCCAGTCTCAGGGGAACTTCATGGCTGAGGAGATCCAGAGCAGAGCGGCTAAGACCATCAAGAGGTTTGACCCCCGACCTTTGTCTTTACTTGCTGTCATTGGACATCTTCTGATAGCTTCCCTTGCCTATTTAATTCTGAGGGGTGGGAATCGTGGAATTCAGCTCCCTCCACAGACTCCTCTGCCGTGTCAAGGCTGTGCACTTCACTGCCACTGCTTTATGTGCCTGTAATATGAAGTGTGGAGGGCCAATATCAAAGATTTTCTCTACACTGATCAAACAGTTCATCAGAAGAGCATTATTTTTAGTAATAATGCAGTGACATCACGCTGGGGGTGTTCTACATGCCTCTCTATAGGCGGGATGTTCAGCACTTACCATGATGACATGATGCACACATTAGCAAGCACAGAGAAAAAGATCCAAGATATATTTAAACAGCACATTTTGAGTGTTCATGGTCCTTTTTAGGAGTTTGATTTTCACAACAAAAAGGTCAGAGTGACTTACTGAAAAACTGTTGGTTAATGCTCGCTCGCTTGTGGCTGTAATGTTATTTGAGAGGGACTGTTTAACAGCACAAATCAGCTCATCTGCTGTAGTTCCAGCTAAGTCGGTTCTTTATGGTCCGACTGTGTTAAAATAAAGCTCTGATTAAGTTTAACTTGAGTAACAGAGCTTCTGACAGAGCAGTGCTTTCAGTTAGCTTCACACCCCCAGGAAATGTTGATGACATCAGATGCAAAGTACCAATTGAAATTGTTAATGGCATGATATGTGTCCTCTTAGGTACAACGGTCTGAGTGAGCCCATGCAGAGGCGCAGGGAGACTCTGGAAGCCTGGCACAGTCTGTTTCAGTTCCAGAGAGATGTGGAGCTGGAGGAGGCCTGGATCAGAGAGGTTCTGCCCAGCGTCAGCAGCCCCGAGCTGGGTAACACTCAGAGCTCCACCCAGCAGCTGCTCATCAAGCACCAGGTGTCTGTCCACCATGCCGTTTTATATGAGAACAGTTCTCTTTTCTAATTCTAAAATATTTTATCTTTATATTCCGCAGTCTCTACTGCAGGAGCTATCCAGTCACTCTGCCTCAGTCAAGTCCATTCAGGAGGCAGGACATAACCTGGTGAGTACGAGGGTTGTAGTCCTTGTGTATTAGTCAACTAAGCATTTCATTTATGTGATAAGACTGAAAATTCGGTATTTTTTGGTATTTATATGTGAAAAGTCTAATATATTCTTAATTCTTTATATAAATACATTGTTTCCTAGTACTTTTTTCCCTGCATAAATAGTAGTTTTTTTTCATGAACTCCCCCTGCAGGTGTAGTCTTGTGAGGGGCACTTTGGGTCAGATACACAGAGATACAGAATAGTTTTGAGAGCTTTTGCCACGCCCCCTTTTTAGTCAATTTAAGCTGGACTTGTCTTTCATCACCTGTACACTAAGTCCCCCCCCCTTCCCCTCACCTGTACACTGTGGTCCCTGTGACGTGCGTTCAGGTCAGGGCCCGGCACTTTGCCTCTCACGACGTCCGAGAGCGTCTAGATGAACTGAAGCGTCTCCACGAACAGCTGAAGACCGAGGCTCAGAGGAGAGACAAGCTCCTACAAGAGGCTCTGCGCATCCACAGCTTCATGGGGCAGGTAACAGTCATAAAAACACACTGTGTACAAACTGCAGCTGATGTCATCAACATTCCTTAGGAAACTGATGCTAAGTAAAGGCACTGCTCTGTCTGAAGCTCTAACAGAGTGAGGTTTTTTTTTTTATACACAATCTGACCAGGAAAGACTTGACTTAGAACTACACCAGGTGAGCTGATTTGTGCTGTTAAATAAGTCCCTCTCAAATAACATTATCCACAAGCTTCCGGGCTAGTTGCCATTAGCCATTGTTGTAGCCATATTTGTTGAAAAAGAAAAAAGTATCCAAGATAAATATTGACCCTTCAAAATTATTGTCTTCACTCTCTGGTTTATTTTCATGTTTTTTATACAAATAGTATATTGAGCTCTATTGATTGTGTACAATTTAAGTTGTAAACTGCATTTGGTTCAGTAAAAATGTTATGAAAAATGATTGTCCCATCTGTCTTGTATTGGATGAGTTGATATAGTAATTATCATGACTACTACGGCTCACGTGTGCTGTGTGTCAGGTGTCAGAGATGGAGGAGCGTCTGGAGGAGCACCGTTTGGTCCTGGAGAGTTCAGACTGTGGCAGAGACGAAGAGACCACACAGGCCTTACTCAAAGCGCTGGACTCTGTGGACTCTGAGCTCGAGAACCATCGCAAGACTGTGTCCAAGCTGCAGCAGACAGGAGCCGAACTGGAGAGTCTCAGGCATCCCAACAGGTAAACTGCTCTAAAGCAGGACTAAAGCAGGACCTAAGCAGGGCTAAACAGGATTAAAGCAGGACCTAACCAGGACTAAACAAGACTAAAGCAGGACCAAAGCAGAACTGAACCAGGACTAAAGCAGGACCTAACCAGGGATAAACAAGACTAAAGCAGGACCAAAGCAGAACTGAACCAGGACTAAAGCAGGACCTAACCAGGGATAAACAAGACTAAAGCAGGACCTAACCAGGATTAAACAGGACTAAACCAGGACTAAACAAGACTAAAGCAGGACCTAACCAGGACTAAACAAGACTAAAGCAGGACCAAAGCAGAACTGAACCAGGACTAAAGCAGGACCTAACCAGGACTAACCAGGACTAAACAGGACTAAAGCAGGACCTAACCAGGATTAAACAGGACTAAACCAGGACTAAACAAGACTAAAGCAGGACCTAACCAGGACTAAACAAGACTAAAGCAGGACCAAAGCAGAACTGAACCAGGACTAAAGCAGGACCTAACCAGGACTAAACAGGACTAAAGCAGGACCTAACCAGGACTAAAGCAGGACCTAACCAGGACTAAACAGGACAAAAGCAGGACCTAACCAGGGCTAAACAGGACTAAAGCAGGACCTAACCAGGGCTAAGCAGGACTAAAGCAGGAATAAAGCAGGACAAAACAGGACAAAAGCAGGACTAAAGCAGGACCTAACCAGGACTAAACAGGACTAAAGCGGGACGTAACCAGGACTAAAGCAGGACTAAAGCAGGATTATAGCAGGACTAAAGCACTCTAAAACAGGACTAAAGCCAGACTAACTAAAACAAGACTAAAGTGGGACTAAACAATTTCTCCTCTCTGCAGCCCCCTGGTGGCTGAGTCTCTCCCTGTGATCATGGACCTGTTTGAGTCTCTCCTGCGTCTCTCCTCATCTCGTCGAACCTCTCTGTCAGACCAGCTCCGTCTTTACGCCTATGACCGAGAGGCAAAAGAACTACAAACATGGCTGACCAACAAGAAGAGCCTGGCTGAGTCTGAGGACTGTGGGCAGGACCTTGAGGGAGTAGAGGTTTGAATATTCAGCTCAGTCATTTCATAAACATATCTGGAAAAGTAGACAGAAGCATCACCTCTGTCAAACTCAAGGTAAATTCAACTATGCAAATAATGTTTACACCTTGAGAAGCTCTCCAGAGTGGTGTTATACTACTACATATTTTATGAATATTAAAAAAACATACCTGGAGTTGTGCTTTGTTTTATTCACACATGTTTGAGTAACCCTTTAGTCTTTCTGCATCTCCAAAGTTCAAAATGTTCTGTTGTGGTAGTTTTGAAGTTAATAGCTCCTTTTACTTTTTGTTTAATAGAGGGCCGAAATTATCCAAATGATTCTAGGTGAGTACTTCCTGTATGTCCTGTACTTGACATCAGAGGGTAGATCTGTGTTTTCAGTTTGAAAGAAGAACTCAGCCTAAATGTGCAGGGTTTGTGTTAAAACATGTGTGAATGAAACAAACACACAACCCCAGGTCTGTTTTTGATGAGGAAATAACATTATAACAGATCAGAAAATAGTGTAATATGGTCTCCTTAGAACAGAAAAACATCCAGACTTGTCCTTATATGCAGTCGACATAACCATGAGTGTGTGTTGTATCTGTGGTAGATTCTTCAGAAGAGGCTGGAGTCTCTTATGGCTGAGGTGTCTTCTCTGGGCCGCAGTCGTCTCTCGGGACGTCCAACGACTGGCCCGGGGGCTTCAGAGGGGACGCTCAGGCTCGAAACAGGGACGAGACTGTGAGCCACCTGTGGGAGGAGCTAAGCAGCGCGCTCACTGCCAGAGAACAGTCACATGACACTGAGGGACACAGGTCACATGACTCTGAGGACAGGTCACATGATCCTGATGATGTGATGATGCTGTAAGTGTGGCCGCTATAAACGTCTCTTTATGATTTCAGAAACTGCGTTTGGCTCGAGAGGTTCACCAGTTTAACCCACGACGCAGAGGAGTTGAAGGGATGGATGGCAGAGAAAGACCTGGTCCTGGAGTCTGAAGATCCGGATCAGGACCTGCTCTCTGTGCAGACTCTGTTCAGACAGCACCAGGCTCTAGAGGTACAGCCCTACACAAGTCTAATCTGCATGGGTCTAAACTGCAAAGATCTAATCTGCACAGATCTAACCTGCACAAATCTGATTTTAAGAGGTTTAAACTGTAGAGGTTTAATAACACCAGGCTTTTGGCGGTACAGCCCCACATAGTCCTGCATAGATCACTGCAGAGGTCTAACCCATAGAGGTCTAATCTGCAGAGGTCTAATCTGCAGTGGTCTGATCTGCACAGTTGAGGCAGGAGTCAGTGGTCACACATTAAATAACATATTTTCACATACCATGGATATTGTGGTGTGTGGTGAATTTAGATGTATATATGGAGCAAACCAAACAGCTTCTAACCTGTGAGAAAGTACTTTTCTCGAAAGTGTTTGCTTGTTCCAGAGAGACTTGGGCCTGATCTCTGAGGAGGTTAGCCGCTGTAGAACGAGGGCCGTGCTCTGATTCGCCGACAGCCTGCGGCCCTGCGCTCTGTGGAGCAGAGACTGGAGGAGCTGGAGGAGCACTGGAGCAGCCTGGAGCTCAAAGCTTCGAGCAGAAGAGCAAGACTGGAGAGAGCCCAGGAGGTGTGGAGCTTCATGGACCAGAGCAACCAGATCATGTACGCCTAACCCAAACCTAATCCTATCCCTGTACACTACTACTGTTATCAATGTGAGGCTAAAGACTAGACCAAGGGAGCAAAGCTGGAGAGAGGCCAGGGGGTGTGGAGCATCATGGAGCAGAGCACTCAGATAATGTACATCTAACTCAGTGTTTCTCAAACTGTGGTACATGTACTCTAAACAAGGCCTCATTTAGAGTCCATAGATGTGATGTGTAGACTGTGATTGGAGCAGGTTCCTCCCAGTCCAGACTAAATACTGTTGTGTTGCAGGTCATGGCAAAGGCAGATGCTGTCTCTGCTCAGAGCTGAGGCTCAGGTGGTCTCAGGATCTGACCTGGATCAGCTGATCAGGAAACACACAGAGAGACATGATCAAATCAACCGCCAGAAGAGTAAAAGTGACGCAGTGAGAGAGGAGGGGAGCAGGCTACTACAAGAAGGTGGCCTCATGTGTGCTGAGGTAAACTACTACTATAACTACAACTACTACTGCTACCTCTGCTACTGCTACAACAACTTCTGCTACTACTACTGCTGCTACTTCACTGCTATTACTACTACTACAACTACCACTACTACTACTGCTACTACTGCCACTAGTATGACATACTAGTACTGAATACACAGAGAGCAGGGGAGGAGGCTACTGCAAGAGGGAGGCCTCATGTGTGCATGTGAGGTAAGGTGAGCTACTGCTACTACTACTGTTACTACTACATAGTTCTTTATCAGTTCATGTAATGCTAGCTTTTGTTAGCTTTGCATGTTTCAGGTGGTGTTTGTGTGTAGGCATTGAGGGCGGAGGCTCTTGGTGATGGTTGTCTTCTTTACAGGTGGAGGCTCGGGTGTCGGAGCTGCAGCTGCTGCAGGATCAGCTGATCTCTCTGTGGGAGGAGCTCAGAGTGTTTTATGAAGAAGAACGAGAGATGTTTGTCCTAAGAAAAGAGCTGGAGCAGGCTGAACGCTGGCTCAGCAGCCACGAGAGGGCGCTCACCTCACAGGACTATGGGTGAGACTAGGACTGGACCTGAACCAGAACTAAACCTGGGCTAGAACTAAACCAGGACCACAGGGTGAGACTAGGGCTGGAACTAAACCAGGACAACAGGGTGAGACTAGGGCTGGAACCAAACCAGGACTAGGCCAAGACTAGACCTGGAATAGACCAGGTCTATGAGGAAAGACCAGGTCTAGAACCAAACCAACACTATGGGGTAGTCTTGAAAGACTTGGTTTAGTCTTGGTTTTATTCTTGATTTAGTCCTGGTTTAGGAGACCTGGTTCAGTCCTGGTTTCGACCTTGTTGTTGCTGTGCTCTTCAGGACTGTGTGTCTGACGTGTTGGAGCTCCTGAAGAGGCAGGAGGATCTGGAGGCCATGATCCAGGCTCAAAACGAGCGCTTCAATGCTCTGCAGAAGAAGACCACTCAGGTTTGAGCTTTTATGTTGTTGTTTCTTTATGTTAACACACATTCATGTGTAATGCCAGAGTAGATATGAGCATTGTGCAGAAGCTGAAGATGATGTTTTAGCTTTGCTGCACACTACCACTAAAAAGTTTGGATGCACCTTTTTTCTTTAAGTTTACCAGTTTCATTTTGTATGCACACAGAATACATCAAATATATGAAGCAAAATATATGGAATTATGTGGCAAAGAAAAAATTCTTTGCTACATAATTCTATGCCATGTCAGGGTCAAGAAATGCCAAAAGTGCAAAGCAGTGATCAATTTGTAACATGTAGAATCTAAAACATGTTTTTAGATTCTGTTTTAGTGATGTTTTGAGTTATTTTGATGTGTGTCATTCATAGATGTGATGTCTTCAGTGAGAATCTACAATGCAAATAATCATGGAAATAAAGAAGAAACAAAAATGTTAAAGTGTGTCCAAACCTTCAACTGGTTGTGTAATTGATCTGTCTTTTTGCAGAGAGAGAAGAGACTGCAGATTTTGAGGAATGAGGACGTTTCTGACAGAAAACCTCCGGTCAGAGTCTCGTCTCTGAAGCGGAAACCTTCTGATCCCAAACTGAGACCTGGATCCCCCTCAAGAAACGCCCGGACCACTGCTCCAGCTGACCGCTACAGCAGAGAGCAGACCACACCTCCATCTGACCGCTACAGCAGAGAGCAGACCACACCTCCATCTGACCGCTACAGCAGAGAGCAGACCACACCTCCATCTGACCGCTACAGCAGAGAGCAGACCACACCTCCAGCTGACCGCTACAGCAGAGAGCAGACCACACCTCCATCTGACCGCTACAGCAGAGAGCAGACCACACCTCCATCTGACCGCTACAGCAGAAATGAGACAGACAACAAATCTACTGTCCGCTCATCCTATAAAGACCTCCAGCCCACACCTTTATCTGACCACTACAGCAGGGAAGAGGAGACTGACAACACACAGTCCTCACCCGTGTCTCCAACCAGACGAAGAGCTTGGCTGTACAACAGAGACTTTCAGAAGGCCTCTGTGTCTGACCACAGCTCTGAAGAGGAGACTGAAAGGATGACCACAGCTAAACCAACAATTCAAGTCTACTGTACCAAAACTTCCAGAATCCTCCTCCATTTTGTCCTCTCCTCAAAACCTCTCACTGCACCAAGAGCACAGCTGTCCTCTCTGTCTGACCCACAACACCAAGGATGAAGAAACATCTCAAATGTTCTCAGCAAAACCACAGGGGGGGCACTAGAACGTCATCACCAAAACATCAGGAATCTTCAGCCATTTCATCCTCATCAGAATCTCGTACCAGGTTTAGACCAAGATCAAGCGACACGAATATGACGAATACAGCTCTATCTGACCACAGCAAAGAGGAGGAGGGTGATGGAACATCCACAGCACAACCACGTTCCAGTCGATTTAGGAGCTACAGATCTGACCCCAGTGAAGACTCCTCTCCATCATCTCCAAACAAACCTCCAGAATCTCCAAAATCTCCTACCATTTCATCCTCATCAGAATCTCTCTTGAGGTTTAGACCTAGATCCAGAGACAACAACATGAGGAACACGGCTCTATCTGCAACAGCAAAGAGGAGGAGAGCTATCAAACACCCACAGCACAACCACGTACCAGACGATTTAGGAGCTACAGATCTGACCCCAGTGAAGATTCCACTCCACCATCTTCACCCACCCTCCAGAGTCTCCAACCACAGAATCTAAAGTCAAGCCACCACTAGCTCCTAAACCTCGGTGACCGCTCTGCAGCGGCCAGCCAACAATCTGCATCTGAAAGTGTTCAAACGGGAGATTCACCTCCATCGGTCAGAAAAAGACTCACTCCTCCGGCTGTTGCCCCTCCGCCCCCTCCTCAAAGTCCTCTAGAGATGGCCCTAAGACGAGCAGAGGTTCACTGTCCTTAAAGAAGAGTCAAAGCCTAAATCGCAGAGCAAGATTCTGAGGCGCAGCCCACTTTACAGGAAGAGGAGCAAGATCAGAAAGTCTGCCACCAGAAGAGCCAGAGGTAAGGTTTAAGATAATGGAAAGTTAAAGGATCACTACAGATACAAACACACAAAATGCTATGACAATGTAGTGTCACTGTTAGCACTTAGTTTTAACTCAGAAAGTCACTGGTTCAAAAGTCACTGTTGTCTGAGCAAAACACTTCTCCGACATTACTCCTCCAGGCTGGAAGGGCATCTGGCATTTTGCGAAATTGACTTTCAGAGCTTTTTTTGCCATTTTATAGCTGTTTCGTCTCACTGACCCTCTGAACTTGTAGCAGACTTGTTGTTGTTTTTATATTAATACTGTGATTTAAAATGTCTGCAAATTGTAGATAATGATGGATGTCAGAGATTATGACTATAAGCACAGCTGTATAGTTTTCTTTAAGGTCACATTGACTTTTTCAACTACTAATGATTTTAGTTTTTGTTGTCCCAGAGTTAACCTGTGTTTCTTCTGTAGGTGAGGCTGTGGGCCGAACGTCCGGATGCAGGGGGGCGCTGGAGCTGAAACGAAAGCAAGGAGGAAGTAAGGTGAGAGGGACACAAACAATTATATGAACAGTGTTGGGAATCTTACTTCAAAAATGTAATTAGTTATAGTTACAAGTTACTTCTCCCAAAAAGTAACTGAGTTACCATCTCAGTTACTTTTTGTTACTCGTAGGCAAAGTAACTATATGCCGTTACTATGTTAAAAAAATAAAAACACAACAGATGTGAACCTTAACATTTATTTCACTTTAACAGATTGTAATTATATTGTATTTGTTTAAAGTGATCCGTGGAATATCTGACACCAGCCTGACACTTTCAGTCACATTTAAACATATGTCCATATCAAATATGTCACAGTAGTTTTGTGTAAGTTGAGGAGGAGGCGCCGTGCGTCAGAGCGTCACGTTTCTGATCAAAACTCAACTCGGACCCAAACAGCTGTCAATGCACGTGTGACAGGACACCATTTCCCATCATGCATAAGCGTTTGTAGCCCATGCAGGCGCCGCAGTCGGTGGGAGCTGCTGCGCTCTCCTCGCTCAAAAAATTGCGGCCGTGTCCCAATTCGCCAAATGCACCGTTCCATGTTCTGTTCGAAGTGCGGGTCGAAAGTACCGCCCGACTTAAATGTCCCGTTCGAGCGGCGCATTTAAGGGACTTTGGTTATTGAGACACGGCAATTAACCAACCAGCCTCGCTCTCACGAGATTATCTGTGCCCGCCTCATCTCAAACAAGCCTCTGATCTCACCCCGAGCCTCTTTCACCAAAGAAACACACAGCGCTGCAGCTCCCTTCTATGAGAGATGCTCTGATAAAGAGCAGAGTGAACTGAAGTAATAGTACCGTGCCACATTTTACTGTCAGTAACGGTAACGGCGTTGGGACGCTGGGAAAAGTAATTAGTTAAATTACTCCATTAGTGGAAAAAACACGTTAGTAACGCCGTTATTGTTTTAACGCCGTTATTCCAACACTGTATATGAATATGAGGTTGACCTTCAGTTTTCTTCAACTTTTGGTCTAAACATTAACCTGAGTTTTTTAAAAATGTCCCACAGCTGGATCACTGGGAGCAGGTGTTTGCTGTTCTGGAGTCTGACTCTGCTGAGACTGTTCCAAGACAAAGAGGCTGCCGCTCAAGTAACTGCTCAAACTTGGCTGTTATCACAAACATCGGCCAGTCTTATAACGTCCTAATGTCTGTATTGTTTAATACTCTTCCTCCCCTTCCACAGGGTACCACCAGGTGGCCCCCCATCAGCCTGAGAGGAGCCGTGTGCAGAGAGAACGTGTACTACAGAAGAAAAGAACCACACATTCAAACTCATGTGAGCGTTTCATCTTTAGGCTCAGGGTTAAATAGGCGCTTATAGCCTGCAGCTTTAGGTTTCAGATTTAGCACCAGGCTCAGCAGCTATTAATGCATATCTATGGCAGAATGTTCAGAAGTTACCATGGCCACACAATGCCCACAGATTGTCTTAAAACTCAAGAGAAAATACAAATGGATTTAAACAGCACATTTTCAGGAGCCTGTGTGAGTGTTTCATGGTCTTGTTTAGAAGTTTGATTTTACACAAAAAAGTGACAGTAACTAACTGAAACACTGTTGGCTAATGCTAGCTAGTTTGGACTAATCTTGTTGTGAGACTTGTTGTTTAAGAGCACAAATCAGCTCACCTGCTGTATTCCCAGCTAAGTCAGTTTCTTTATGGTCAGATTGTGTTCAGATAAAGCTCAGATTAAAGTCCAACTTGGGTAACCAAAGCTTCATACAGAGCAGTGCCCTACATTTAGCACACCACTCCCAGAAAATTTTGATGGCGTCAGCTGCAAAGTATCAATTATTACACTATAGATTGTTGTGATATCATATGAAACCCAGTGATATTAAAACCAGCCCATGTCTGTAACCAGGACACCAGAGCCCTTAAATGCACATGTACATGCACAGCTTTAGGCTCTTTTTTTAGAGTTACATACACTGATATATCTATAAGCGATGGAATAAAATACACACACTGTTAGATCTATAAACGACGGACATAAAATATCCACAGTGATATATCTATAAACTATGGAAATAAAAACAAAATAATCAAATGCAATGTCTGTGTTCTCCTTCTCTCCCCTCTTTCTCCTCCTTCCTCCTCCTCTGTCCCTCTTCTCCTCCCCTCTGCCCCTCCTCTCCTCTTCCTTCTTCTCTGCCTCTCTGTCCCTCCTCCCTCTCTCCCCTTCGTCCCTCTCCTCCTCCTCCCTCTCTCTGTCCCTCTTCTTCTCCGTATCTCCTCTTTCTCTCTGTCTCTCATCTGGAGACAGCAGCCTGTTCATGTTTGCTGCTCAGAGTAAAGAGCTGCAGCTGCTGTGGATCAGGAGGCTCCAGAACCAAGACTTCCGGCTCCTCAGAATCTGAGGACTCCAGGGTGAGAGCCAGGCTCATGAGTAATCCTTCACTATTAGGTACTCCTGATCAGGTCCAAGCTGATGATAATCCTCCAGTTGAGGTTACTCCTGACCAGGCAGGCTTGGGTTTAGACTAAGGTGATTTTTTGGACCTATGGGAAGCCACCATAATCTCTTCTGTTAATGGGAAACACTGCAATAGTTTCATCTATTTATAGTGTGACAGGATTTTTTCCACTTTCACAAGATATATATCTGATTTTGAATTGTTAGTTTTCTATGGGCAACAGTGCAAATGTGTTAAAACCACTTTAAAACCCATGATAGAACAATAAATCTCCTGTAATTGTAAATCATGTTCTTCTGAAGTCTGAAATTAATGATTATTTTAGCGTGGACTAATGAGCTGTTCTTTTTGGACTTGTCGACTGTTAAGCGTATTTCTATTTGTCCCTTGAATGTTTTAATAGGTGCATTGTAAGTAGAGATTGAAATATGTGGATAACTGGCTTCTAGTTTTACGGAGCGACATTTTACACATTTTATGGGTCGTTACAATGAGAAATTGTTAATTCTCTGTTGAGAGGTTTGATTAAATATGCTGTCTGTGCTTTAACGTGCTATCTAGTCCAGATAAAATAGCAGGAATCAGCCCTGTTTTTTGTACTTACAGCAGGGCGGTCTTTCATTGAACCCTCAGTCTGGAGAACTCACTGAGGACACACCGCCCCGAAACAAGAGGAGGGAGAGGAGAGGAGAGAGGGAATGAGAGAGAGAGAGAGAGTAGGGTAGGTAGGGCAATAGAGGAGCGTCCTAGAGCAACCCCTCCAGCCCTCCCCCCAACCTCCCTCACACCTACTCCATACCAGTCACTAAGCTACACTTCAGGTATCCCACCACTGGATCTGATCATCTGACTGTTTAACTCAGACTAATC
>JAIEZT010000068.1:22078301-22332721 GCA_019594935.1 Periophthalmus modestus | reverse complement strand
TGGGAGAGTCTCAGCATCCCAAACAGGCAACGCTCACTAAAGCTAGGACTACAAGCCGGACTAAGCAGGGCTTTCAACAGGTATTAACGCAGGGAACTAACCAGATCTAAACAAGACTTAAGCAGGACCAAAAGACAGAAATGAAACAGGACTAAGCAGACCTAACGCAGGGATAAACAAGACTAGAAGAAGGGACTCAACCAGGCATAACAGGAACTTACAACAGGACTAAACAAGACTAAAGCAGGACCAAAGCAGACTGACCAGGAAAAGCAGGACCTAACCAGGGATAAACAGACTAAGCAGGACCAAAGCAGAACTGAACCAGGGACTAAAAGAGGACCTAAACCAGGGATAAAACAGGACTAAAACAGGACCTAACCAGGAACGTAAAACAGGACTAAAGCAGGACGTAACCAGGACTAAAGCAGGACCTAAAGCAAACAGGACCTAAACCAGGAAGTAAACTGAGGGACTAAAGCAGGACCTAAACCAGGACTAAACAGGACTAAAAGGACAGGACCTAACCAGGACTAAACAGGACTAAACAGGACCTAGCCAGGACTTAAACCAGGACTAACGCAGACGTAACCAAAGGCAGGACTAACAGGGACTACAGCAGGACTAACCAGGGGACTAAACAGGACTAAAGCAGGAACCCTAACCAGGACTAAACAGGACTAAAGCAGGACGTAACCAGGACTAACAGGACTAAAGCAGGACCTAACCAGGACTAAAACAGGACTAAAGCAGGACTAAAGCAGAACTAACCAGGACTAAAGGACAGGCACCTAAAGCAGGACTACTAAACAGGACTAAAGCAGGACCTAACCAGGACTAAACAGGACTAAAGCGGGACGTAACCAGGACTAAAGCAGGACTAAAGCAGGATTATAGCAGGACTAAAGCACTCTAAAACAGGACTAAAGCCAGACTAACTAAAACAAGACTAAAGTGGGACTAAACAATTTCTCCTCTCTGCAGCCCCCTGGTGGCTGAGTCTCTCCCTGTGATCATGGACCTGTTTGAGTCTCTCCTGCGTCTCTCCTCATCTCGTCGAACCTCTCTGTCAGACCAGCTCCGTCTTTTACGCCTAATATGACCGAGAGGCAAAAGAACTACAAACATGGCTGACCAACAAGAAGAGCCTGGCTGAGTCTGAGGACTGTGGGCAGGACCTTGAGGGAGTAGAGGTTTGAATATTCAGCTCAGTCATTTCATAAACATATCTGGAAAAGTAGACAGAAGCATCACCTCTGTCAAACTCAAGGTAAATTCAAACTATGCAAATAATGTTTACACCTTGAGAAGCTCTCCAGAGTGGTGTTATACTACTACATATTTTATGAATATTAAAAAAAAAAACATACCTGGAGTTGTGCTTTGTTTTATTCACACATGTTTGAGTAACCCTTTAGTCTTTCTGCATCTCCAAAGTTCAAAATGTTCTGTTGTGGTAGTTTTGAAGTTAATAGCTCCTTTTACTTTTTGTTTAATAGAGGGCCGAAATTATCCAAATGATTCTAGGTGAGTACTTCCTGTATGTCCTGTACTTGACATCAGAGGGTAGATCTGTGTTTTCAGTTTGAAAGAAGAACTCAGCCTAAATGTGCAGGGTTTGTGTTAAACATGTGTGAATGAAACAAAACACAACCCCAGGTCTGTTTTTGATGAGGAAATAACATTATAACAGATCAGAAAATAGTGTAATATGGTCTCCTTAGAACAGAAAAACATCCAGACTTGTCCTTATATGCAGTCGACATAACCATGAGTGTGTGTTGTATCTGTGGTAGATTCTTCAGAAGAGGCTGGAGTCTCTTATGGCTGAGGTGTCTTCTCTGGGCCGCAGTCGTCTCTCGGACGTCCAACGACTGGCCCGGGGGCTTCAGAGGGACGCTCAGGCTCGAAACAGGGACGAGACTGTGAGCCACCTGTGGGAGGAGCTAAGCAGCGCGCTCACTGCCAGAGAACAGGTCACATGACACTGAGGGACAGGTCACATGACTCTGAGGGACAGGTCACATGATCCTGATGATGTGATGATGCTGTAAGTGTGGCCGCTATAAACGTCTCTTTATGATTTCAGAAACTGCGTTTTGGCTCGAGAGGTTCACCAGTTTAACCACGACGCAGAGGAGTTGAAGGGATGGATGGCAGAGAAAGACCTGGTCCTGGAGTCTGAAGATCCGGATCAGGACCTGCTCTCTGTGCAGACTCTGTTCAGACAGCACCAGGGCTCTAGAGGTACAGCCCTACACAAGTCTAATCTGCATGGGTCTAAACTGCAAAGATCTAATCTGCACAGATCTAACCTGCACAAATCTGATTTTAAGAGGTTTAAACTGTAGAGGTTTTAATAACACCAGGCTTTGGCGGTACAGCCCCACATAGTCTGCATAGATCACTGCAGAGGTCTAACCCATAGAGGTCTAATCTGCAGAGGTCTAATCTGCAGTGGTCTGATCTGCACAGTTGAGGCAGGAGTCAGTGGTCACACATTAAATAACATATTTTCACATACCATGGATATTGTGGTGTGTGGTGAATTTAGATGTATAATGGAGCAAACCAAACAGCTTCTAACCTGTGAGAAAGTACTTTTCTCGAAAGTGTTTGCTTGTTCCAGAGAGACTTGGGCCTGATCTCTGAGGAGGTTAGCCGCTGTAGAACCGAGGGCCGTGCTCTGATTCGCCGACAGCCTGCGGCCCTGCGCTCTGTGGAGCAGAGACTGGAGGAGCTGGAGGAGCACTGGAGCAGCCTGGAGCTCAAAGCTTCGAGCAGAAGAGCAAGACTGGAGAGAGCCCAGGAGGTGTGGAGCTTCATGGACCCAGAGCAACCAGATCATGTACGCCTAACCCAAACCTAATCCTATCCCTGTACACTACTACTGTTATCAATGTGAGGCTAAAGACTAGACCAAGGGAGCAAAGCTGGAGAGAGGCCAGGGGGTGTGGAGCATCATGGAGCAGAGCACTCAGATAATGTACATCTAACTCAGTGTTTCTCAAACTGTGGTACATGTACTCTAAACAAGGCCTCATTTAGAGTCCATAGATGTGATGTGTAGACTGTGATTGGAGCAGGTTCCTCCCAGTCCAGACTAAATACTGTTGTGTTGCAGGTCATGGCAAAGGCAGATGCTGTCTCTGCTCAGAGCTGAGGCTCAGGTGGTCTCAGGATCTGACCTGGATCAGCTGATCAGGAAACACACAGAGAGACATGATCAAATCAACCGCCAGAAGAGTAAAAGTGACGCAGTGAGAGAGGAGGGGAGCAGGCTACTACAAGAAGGTGGCCTCATGTGTGCTGAGGTAAACTACTACTATAACTACAACTACTACTGCTACCTCTGCTACTGCTACAACAACTTCTGCTACTACTACTGCTGCTACTTCACTGCTATTACTACTACTACAACTACCACCACTACTACTACTACTACTGCTACTACTGCCACTAGTATGACATACTAGTACTGAATACACAGAGAGCAGGGGAGGAGGCTACTGCAAGAGGGAGGCCTCATGTGTGCATGTGAGGTAAGGTGAGCTACTGCTACTACTACTGTTACTACTACATAGTTCTTTATCAGTTCATGTAATGCTAGCTTTTGTTAGCTTTGCATGTTTCAGGTGGTGTTTGTGTGTAGGCATTGAGGGCGGAGGCTCTTGGTGATGGTTGTCTTCTTTACAGGTGGAGGCTCGGGTGTCGGAGCTGCAGCTGCTGCAGGATCAGCTGATCTCTCTGTGGGAGGAGCTCAGAGTGTTTTATGAAGAAGAACGAGAGATGTTTGTCCTAAGAAAAGAGAGCTGGAGCAGGCTGAACGCTGGCTCAGCAGCCACGAGAGGGCGCTCACCTCACAGGACTATGGGGTGAGACTAGGACTGGACCTGAACCAGAACTAAACCTGGGCTAGAACTAAACCAGGACCACAGGGTGAGACTAGGGCTGGAACTAAACCAGGACAACAGGGTGAGACTAGGGCTGGAACCAAACCAGGACTAGGCCAAGACTAGACCTGGAATAGACCAGGTCTATGAGGAAAGACCAGGTCTAGAACCAAACCAACACTATGGGGTAGTCTTGAAAGACTTGGTTTAGTCTTGGTTTATTCTTGATTTAGTCCTGGTTTAGACCTGGTTCAGTCCTGGTTTCGACCTTGTTGTTGCTGTGCTCTTCAGGACTGTGTGTCTGACGTGTTGGAGCTCCTGAAGAGGCAGGAGGATCTGGAGGCCATGATCCAGGCTCAAAACGAGCGCTTCAATGCTCTGCAGAAGAAGACCACTCAGGTTTGAGCTTTATGTTGTTGTTTCTTTATGTTAACACACATTCATGTGTAATGCCAGAGTAGATATGAGCATTGTGCAGAAGCTGAAGATGATGTTTTAGCTTTGCTGCACACTACCACTAAAAAGTTTGGATGCACCTTTTTTCTTTAAGTTTACCAGTTTCATTTTGTATGCACACAGAATACATCAAATATATGAAGCAAAATATATGGAATTATGTGGCAAAGAAAAAATTCTTTGCTACATAATTCTATGCCATGTCAGGGTCAAGAAATGCCAAAAGTGCAAAGCAGTGATCAATTTGTAACATGTAGAATCTAAAACATGTTTTTAGATTCTGTTTTAGTGATGTTTTGAGTTATTTTGATGTGTGTCATTCATAGATGTGATGTCTTCAGTGAGAATCTACAATGCAAATAATCATGGAAATAAAGAAGAAACAAAAAATGTTAAAGTGTGTCCAAACCTTCAACTGGTTGTGTAATTGATCTGTCTTTTTGCAGAGAGAGAAGAGACTGCAGATTTTGAGGAATGAGGACGTTTCTGACAGAAAACCTCCGGTCAGAGTCTCGTCTCTGAAGCGGAAACCCTTCTGATCCCAAAACTGAGACCTGGATCCCCCCTCAAGAAACGCCCGGACCACTGCTCCAGCTGACCGCTACAGCAGAGAGCAGACCACACCTCCATCTGACCGCTACAGCAGAGAGCAGACCACACCTCCATCTGACCGCTACAGCAGAGAGCAGACCACACCTCCATCTGACCGCTCCATCTGCAGACCGCACCTCCAGCTGACCGCTACAGCAGAGAGCAGACCACACCTCCATCTGACCGCTACAGCAGAGAGCAGACCACAGCACAGCAGAAATGAGACAGACAACAAATCTACTGTCCGCTCATCCTATAAAGACCTCCAGCCCACACCTTTATCTGACCACTACAGCAGGGAAGAGGAGACTGACAACACACAGTCCTCACCCGTGTCTCCAACCAGACGAAGAGCTTGGCTGTACAACAGAGACTTTCAGAAGGCCTCTGTGTCTGACCACAGCTCTGAAGAGGAGACTGAAAGGATGACCACAGCTAAACCACACAAGTCTACTGTACCAAAACTTCCAGAATCCTCCTCCATTTTGTCCTCATCAAAACCTCTCACTGCACCAAGAGCACAGCTGTCCTCTCTCTCTGACCACAGCACCAAGGAAGGATAAAGAAACATCTCAAATGTTCTCAGCAAAACCACAGGGGGGCACTAGAACGTCATCACCAAAACATCAGGAATCTTCAGCCATTTCATCCTCATCAGAATCTCGTACCAGGTTTAGACCAAGATCAAGCGACACGAATATGACGAATACAGCTCTATCTGACCACAGCAAAGAGGAGGAGGGTGATGGAACATCCACAGCACAACCACGTTCCAGTCGATTTAGGAGCTACAGATCTGACCCCAGTGAAGACTCCTCTCCATCATCTCCAACCAAACCTCCAGAATCTCCAAAATCTCCTACCATTTCATCCTCATCAGAATCTCTCTTGAGGTTTAGACCTAGATCCAGAGACAACAACATGAGGAACACGGCTCTATCTGACAACAGCAAAGAGGAGGAGAGCTATCAAACACCCACAGCACAACCACGTACCAGACGATTTAGGAGCTACAGATCTGACCCAGTGAAGATTCCACTCCACCATCTTCACCCAAACCTCCAGAGTCTCCAACCACAGAAATCTAAAGTCAAGCCACCACTAGCTCCTAAACCTCGTGTGACATCTGCAGCGGCCAGCCAACAATCTGCATCTGAAGTGTTCAAACGGGATTCACCTCCATCGGTCAGAAGACTCACTCCTCCGGCTGTTGCCCCTCCGCCCCCTCCTCAAAGTCCTCTAGAGATGGCCCTAAGAAGAGCAGAGTTCACTGTCATTAAAGAAGAGTCAAAGCCAATCGCAGAGCAAGATTCTGAGGCGCAGCCCACTTTACAGGAAGAGGAGCAGAGATCAGAAAGTCTGCCACCAGAAGAGCCAGAGGTAAGGTTTAAGATATGGGAATATTAAAAGGATCACTACAGATACAAACACACAAATGCTATGACAATGTAGTGTCACTGTTAGCACTTAGTTTTAACTCAGAAAGTCACTGGTTCAAAAAGTCACTGTTGTCTGAGCAAAACACTTCTCCGACATTACTCCTCCAGGCTGGAAAGGGCATCTGGCATTTTGCGAAAATTGACTTTTCAGAGCTTTTTGCCATTTTATAGCTGTTTCTTCTCACTGACCCTCTGAACTTGTAGCAGACTTGTTGTTGTTTTATATTAATACTGTGATTTAAAATGTGCAAATTGTAAGATAATGATTTATCAGGATTATGACTATAGAGCACAGCTGTATAGTTTCTTTAGGTCACATTGACTTTTTCAAACTAAAATGATTTTAGTTTTTGTTGTCCCAGAGTTAACTGTGTTTTCTGTAGGTGAGCTGTGGGCCGAACGTCCGGATGCAGGGGGCGCTGGAGCTGAAAACGAAAGCAAGGAGGAAGTAAGGTGAGAGGGACACAAACAATTATATGAACAGTGTTGGGAATCTTACTTCAAAAAATGTAATTAGTTTATAGTTACAAGTTACTTCTCCCAAAAAGTAACTGAGTTACCATCTCAGTTACTTTTTGTTACTAGGCAAAGTAACTATGCCGTTACTATGTTAAAAAAATAAAAACACAACAGATGTGAACCTTTAACATTTATTTCACTTTAACAGATTGTAATTATATTGTATTTGTTTAAAGTGATCCATATCTGACACCAGCCTGGACACTTTCAGTCACATTTAAACATATGTCCATATCAAATATGTCACAGTAGTTTGTGTAAAGTTGGAGGAGGAGGCGCCGTGCGTCAGAGCGTCACGTTTCTGATCAAAACTCAACTCGGACCCAAACAGCTGTCAATGCACGTGTGACAGGACACCATTTCCCATCATGCATTAAGCGTTTGTAGCCCATGCAGGCGCCGCAGTCGGTGGAGCTGCTGCGCTCTCCTCGCTCAAAAATTGCGGCCGTGTCCCAATTCGCCAAATGCACCGTTCCATGTTCTGTTCGAAGTGCGGGTCGAAGTACCGCCCGACTTAAATGTCCCGTTCGAGCGGCGCATTTAAGGGACTTTGGTTAATTGAGACACTCAATTAACCAACCAGCCTCGCTCTCACGAGATTATCTGTGCCCGCCTCATCTCAAACAAGCCTCTGATCTCACCCCGAGCCTCTTTCACCAAAGAAACACAACAGCGCTGCAGCTCCCTTCTATGAGAGATGCTCTGATAAAGAGCAGAGTGAACTGAAGTAATAGTACCGTGCCACATTTTACTGTCAGTAACGGTAACGGCGTTGGGACGCTGGGAAAAGTAATTAGTTAAATTACTCCATTAGTGGAAAAAACACGTTAGTAACGCCGTTATTGTTTAACGCCGTTATTTCCAACACTGGACATAAATATGAGGTTTGACCTTCAGTTTCTTCAACTTTGTGTCTAAACATTAACCTGAGTTTTTAAAATGTCCCACAGCTGGATCACTGGGAGCAGGTGTTTGCTGTTCTGGAGTCTGACTCTCTGAGACTGTTCCAAGACAAAGAGGCTGCCGCTCAAGTAACTGCTCAAACTTTGCTGTTATCACAAACATCGGCCAGTCATTATAACGTCATAATGTCTGTACGTTTAATACTCTTCCTCCCCTTCCACAGGGGACCACCAGGTGGCCCCCCATCAGCCTGAGAGGAGCCGTGTGCAGAGAGAACGTGTACTACAGAAGAAAAGACCACACATTCAAACTCATGTGAGCGTTTCATCTTTAGGCTCAGGGTTAAATAGCGCTTATAGCCTGCAGCTTTAGGTTTCATATTTAGCACCAGGCTCAGCAGCTATTATGCATATCTATGGCAGAATGTTCAGAAGTTACCATGGCCACACAATGCCCACAGATTGTCTTAAAACTCAAGAGAAAATACAAAATGGATTTAAACAGCACATTTTCAGGAGCCTGTGTGAGTGTTCATGGTCTTGTTTAGAAGTTTGATTTTACACAAAAAAGTGACAGTAACTAACTGAAAAACTGTTGGCTAATGCTAGCTAGTTTTGGACTAATCTTGTTGTGAGACTTGTTGTTTAAGAGCACAAATCAGCTCACCTGCTGTAGTTCCAGCTAAGTCAGTTCTTTATGGTCAGATTGTGTTCAGATAAAGCTCAGATTAAAGTCCAACTTGGGTAACAAAGCTTCAGACAGAGCAGTGCCTACATTTAGCACACCACTCCCAGAAAATGTTGATGGCGTCAGCTGCAAAGTATCAATTATTACACTATAGATTGTTGTGATATCATATGAAACCCAGTGATATTTAAAACCAGGCCCAGTGTCTGTAACAGGACACAGAGCCCTTAAATGAACATGTACAGTGCACAGCTTTAGGCTCTTTTTAGAGTTACATACACTGATATATCTATAAGCGATGGAAATAAAATACACACACTGTTAGATCTATAAACGACGGACATAAAATATACACAGTGATATATCTATAAACTATGGAAATAAAAACAAAATAATCAAATGCATGTCTGTGTGCTCCTTCTCTCCCTCTTTCTCCCTCCTTCTCCTCTCTGTCCCTCTTCTCCTCCCTCTCTGCCCCTCCTCTCCTCTGTCCTTCTTCTCCTGCCTCTCTGTCCCTCCTCCCTCTCTCCCCTTCGTCCCTCTCCTCCTCCTCCCTCTCTCTGTCCCTCTTCTTCTCCGTATCTCCTCTTTCTCTGTCTCTCAGTCTGGAGGACAGCAGCCTGTTCATGTTTGCTGCTCAGAGTAAAGAGCTGCAGCTGCTGTGGATCAGGAGGCTCCAGAACCAAGACTCCGGCTCCTCAGAATCTGAGGACTCAGGGTGAGAGCCAGGCTCATGAGTAATCCTTCAATGAGGTACTCCTGATCAGGTCCAAGCTGATGAGTAATCCTCCAGTGAGGTACTCCTGACCAGGGCAGGCTTGGGTTTAGACTAAGGGGATTTTTTGGACTATGGGAAGCCACCATAATCTCTTCTGTTAATGGGAAACACTGCAATAGTTTCATCTTATTTATAGGTGACAGGATTTTTCACATTTCAAAAGATATATCTGATTTTGAATTGTTAGTTTCTATGGCAACAGTGCAAATGTGTTACCACTTTAAAACCCATGAATAGAACAATAAAATCTCCTGTAATTGTAAGCATGTTCTTCTGAAGTCTGAATTAATGATTATTTTAGCGGTGGACTAATGAGCTGTTCTTTTTTGACTTGTCGACTGGTTAAGCGTATTTCTATTGTACCTTGATGTTTTTAAATAGGTGCATTTTAAGTAAAGATTGAAATATGTGGATTAATGGCTTCTAGTTTACGGAACACATTTACAAATTATGGGTCATTACAATGAGAAATTGTTAATTCTCTGTTGAGAGTTTGATTAAATAATGCTGTTGTGGTTTACAGCGTATCTAGTCCAGATAAATATAAGCAGGAATCAGCCCTGTTTGTACTTACAGAAGGGCGTCTTCAGTGAACCTCAGTCTGGAGAAACTCACTGAGGACACACCGCCCCAGAAACAAGAGGAGGGAGAGGAGAGGAGAGAGGGAAGGAGAGAGAGAAGAGAGGAGGAGAGGAGAGAGGGAAGAGAGGAGAGTCCAGAGCAACCCTCCAGCCCTCCCCCCAAACCTCCTCACACCTACTACAGACAGCACCGCTACACTTCAGGTACCAACTGGATCTGAATCATCTGGACTTGTTTAACTCAGACTAATCAGTGTAACAGTTAAGTACTAGTTTAAGAGGATGTGAAACCGTAACTAAACCAGGCCTGTAAGCCTTTAGTCTATGAATCGCTCCCTGGAGCCTCACTCGAGCAACATGTGTATGAGCCGACCAGTCATGTTCTTTATATGATAAGGGTTTATATGGGACAACAGCAGAAAGGAGAAGGGAGGGAGCTGAAGATTTGGTATTTTTTGGTATTTATATGTAAAAAGTCAGATTCAACTCATCATTCACAGTTTAATCTATTATTATTTTTTTTTTTTATAAATACATTGTTTCCTAGTACTTTTTTCTTCATAAACAGTAGTTTTTGCATGAACTCTCCCTGCAGGTGTAGATCAACTGATCGGCAGCACATATTTAGTCCAATGAGAATTTATTTAGTCTACTACAGCCCTAGTCTAAACCTGTCCTCTTTCTGCTCCCTAGGCGAGTCTCTTCCAGACTCAGAACCTAAAGACCCCCAGACCCCTACAGCTCCAGAAGAGGCCACCAGAGAGCGCCCTCGGATCAGTGTCCTGCGCAGGCTTTTCAGGAAGTGAGCCTGAGCCTAAACCAGGACTAAACCAGGACTAAACCAGCAGTAAATCAGGAAAAAAACAGGGCTAACCCAAGACTAAATCAGAACTAAACCAGGGCTAAACCAGGGCTTAAGCAGGGCTAAACTAGGACTAAACCAGGACTAAACAGGACTAAACCCGGACTAAACCCGGACTAAACCAGGCCTAAAGCAGGGCTAAAACAGGACAGGTCTAAGTTGAAAGGATGTGCTCTGAGAGGGACAGGTGAGATCGAGCTGCACTTTATTCATGTGTACTTCCACTTTCAGTCACACTGTGGCGCTGTGCTCAAGTACATTAGGTTTTAAGGGTAAAAAAAAAAACATAATGAGGACATTTTCAACTTTTGAATCTTGCAGATGTAACTTTTGATTAAACCTGTGGTTAATTATTACTGAATGATTTATTTAGCTTATTATAACATTGATCTGGATTTTTATATTTAAATTCTATCAATAATGTTAATAATAATGATACTGATGTTTACTTTGGACAAACTGTCATGTTTATGTGTCACTCTTACAGATTATTATTTTTATTCAAAAGCAATATTAATCAGAATATGTTTTATGCCAGCGCCAGAAAACAAAATTCCGATGTAGGGACTTGCTTTGGTGTTATGGTGCAATATAAAATAATTATTCCTGTTAAAAGTCTTAAGATTAAATGAACACATAGCTCATAAAATATCTCAAATTGTTGTGTAAAATAAAGTGAATAATCTGTTTTTCATAGTTTTAAAGGAAACAAATCCAATAAATAACCAGAGTAACCACAGTAACTCTTTGGCTGGTCCCTGTGCAGTTCCTGAGGTGTCCACATGGTGTCGCTGGTGCTTCATAAATCGTCTGTGGTTCGTGGAGGTTCAGGTGGCTCTTTCACACCCGGCAACAGCTGCTCATCAAACGCTCACAGCTCCAACAAAACAACAACTGTGCTCACAAAAGACGCTTAGCCTGAGCCTTACCAGACAACAGCACCCAACAGCACCCATAATACCACCCAAATAACAGCACCCAATAATACCACCCAAATAACAGCACCCAATAATACCACCCAAACAACAGCACCCAGAGGTACCCAACAGCAAACATATACCACCGAACAGCACCGAAGCAAGGCACATTTATTTTTATAGCACTATTCGTACATAAAGTAATTCAAAGAGCTCTACAGAATAAGAAGGACGTTAAAATACAACAAATCTAAACATAAATAATCACAAATAATCATCTTAAAGTGAACGTTAAAAGAGAAGAGCTCAGAATAAAAACATTTCAGTCTTAAGCACAGCTAAACAGAACTGTCTCAACCTGGATTCAAACATTATCAAAGCAGAGGCCTGTCTCAGCACCCAAATAATACCACCCAAATAACAGCACCCAAAGGTACCCAACAGCTCACATATATCACAAAATAATACAGAAGAGACGCTTAGCCTGAACTGCACCAGACAAATAACAGCACCCGAAAAACAGCACTGAAATAACAGAAAAGACGCTTAACCCACTGGACACTTCCAATACTGACATTTTGTGTGACGATTAAATGGACAAAATAACTGTGATTAACTGTAATATCTCCATGACAATAAAACTGCTGATAGTTTCACACTAATGTTATGGATATTTATAATTATCAATTTAATATTATCAACAAGTTATAAGTGAAAACAACACTGAGCTAAAACTGTGATACTGTCTCATATAGACAGCACCCAACAGCACCCAGCACCCAGCACCCAACAGCACCCAACACCCAACAGCACCCAGCTCCAACAGCACCCAACAGCACCCAGCACCCAACAGCACCCAGCACCCAGCAGCACCCAACAGCACCCAGCACCCAACAGCACCCAACAGCACCAACAGCACCCAACAGCACCAACAACACCCAACAGCACCCAGCACCCAACAGCACCCAACACCCAACAGCACCCAACAGCACCCAACACCCAACAGCACCCAACATCCAGCTGCACCCAGCAGCACCCAGCTGCACCCAGCAGCACCCAGCTGCACCCAGCTGCACCCAGCAGCAGGAGACAGGAGACAACGTAACACTTTTATCCTGAATTGTGTCTGCCACAATATCAGAAAAAGATAAACATTATGCTAAAAGCTGAAGAATCTTCAAAAATATCTAAAAGAGCCAGAGGTGCATCACATCAGCAGAGACTCACACATCATGTGTGTGAACGAACAACACGCCTCCGACCACAGCCCGTTTGAGCTTCTCCTCGTGCATTACAGCTCATTTTATCCTTCTGACTCATCTCACATTATTTTTTTTTACTATACACTTTTTGTATTATTATTTGTATATTATTTGTATAATAATTATTTGTATAATAACAAAATCAAGATAACAAAAACAGGATTCCCCCCGCTCCGACAAAAATAAATAAATGAATAAAGTCAAATAAATTAAAATTAATTTAATTTAAAACATCCCCAATTCTGAGCATCATCTCACATTCTATTAATAATTTCAAAATCTCAACGCACTTTATATGTTAAATATTGTGCAAAAAGATAAAAGTGCACATGTATTAACATATAACATACTCATCGTTTGATTCATTTTGTGGCTGGAGTGTTTACTGTGGGCCTTCCACCGGGCATAGGCTAAACCCGGACTAAACCAGGACTAAACCAGGACTAAACCCGGACTAAACCAGGACTAAACCCGGACTAAATCAGGACTAAACCCGGACTACACCTAGACTAAACCGGGATTAAACCAGGACTAAACCCGAACTACACCTAGACTAAACTGGGATTAAACCAGGACTAAACCCGGACTACACCCGAACTAAACCCGGACTAAACCCGGATTAAACCCGGACTAAACCAGGATTAAACCAGGATTAAACCAGGATTAAACCAAGGCTAAACCAGGATTAAACCAGGACTAAACCAAGACTAAACCAGGGCTAAACCAGGATTAAACCAGGACTAAACCCGGACTAAACCAGGATTAAACCAGGACTAAACCAGGATTAAACCGGGACTAAACCGGGACTAAACCAGGACTAAACCAGGAATAAACCAGGATTAAACCAGGACTAAACCAGGACTAAACCGGGATTAAACCGGGACTAAACCGGGACTAAACCAGGATTAAACCAAGACTAAACCAGGAATAAACCAGGATTAAACCAGGACTAAACCAAGATTAAACCAGGACTAAACCAGGATTAAACCAGGACTAAACCAAGACTAAACCAGGACTAAACCAGGATTAAACCAGGACTAAAACAGAACAAAATTAGAACTAAACCAGGGCTAAACCAGGACTGAACCAGGACTAAACCAGGACTAAACCCGGACTAAACCAGGACAACACCAAGATGATAAACCAAGACTACATCAGCACTAAACCAGTGCTGGTTTAATCTTGGTTTGACCCTTAGTTCAGACCAGTGCAGATCCAGACTAAGGGCCAAAAAATAGAGACACATTGATTGTCTGTGGCGTAATTCTGCAGTTGACCTGAACTTGTGCTTAAACGGGAGGAAGACGAGAGGGTTTTGTACATTTTAGTGTGAGACCTGTACAAAGATGTCACCTCCATTTTGATGTGTCGTGGGAAATCCTGCCCGCTGCTGTGTTCTGTCACCCTATAGTCGTGGTTTAGGCTTTGTTTAAGTCCGGCTTTGGGTCTGTTTGATCCGGGCTCACCCCAGGTTTAGGTCACTTCCTAGTTCTTGATCTTTCGCACAAAAAAACACAGGCCAAAAGTCAGAGGTCGCAAGATGACCCTCCTGTAGCACTTTGAAAAGCAAATACACAGATTTATCCCAAATATTTTATAAGCCAAACATGTGAGTGGTAAAAACAGCCAAACTTAATTCAGTCGTTTAACCAAATCCTTCTCTTTTGATTAGTGAAACGGCTGCATAAATTATTGTATAGAGCGAAGTGTGAGTGAAGGAAAGCCCATGAAAAAGACCAACCGGCACCAATTAGGCCGGAGCTGTCGCTGTAATCCCACAAAGCCGAGCAAATCCTTCTAAAGAGCGGGACTAGGGCTCATCAAGTACTACACCCCCGTCACCCCCCTGTCCTCACACACACACACACACACACACACACACACACACACACACACACCCCTCTCCCCAAACACAGGCCCGTCGCTCATGGCCTCCAGCTCCTGACACTGGAGACTGGGAGAAAGACACAAAACACAAACCTGCTTCATATGATTCATAAATGTGTTTTACATTTTGGACAATCATCTGTAGAGCGCCATAGTTTCGTGACTTTATTTTGGGCTGCTCCAGGTTTTAAGTTTTAAGGTTTTTAAGGTTTAAGGTTTTTTCCAGGCTTCATATTTGCTTCTCTGTGCACCTGGGGATTCGTTCATTCCCTATTAGTTTTATGTAGTTCTTCAGAGCGTTTATTTAGAGAAAAAAACCCCATAAAGTACAAAAAAGTAAATGCACTTGCGCAGTATAATTGAACCAGGAACCGTTTGGCTCAGTGGCTCAGTGGCTCAGTGGCGTGAGCTGGAGTTTAGTTGTATTGTTACTTTTGCGTGATGCTCCTTGTTTAGTGTAGGTTGAGTTCGTGCTGTTGTTTAATATTTCTAGCGGCTCGTGTTGTCTCAGATGAGCGGGTTCGTGCTCGTTCAGCTGCTTTAGTCCAGGTTTATTTACTCGTGCTGTAGTTGAATGTAGCCCTGTGTAAACTGGTGCTTGTTATGGCACAAATGTTTGTCTCCATCCGGATGTGCCTGAGCGCGCGTGAGGCCCGTGCGTCCTCGCGCTGTCGCCTTGTTTCCTCTGAACGTGACACGGAGCTCACAACATGTATAAATAACCGCGGCGCAAATCCGAACATGAGCTGACATTGTTTTATTTGAATATGGAATATGGCGCGTTTGTTTGCGCCAGGCCTCGCGCGGCTCGGTTTTCACTCTGACCCGCGTGGCTCGTGTTTCCGCAGCGCACGTGAATCCAGCTGCTGTGGGCGCGTGCGCTGGACAGTCGGACCCCGCTGTCTGCCCCCGTCCCGCTGCGGGCTTCACACGGTCTCAATGAGTCCCTAATGCGGCTCTCTCATGCACAATACACGCTCCTCACAACCGGACTTTTACCGACACGTCTCCCAATTTCATGCCGCCACAGGTGCGCGTCATCCCGGTCTGACTTTCAACAAAAACCTCGACATGTTTATTTTCATAATGCCTTTGTCATAAGCTGCGGTCCATTCTTCACTGAACCCACGCGTCTTCCTTTTCTAAATATAGTCTGGACCCGACAGTCCACCGGGCGCTCCTCCCGCGGCTCCTGTGCGCTCCGCCGCTCCCGGTGCGCTCCGGCCGCCTTCAGTCCACACTGCTCCTCTTCAAAGCTCTCTGGACCCTTCTGAGGTCGCATCACTTTCAAAATAACCATAGCACGTTGACTTGCTTTCTCCCTAAACACTTCACTTTCCGTGAACAAACACCGCCTCTCCGCGTCAGATTTACACCGCTTTTGGTGCGTCTCTCCTCGGCCTCGCTCTCAGCATCCCCCGGGGCTCCGGAGCTTAGCCTTCCAAATAAAAACAAACCAGCGGGTGTCCGTAAACCGCCCAAATCCACTGCTAATCCAACCGCTTACTTCACTAAAGCCCATGTTTTACAAGAGTTTCCACATTTTCCCCATCGGCTCATCTCACGGACTCACGCCGCTAAAGATACGCCTCTTTCCGGCTTACGTGTCGTCAAACCCCCGCCGGCTCCGGGGCTCAGACCGCGCGCTCCGATGGACAGGTGCACAGACAGCCCGAACCGGTTCCTAATTTGTGTTTTTCCCCTTCACTAAACTCCTTGTTCGCCGTCACATCTCACCGACTCATTCCGGCCGGTGTGTCCGGATGAGGCGCACCTCCCCCGGGCTGCGCTCCCCTCTGGCCCCGGTGTGGTGGAGGCTCAGATTTCGCCTGTTGTTCCTGTGAAGCTGAAACATGGTCTGGTCGTGTCGTGTCTTTGTGGAAGACTTCCGCTGGATTTCTTTTATTCTGGACGCGTCTCGTTTGAAAATGTTCATTATGATTTTTTCTGTTTTATCGTGAATCTGGTGCCACAGGTGAGACGCCGCGCGCTCGTCTGAGGTTTAATCCTGTGTTTCACACCTCTGTGTCGGGATAGAAAACATCTGCTCTCAACTGTCTGTTTTTAGCTTCAAAATGTCTCACTTATTTATAACATTAATTGACATAACCAATTTATGATTCTATTAAAGATTATAAGAAGATATTATTACTGTTTATATTAATCTTTCTATTTTCCCATTATAATATTTTATTAGTTTCATTTCACAGATTATTGGAAAAATAAACCTGACTCAGTTCCATCATTTTGTCTTTAAATAGACATTTCTACATCTTTAAAATGGTTTTATAGAACAGTGTCATTTTGATTAAATAGTATTTTATTTGAACCTACACCTTTTATAATTGTATCTTATTTGTCTTTTGTTTTTTTTCCACTTTAAAAACCTTTGAGTTCTGTGCCTCATTAAAGTTCTCACCTGGATGTTTGTTCAGATCAGATCTGGGGCAGAACGCGGAAGATTTGAGTTAAGGTAAAAAAAAATAGTTTTGATTAAAAAGTTGACATTTTAAATCCCCGCCTCTCCCAAATAACTGAACTGTTGTTTACGTGATTAAAACAGTGATAATGGGAAAAATAATATTGTCTCTAAATATTTATTGAAATTACAATTACCTTTGCTGTTTTCTCAGCTCTGGGTCACAGACTGTTCTGCTGCTTTTATTTGAAGAAAAATAAATACACAAAGATAATGGTTCATTGTTTTATTTGCTGTAAAAAAAATCTACAAACATGAAATAGTTTAGTCACAGTTTCCTGTTCTGTGGAGGAGGTCGGTGCTACGCGAGAGAATGAACCCGCAAATGGATTCAGACGGAGAAGTGAAAATGGGGGAGACACGGAGGAGAGGCGATGGAAGGAAATGGAACAAAACAAGATGCGAGGGCGCGCAGCTGCGTCAGAAAAGCGCAAAACGGAAAAAAAAAAAGCACGGATACGGAATATTTAAGTTCATTTCCAACATAATAAAACAGGGAGAAAGAGCGAGAGACGGGAGGAGGATGCGGCACAAAGGAGAGGGCGCACGTGGAGCGGAGCGCGCGCACAAGAGGCCACGTTATACAACATTTCATTTCATACTATTTTATATGTAACACAAGTCACGCGATAACACACTATATTTCTCGCTTTAAGTTACATTTATTTAGTTTAATGACATCCTCTGAACAAAAGTGAAAAAGGCCAAATGGAGAAATATTGTGCGTGTATAACTTGGGTCGTGCGTAAAGGAGAAAGTCCAAGTCTAAAGTCTGGAAAAGCAAAAAGAGCCGCTGTGGTGAAAAGAGCTGGAGCCGCAGTGGATGTGAATGTGGTGCAGGTGGACGCTTTTACGCACAGCTTTTTACGCACGGAGCTGTGCGTAAAAGCCGTGCACCACTCACTCCTTCTCTCTCTCTCTTTTCTCTTCCCGTCTCCCTTTTCTCTCTGTTTGTGCGCGCGCCCCGGTGTTTATTTGTGTCGCGCGGGATGTAAACAGCTTCGGTGCGGGACGTAAACACGGAGCGGCCCACGAGGCGCATGCGTCAGACGGACCTTCAGCCGCACCGAGGAAAAAGAGGCGCAAAGTGAAGAAAAACCGAGACTGGGACGAGTGATAGAATGAACCTGAGCTCAAGTCACAGAGAAATGAAGAACTCACAGTCAATTATAATACAGTCAGAGAGACGCGATGAAAACAGATGGATTTAATGCCAACTTATTGTGTTTGTGTGTGTGTGTGTGTGTGTGTGTGTGTGTGTTTATGCGTGTGTTTGTGTGTGTGTTTGTGTGTGTGTGTGTGTGTGTGTGTGCGCGTGTGTGTGTTTATGTGTGTGTGTGTGTGTGTGTGTTTATGCGTGTGTTTGTGTGTGTGTGTGTGTGTGTGTGTGTGTGTGTGTGTGTGTGTGTGTGTGTGTGTGTGTGTGTGTGTGTGTGTGTGTGTGTGTGTGTGTGTGTAAATGGAGAAGATGATACACTCCACCGCGGGGTGCCTTGTTTTCGGAAAATATAAATATGTTATAATAAATAAATTTTAAAATATAATAAATTAAAATGTGCATATTTTTGTGCGTAAAAGTATCTGGGTTTTGAATGAAAACATTTACACAAAATAAAAGGCTGAAGTCTGAAGTTTTCCAGAGCGTTTGTAGCTGCGCTGTGGCCTCAGCTGCGCCGTGTCTCCGGTTCACACTGTCACAGCTGCACAGACTCAGTCTCATCCGCGCCATAAGGTCTCCGCGTTCAGCCATCTCCACATTTACACTCTCTGCTCTGATCTGAAAACTCCTTTTTAGTGTAAAATGGTCGACGTAGTTAAAGACTAAAGTTTGTTATTATAAAAAAATCAAACATAAGATATTTTGGGCTATTTCACACTTTCCAAAGCAGAAGCCTGAGCAGCTCCGTCATGATAAACGCTTTTAAATCTGGAGCTGTGGATTTGAGAGAAGAATCAATAAGTCATAAAAATGAACCCTGTGTAAATAATGGCGCGTCCATAGTGTTTGATTCACACGTGTAACACCCGCTCCGCGCCGTGTCCAGAGCGCGTCACGCACGTTCATACACCGCCTTCATCTGCCTCATGAGCGCAACTTGTTTTCTCATTGATTTGAATGAAATGTAACGCGCATGTTTGAGCCTGTTCGTGTTTCCTCTTCGTGCACAGCGGAGTTCACGCGGGTTTGGATTTGTCCGCGTGCGTCGGAACATAATGTTTTTAAATGTTTACCACGCGCCTTCTGCTCGCGCGTGTCTGTTTACGCTCGCGGTCTCGGAGTTTTCCCTCGCCGCGCTTTGCTTTGCTCTGAACCTGCTGCAGTTTTGTCTCGCGGTGAAACAAACCGCTGCTGCGCGTGCGCCCGTGCGCGCGTGCGTGCGCCTGAGAGCGGCCGTCGATTGGCTGCTGTGCCTTCCCCACGTGACCCCGCCTCGCGCTGTGGTTGGCTGCGCGCTCCCGGCCCCGGCCTCTGTGCGTGTGCGCGCGGCCCGGGAGCGCGGCCCCAAAGCCAACATGAACCAGAGCCGGACTTCACTCCGTCCCCGCGCCCCGTGCCGCCGTCCGTAATGCGGGACCGAGAGCTCAAGATGCTGCAAAAGTCCTCGTTCTCCATCAACTCCCTGCTGCCCGAGGCCGCGCTCAGCGACAGGGACCCGCTCCGAGACCAGGTACGGGACCAGGCACGGGACCAGGTACGGGACCAAGTGCGGGACCAAGTACGGGAGCAGGGCCGGGAGCAGAGCCCGGGTAGAACCGCGCCGCAGCCCGCTGCGCCCCCGGGAGAGCTGGAACTCAAGCCCGAGGCCCGGGACAAGGCCGAGGACAAGGACGAGAAGGACGACAAGAAGGAGGACGAGAAGAAAGGCAAGTACGAGAAGCCTCCGTTCAGCTACAACGCGCTCATCATGATGGCCATCCGCCAGAGCCCCGAGAAGCGCCTCACGCTCAACGGCATCTACGAGTTCATCATGAAGAACTTCCCGTACTATCGCGAGAATAAGCAGGGCTGGCAGAACTCCATCCGCCACAACCTGAGCCTCAACAAGTGCTTCGTCAAAGTGCCGCGCCACTACGACGACCCCGGGAAGGGCAACTACTGGATGTTGGACCCGAGCAGCGACGACGTGTTCATCGGCGGCACCACGGGGAAGCTGCGCCGCCGCTCCACTACATCCCGAGCCAAGCTGGCCTTCAAACGGGGCGCGAGGCTCACGTCTGGGCTAACGTTTATGGAGCGCGCGGGCTCTCTGTACTGGCCTGTGTCACCGTTCCTCCGCGCCACCGCGGCCGGGCACGCCTTTGGGTACAACAGCTCGTCCTCTGGTTACCACGCGCATCACGCCGTGTCCTACGGAGGGATGCTCGCGCCCAGCTCGTCGCCTTTTCCTACGTCGTGCCCGGAGCTCCCGTACGCCACGCATCACCTCACGGCGGCCGCGCTCGCGGCCTCGTGTTCCTCTTCGTACCCTCTGAACCCGTGCCTCCTCGCGGGGCAGACCAGCTACTTCTTCCCGCACGTGCCACACGCGTCCACGAGCTCCGGGCCCGGTGCCGTGTCTCTGAGCCGCGTGTCCACGGCCGGATCCCCGCAGGCGCATACCGCTCCTCCGGTGTCAGCCCCGGCGCTCTGTGACTCTCTGCGACCCGCTTTGTCAGGGCCGCTGCCCACTGCTTTCTCCACGGGACTGTCCGCGGGAGGACTGTCCGCGGGGGGGCTGTCCGCGGGAGGACTGTCCGCGGGGCTCAGTGACTATTTCAACACACACCAGAACCAGGGTTCTGCTCCGAACCCGCTCATCCACTAACCCCCTCCCCGCGGCCCGCGCCCCGCTGTGAGCCACTGAGACCGGCTGAAGGATACACTCCCTCCGGTCCCTCCGGTGGTAAAACACAAGGTCCTTGTTTAAAGTGAGCTCTTAAATGATTCATACTTGAAATGGGGAAGTTTGATCTTCATTTGGGAAATCTGTGTGTGAAGCCACATCTCCAAAGTGCGCTTATGTAAACACTGGATGTTACGCACCGACTGTGTCCAAAACACGCTCCTCTAACCTGTAAAAAACAAAAAAATAATGTTTGGCACTAATTACGGTTTTACGCACGAGCTTTGAGTCGATAGCTGCAGATTCTGGCCTCTGTGTTTTTCATGATTATGAAAAATTCCATCACACAATATTTTTCCAGTTTCTCTGTATTTTTCTAAATTGGCCCAGTTCTGATTTTACGCGTTTTGTGTCGCCTCAATCCAAACGCTAAATATATCACTTCTAGACATTATTCAAATCTCTACATTTTATTTTCCAAATGGCTGCACGTATTTGTCTGAAATTAGACTTTTACGCAGTGACTTAAAATGGACCCGAGCGCCGCTCTGAACACTCTGAAATCACCTGCACTTTCACGTCTGCGCCATTCACACGTTCTGACGCTAATTATAATTTTACACAGCAGCTTCGTGTCAAATGTATCGACTGCGGCTTTTCCAAATGTCACTCTCTCATTTGAAAACCATTCTTTCTTTAGAAAATTCATCTGCAGAGAAACGTCACCAAATCATAAAACACGACGTGATTTTACGCAGTGGCTTCGTGTTCTCACATTTAAACCTGGCCTCGCTCCAAAACATGGCACCATCTTGTTTTCAACAGAAACACGCAATTATTCTCAAATGATATATTTTATTATCTCAAAATGATCAAATGTTACAGTTATTTAGCATTTTATTTTAGCATTATTGAAGTGTCTGAGGTGTAAACACGTGGACACTGTAAGTTAAAAATTGTGAGAAAGTCATTTATGACATTTTATAAATGTAACAGAGGATCCTCCGTTCAGATGTTTGCAGCATTTACGTCTTTACCTGTTTTTTCTGAGTTTATCTTTGTGCCTTTATGAAGCAGCACTGAAGCATATTGCGCTTTTACGCGCGGACTGTTTTCAAACAGTGACTCAGAGTTTTGGGTTGTAAAGTTAAACTGAAACACTGAGTCCAGTTTGTGGCGCTGGTTTAACTCGAGATCCTTTTGCTAAACGTATTCACGCATTACTCACAATAATAATAGTAGCGGTAATATGATGCGAGTTTAGGCGCAGGTTTGTTGTGTCTCCCGCTGTTCAAACAAATGACGCGCTTCGTAAACGGAGCCACAAACATCATGGCGTCTCCACAAACATCATGGCGTCTCAGACTCACCACAATAAACAGACACGTTTCTTAATTACACACTGACGTTTACGCACAGCCTTATTACGCACAGCTTTATTACGCACAGCTATCAGATTCTGGACCTCCAATATTTAGGCTTTTACAAATCCTGTGTGTGGAGACTCAGGACGCGCGGAGCTTTGCCTGGATTTCTAATTCTTTTATTTGAATTTTGAAAATCTTACTTCATAATCCGACAAATATTCCTCGTTCTGGTTTTATTTTAAACACATTGGACAAAATCTTTGCGCTTATGTTTAATTATCCTCAACATATTTTTTCATGTTTTAAATTTGGTTCTTCGCTCCAGACCTTTTCTTTTCTTATTTTAGCCCTGACTTTTGAACAGCCTTAAACACAGCGGATGGGTTCAATAAATATGTGAACAAATATTCTGTTTATAATAAACCTTAAATCAAAACTTAAATAAAATAAAACAAATTTAAATTTCATAAAATGGCCGTTAGATTTTGTTCTCATATTTTGTAACAATATTTCTGCGGTAAATATTCTACAAAATGACTTTTATTTCCATATTTTGGGACAGGTGCAAATTACGCGTCGAGCCCCAGACCTGGCCCCAGACCTGGCCCCAGACCTGGCCCCACTTTGTGCGCTGCTCAGAGGGAGTCTTACCTGCCTCTCCACCTCTCCCTTCTCTCTCCCTCTCCTTTCTTCCCCCTCTCCCTCTCCTTTCTTCCTCTCTTCGGTGATAATGAATGGGTTCCTTCTTTTGGCCCGCGGTTATTTGAGCTGCGCCTGAGCGAACACAAGCCGAGCGCGCAGCACCGTTTAGTCTCTGCGCTTTTACGCAGCGGCTCATTTCCGTCAAAACGAGCTGCGAATTTCTGACATCCGATTTGAATTATGATCATGACAGAGTCATTTTGCAATTAAAAACGGGGCCCTCTAAAAATATCCCACTTTGGAATTTATTTTACGCACTGGAGGAAATTATGCAAATCTGGGAACACAAAGCAAGAATGATACTTACAGTCAAATATAAAGTATTTCACTGTTTTTTAAAACTACAAAGGCTCTATATGAAGTCATATTTATAAATGTACATTTATAAATGTAAACCACAGACACAAAGTAGAGAATATCCACATGTGACACCTTTTTAAATCTACACGGAGCTGCATCATTATGAACATTATATTCTCCAACAAACACATCACACAAACTCACACTGTCTCTTATTTTCATGTCAGGACATCCGCGCGTCCTCAGTCTCATTACAAACGGCTCGGTTTGATTCCCTGGTTTGATTCCCTGGTTTGATTCCCTGGTTTGATTCCCTGGTTTGATTCCCTGGTTTGATTCCCTGGTTTGATTCCCTGGTCTGATTCCCTGGTTCTCCGCTCAGCCCGGGCTCACACCGTTTAGACCGGGCACGAGTCTCGTTCATGTCGTTCATATTCAGAGGCCAAAATGCGGCGGCTCAAAGCTCGCGCAGTGACACAGTCACGTTTGAAACGTGGAAATGTGGAGATTTCATCTGATTTGAGCGTTTAGGCCTAAACTAAAACTCAGCTCTTCTATTTATTTTTGAAATGTTTCTTTCTTTACGTGATACCGGGGACTCAAAGCTCGTTCACGCGCACATTTTGTGCTGTGGCTTCAGCAGTTCAGATGAAAAAGCCTCATGGTTCTGGGCAGTTGTTTATCTCTCCAAACGCCTCACATAAGAGCGTGACCCACGTAAGGCTCACGCACTGACCCCTGACACGTTACGCAGCGGTGTCCTTTGGAGACCGTTTAGGATCGCCTTCAGTCGGACCTCTTGGCCCCAAACGTCCCTGGACCCTCACCGGAGCCTCGTCCACATCGTCCCCGCCCTCCAGGCCCCTCTCTGGCCCCTCGGCCTCCCCCTGACCCTCCGGACTCAGAGACACTGTAAACTGTTTAGCCGCAGGAGATGGGACTGGCGTCTGCAGGTATTTTTTAAAGCCTCTTTTCTTTTCCTTCTTGATAAGAACAAACGTGTGTGTACATAGTGTTCCGTCAGTACTGTTCAAACTGTCCACGACGTGCAATGTGCGTGTGCGTGAGGCCAGACGCGCCGTGTGCGACAATATGCTACGTTTCCGGACCAATCCCGTGAGTTAAAGACGCTCCAGGCTCAGAGCTAAAACATGACATGTTTTAACTTTAGATTTGCGATTTTCCTGGACCTTAAACACATCTCGCCTGGACTCCTCAGAGTCTGTCCTTCTTTTCTGTCATTATTGCTGCTGCTTGTGGCGTTTTGGTGAAGTTTAGGCTTTAGATTTGGTTACGGTTTGGTGAAGCCTTTTTTAACGCCTTTATCGAACAAAAGTGCCACAGTTTTAGTCGAATAGTCGTAGTAAATCCGTTTTTGGCCTTTTTGTGGTTGAGCCGGACCGTTTCAGCGGCGCCTGAACTTCACCAGAGCCGCGTGGATTCTGTGTTGCCTTTTCACGCAGCCTTACGTCTCCTTTGGTTTTGTCCCGACAATAACGCGATATTTCAAACACGATATTTCACACACGATATTTCACACACGATATTTCAGACTATGGTGAATCCAAAACGTGGATTAAAAGGCGCCTGAATCAGGACTAAGCAGACTAAACCAGGACTAAACCAGGTTTAAACCAGGTCTAAACCAGGTTTAAACCAGGACTAAACCAGGTTTAAACCAGGCCTAAACCAGGTTTAAACCAGGACTGAACCAGGACTAAACCAGATTGAAACCAGGACTAAACCAGGTTTAAACCAGGACTAAACCAGGTTTAAACCAGGACTAAACCAGGACTAAACCAGGTTTAAACCAGGTCTAAACCAGGTTTAAACTAAACCGGGTCTAAACCAGATTTAAACCAGGACTAAACCAGATTTAAACCAGGACTAAACCAGGACTAAACCAGGACCAAACCAGGACAAAAAACAGGACTAAACCAGGACTGAAATGAGGACATAAACTGCTCTGGCCCTCTACCACAAATGAAGCCTGAGCTAGTTTTAAATCCCTGGTAAATTTGTCACATTTGAACCATATTATTTATAATTCCTACAATGTTCATTGGCTCGTGTTTCTTAATTAACAACACTGTGCTTCTGATGAAGACTGGCTGCTTTTAATTACACAAATGAGTGTAGTGTCGCTTAAACCTCTGACTTTATCTGATTTCACGTAATTACATTTGTCTGAACAAAACCAAAGCGTGTTTTTGAATGTATCTGCAGTCATCAACTCAACCAAATGTCTGTTTGGACGCGCTGACTGTGGACACACGTGTGGACACACACACACATGTGGACACACATGTGTGTCCACACATGTGTCACACATGTGGACACATGTGGACACATGTGTCCACATGTGTCCACATTTCTACTGTGCGTGGACTCTCATGTGGACACTGTGTTTGACTTTGTGGTTCAGGTTTGCGCCCTGCTCTTTACGCCTTGTCCGCTCCAGTGCCTGATCCCGCGGCCTCGTCCTCGTGTACAGACTTTACCTTCACTGTAAATGCGCTGAACATGTTTGTCCGGAAACGTGGCATTTTGTCCTTTTTGTTTTGTGTGAGAGAGAAGTGTTTAGAGAAACTTAAAGCGTAGACTGAGGATTTCTGTTCGTGTCATTCATAATAATATGAATAATAATAATAATATTGAATGATAATAATAAGAGAAGAAGGAGGCATTACTTTTGTATTTTTGTCTCACTTGAAAGATTAAAAAACCTCGGCTCAGAGCTCGAGCACGAGGCCGCGCTGTGGGAACACACGGGCTTTTATTTTGAAAAATGTCTGCTTTTATTTAATTTTTCTTGGTGGAGATTATGATGTCATGTCCATTTATGCTTTTTAATATGATCTGATCATTTCAAAACAAACGTCACCTGAACAGACCCGGTAACGGTGCTACACTGAGGCACTGCTGTGTCTGGAGCCGCGGCACGTCCCACTTTAACAGTGCGTCACATTCGGAACATTTGAACACACCTTATACAGTATTTTTCTGTTTTGTCCAGTCACTATTTATCACAAAATATATTTGTCTTGACAAAACTAAATACATTAATTAATTAATAAATTTTAAAAAATCAAAAAATCAAAATATATATATATATAAAAAATTATATATATATTTTTTTAATATTATAATCCATCCAAATAATTTCCAAACAGATCCACTACAATCACTGAAACTCATCACCAAAAATCACCAAACAGCCGCGTGATGATTTAAAACCAAGTTTTCTATCTGTGCGTCAGGAGCGCGCGCCTGTCCGGGCCTGTCAGTGTCTAAATGAAAATACTTCTCAAATTGAAACAGAAATACTCTCTTTTCGGTCTGTTTTTGGTTTGTTTTTGGTCTTTTGGATGAGGTTTTCAAACCCAACAACGTCTGAATTTGTTTCTTTTGGACTTTAGTTCAAAATCATGCTTTTATTTTGAAGGAGTCCACCTCCACCTCAATGTAAAATGTCATATTGTTTAATTTTGCATATTTTAGGTCTAAATATGTCTTTCCTTTTTAAATTCTAAACTGTGTGTCCCCAAAGCGCGGCCTCGGCCCAAACCTGCGCTCATCCTGTTTTTATTTTCAACATATTTTATTTTTATGGCGTATTATGAAGTCTTGTGCGGAGGGAACCCAAACTGCACTGAACACACCATTTCCCATGATGCCACTGGCCTCTGGAGTCCCGAGAGTGGCTGTTTTAACGGTCGGATTTTCAAGATAAAAGTCTGAAAAGATTCTTATTGTTTTAGAGAATAATATTAGTCCTTTTGTAACGTTATTGGCGGAAGGTTTTTCAAAATAAAAGCCTGTGACTAGACTAGTGTTTCACATGAAGGATATCAGTATTATATGATTTGATATGTGTCCTAATTTATATCATTACATTTCTTTTATAAATAAAGTTTTTTTTTTATTTAAAATGAATGAACAGTGGTCAGTTGGGTGTTTTTTTTTTTTTTTTTCTCTCAGAATATTGACTCCAGTCCACAGTGTCTGAGTTGGACACATCCGCTCCAGGTTTTGGATGAAGCTTAAAATGAAAGATCCACATTTGAAAGTTTTTCTGTAAACACAAAGCCTTTGAATATGAAACTCATCTGACACATTTCCCTGTAACGTTCATGATTCGTGCGGCTCCAGGACGCTGTGGAAATGTGGGAGCAGTAAGTGACTAAAGGTGACGTGACACAGAGACTCGTTTCATTTATTTATTTGAACAAAATGTTTAAAACTCGTCGTCGTGAGAAATTCTCCTTTTTGTTTTTGAGCTTCAAATATTTTCTGCTTAAAATGAGCATTTAGTTCAAAACAGGTTTTTACTAATGGCACTACTACTATCATTTCAACTAATACTACTACTATTTCTACTACTACTGCTAATACTAATACTGCTGCTATTACTACTGCTACTACTAGTACTACTACTAGTACTACTAATACTACCACTACTACTGCTACTGCTACTACTGTTATGATTCTGGCTTTCTAAAAACTACTGCTACTACTACTGACACTACTCCTACAGCTCCAACTGCAATATTCACACTATTGCTAGAATACTATTTCTGTATTAACACTAATACTCCTACTACTACTACTACTACTACTACTACTACTACCATTACTACTACTACTACTACTAATAATAATACAGATATTATTCCATATTTAGATTTTCTGAACCCTACTACTGCTACTACAGTCCCTATCATATTTACTACTACTATTGTACTGCTATTACTACTACTAGTACTACTACTACAACAACAACTAATAATACAAATAGCCTACTACTACTGCTATTATTTCTGATTGACTTTTTGAACATTACTACTACTTATAACTGCTAATAATTACACTACTATTAGGATACTAATTCTATTACTAGTATTAACACTACTACTATACTTCTATTACTACTAGTACTACTACTACTACTGCTACCATTACTACTGCTGCTGCTGCTGCTGCTGCTGCTCCGGTTGTAGACACAGTCTGGGGTTTGGTGGAGGAGATGTGAGACTTTGATGAGTTTTTGTTCCAGATTTGACACTTTTGGCCTGTTCCCACATGAAGAATCACTGTCACGTCTGAAGTCTGGGCTGAACCACATTTGGAACAAGACGGAAAAATGTAAAAACAAAAAACAAAAAAAAACTTTGGAATACCTGGAATACCCGGAATACCTGGAAAACCTGGAAACCCTGGAAAACCTGGAAAACCTGGAAGACCTGGACATGTCAAGAATAATACAATTTAATGCAAAGAATCTGTGTCTGCTACAGTCGCCGGAGCCGTTCATCCGATGCTCAGCTGCCCAGATCCACACAGCCAGATCTGATCATAATCTGATTTCTGGAGTTATCTGATTATGGACATGTCCTGGAAACAGCTCCATCTGTGAGTGATCTGATTTCTCTCTGTTCACAGGAAATGATTCAAAAAAGTTAAAGACTGAAAATGTTATCCAAATCCAACAATGACTCAAAAAACCCCGATCCACGGACCTACGTCACCACGTGTCCGAGCCATACGTCACCACGTGTCCGAGCCATACGTCACCACGTGTTTGTGCTGGAAACACTAACATCACAGAACCATCAGGTTTTCCCTTTACTGTAGTGATCCCGTTTTTACTGACCTGTAATAGTGAAACAGAACATGTGCAAACGAGGGATGGGACCAAATCTGTGAATGAATAAAAGAGACAGAGAGAAAGAGAGAGGGAGAGAGAGAGAGACAGAGAGAGAGAGACAGAGAAAGAGAGACAGCAAGAGAGAGAGGGAGAGAGACAGACAGAGAGAGAGAGAAAGAGAGACAGCAAGAGGGAGAGAGAGAGAGAGAGAGAGAGAGAGAGAGAGAGAGAGAGAGAGAGAAAGAAAGAAAGTATAATAAAAAGAAAGAGGAGGCTGCAGGTTCATGTACAAAATAACAAAAACAAGAGTCTGACTTTCTGAAGGATGCAGAGATAGTGAAAAGAACAGTGAGGGGCGGGCTAATGAGATCTACAGAAATGAAATGTTTAAATCATCATATAATTCATGTCATGCTTTTAATTAAGTTTTTTAATCACGTTTGAAAAATACAATTCGGTCAAACGTTTAAAATGTAAAGTTAATTAGAAAATGCATTTTGTTCCGTAAAGTTTACAGGATTAACACATTTATTAAATATTTAATTACATCGGTTCATGGATCAAAACGCGCGCGCGCGGTTTGAGTTATGCGCCTTTATTAAAAACGACACGCGCTTTACGGAGGAGATCGCGCGATATGTAAACGCGAGATTAGAGTCGACAGGTTTAAGCGCGCGCTCAAAGACTACTCTACCGCAGCGCGCACGAGCGGCCCAACACGCCAAATACGCGCGATGGGCTCGAGGGGCTCGAGGGGCTCGAGGGGGTCAGTGCGGAGCAGAGACTCTTCTGTGTCACGCCTCCAAAAGTCAAAGCCACTAATGTGTTTTTCCTGATCATTTCTACCAGAGTCAAGCTCCATTCTCCCGCTGTGTTTATCCAGCCACAGTACAACATCTGGGAGGGCATCTGACACACCACGACATGTGGGAGGGCATCTGAATAACTACAGACACTTGACCCGCCCCCATCTCAGTCTAACACCACAGGGCCACGGGAGGATGGGAGGGCATCTGGCACAGGGAGAAAACTATAATTAAAATGAATTCTTCGTGTACAAGTCCGGTCCCTTCTGTGCCGGGCCCAGGCGCAGCTCGGGTCTCCGGGACAAAGGAGCTCCGTGCCGCGCAGAGCCACGAGCCCAGGCCGCCTCTCGGTGCGAGGAGAGCGGCCTGGAGTCAGTGGGGGTCCCGGGGCACCAGCTGCCGGGGCTCAGAGAAAGCACGCGCACTGCGCCGGGTCGGCCCGCGTTTGTGCGGAATCGATCAATAAATAATGATTTTACGGCACATAAACGCGCCATTTGATGCTGTACACGAGCGATTAGCGCACCGACACGAGCGCACAACATCACGAGACCCGCAGTCTGCCCCAGTGTGTCCCAAACCGGCGCAAACACGGGGATATGCCTCAGTTATATTAAAGAAATGCGACATGTATTGATTGTCCGTGTCAGGCCCGCGCTGCAGCGGGGAGAGTCCAGTGTGAGCACAGGCCCGCGTGGCCCCTGTGCACCGACACGACGCGCTAATGTCACGGAACAGGCAGAACATGCAAACTCTGAACATGACAGTTATACTTCTCAGTACACAGGAATGTCTTTGGAAAGTTCCGCATTATAAAACACGTTCCCCACTGGATAAATCTAAAAATACAACTGTTTACAGCAAAGCTTACGTAATGTGTGTGTAATAAAACGTGAGCTTTACGCACGATAATAAGCAAATAACAGGGACTAAACCGGGACTAAACCAGGTCTAAACCTGGACTAAACCAGGTCTAAACCAAGTCTAAACCAGGTCTAAACCGGGACTAAACCAGGACTAAACCAGGTCTAAACCTGGACTAAACCAGGTCTAAACCAGGTCTAAACCAGGTCTAAACCGGGTCTAAACCGGGACTAAACCAGGACTAAACCAGGACTAAACCAGGTCTAAACCAGGACTAAACCAGGACTAAACCCAGGTCTAAACTAAACCAGACTAAACTGGAACTAAACCAGGACTAAACCAGGACTAAACCAGGTCTAAACCAGGACTAAACCAGGACAGAACCAGAACTAAACCAGGTCTAAACCAGGACTAAACCAGGCCTAAACCGGGACTAAACCAGGACTAAACCAGGTCTAAACCGGGTCTAAACCGGGACTAAACCAGGACAGAACCAGGACTAAACCAGGTCTAAACCAGGACTAAACCAGGACTAAACCAGGTCTAAACCGGGACTAAACTGGAACTAAACTGGGACTAAACCAGGACTAAACCAGGTCTAAACCAGGTCTAAACCAGGTCTAAACCAGGACTAAACCAGGACTAAACCAGGACTAAACCTGGACTAAACCTGGACTAAACCAGGACTAAACCAGGACTAAACCAGGACTAAACCTGGACTAAAACAGGACTGAATCAGAACCAAACCAAGACAAAATCAGGACTGAACCAGAACTAAACCGGGACTAAATCAGAACTAAGCTCGGACTAAACGAGGTCTAAGTCTGTACTAACCCAGGACTAAAGTGTTAAACCAGGTCCACACCAGGACTAATCCAGTCGATACATCATTCTGAACTCCCAATGAAAGTAGTTTCCTGTTTTAAACTTTTCATTATTTCTTCACATTTCTTCTTTTAAACTCTCAAATCTCTCCATCTTAAATCTCTTTCTCTCCATATTAAATCTCTCTCATCTTAACTCTCTCTTCATCTAAAATCTCTCTCCATCTTAAATTTCTCTCCCTCTCCATCTTCACTCTCTCCATCTTAAATCTCTTTCTCTCCATCTTAAATCTCTTTCTCTCCATCTTAAATCTCTCTCTTTCCATATTAAATCTCTCTCTCTCTCTCTCATCTTAAATCTCTTTCTCTCCATCTTAAATCTTTCTCTCTCCATTTAAACTTATCTCTCCATCTTAAATCTCTTTCTCCCCATCTTAAATCTCTCTCCATTTTAAATCTCTCTCTCAATCTTAAATCTCTCTCTCCATCTAAAATCTCTCTCCATATTAAATCTCTCTCTCTTTCCATCTTAAATCTCTTTCATCTTAACTCTCTCTTCATCTAAAATCTCTCTCCATCTTAAATTTCTCTCTCTCTCTTCATCTTCACTCTCTCCATCTTAAATCTCTTTCTCTCCATCTAAAATCTCTCTCCATTTTAAACCTCTCTCTCCATCTTAAATCTCTCTTTCTCTCCATCTTAAATTTCTCTCTCTCTCCATCTTAAATCTCTCTCCCCATCTTAAATCTCTCTTTCTCTCCATCTTAAATCTCTCTCCATTTTAAACCTCTCTCTCCATATTAAATGTCTTTCTCTTCATCTTAAATCTCTCTTTCCATCTTAAATCTCTCTTTCCATCTTAAATCTCTCTTTCCATCTTAAATCTCTCCTTCCATCTAAAATCTCTCTTTCCATCTTAAACCTCTCTCTCCATCTTAAATCTCTCTTTCCATCTAAAATCTCTCTCCATCTAAAATCTCTCTTTCCATCTTAAACCTCTCTCTCCATCTTAAACCTCTCTTTCCATCTTAAATCTCTCTTTCCATCTAAAATCTCTCCATTTTAAACCTCTCTCTCCATCTTAAATCTCTCTTTCTCTCCATCTTAAATCTCTCTCTCTATCTTAAATCTCTCTGCATCTTAAATCTTTCTCTCCATCTTAAAACTCTCTCTCTCCGTCTCCTTCTCTACTATTAGTACTACAGCAACTGGTACTACTAGTATAACTAGTACTATTAATATTACGACTAGTACTACCACTGCTACTACTATCATTACTGCTGCTACTGCTATTATTACTACTATGACTAGTACTACTACTACTACTACTACTACTCTTTAGTACTACATACTCTTTAGTTTGTGCATATTCTGTGTGTGTGTGTGTGTTGTGTGTGTGGGTGGTGGTGGTGGTGTGCCAGGGTCTTTAGTTTGCATATTCTTCCTGGTGTTGGGTCTTTAGTTTGCATGTTCTCCCTGTGTGTGTGGGTCTTTAGTTTGCATGTTCTCCCTGTGTGTGGGGGGGTCTTTAGTTTGCATGTTCTCCCTGTAGGTGTGATGGCTCTTTAGTTTGCATATTCTCTCTGTGGGTCTTTAGTTTGCATGTTCTTTCTGTGTGTGGGATCTTTAGTTTGCATGTTCTCCCTGTGTGTGTGGGGTCTTTAGTTTGCATGTTCTCCCTGTGTGTGGGGGGTCTTTAGTTTGCATGTTCTCCCTGTGTGTGATGGCTCTTTAGTTTGCATATTCTCTCTGTGGGTCTTTAGTTTGCATGTTCTTTCTGTGTGTGGGATCTTTAGTTTGCATGTTCTCCCTCACTGCCAGCTGTTTCTCTGTCATGGTTCAACATCAGAGAGTGACAGGGGTAAGTGGGCGGGGCCAACAGTGGGTGGGGCTAATAGTTCAAACTCAAACTTGTTCTTCGCTGGATGACAGGGCCTTACATCTGCATTAGATCTTTATTTATCTGATAGGGACATTATACAATGTGACAGTGTCTCAGTGGTTAGACCAGTGCCCCCCCACCCAGAAGGTCAGAGGATCCACTCCTCGCTGCTCCTCGCTGCTCTTCGCTGCTTCTCGCTGCTCCTCGCTCCTCCTCGCTGCTCCTCGCTGCTCCTCGCTGCTCCTCGCTGCTCCTCGCTCCTCCTCGCTCCTCCTCGCTGCTCCTCGCTCCTCCTCGCTCCTCCTCGCTGCTCCTCGCTGCTCCTCGCTCCTCCTCGCTCCTCCTCGCTCCTCCTCGCTGCTCCTCGCTGCTCCTCGCTCCTCCTCGCTCCTCCTCGCTGCTCCTCGCTCCTCCTCGCTCCTCCTCGCTCCTCCTCGCTGGCTCCTCTCTGCTCCTCCTCTCCTCCTCGCTCCTCCTCTCGCTGCTCCTCGCTGCTCCCTCGCTGCTCCTCGCTGCTCCTCGCTGCTCCTCGCTGCTCCTCGCTCCTCCTTGCTGCTCCTCGCTGCTCCACACTGTTGTTTAATCCATAAACTCACAGAAGAGGATCACAGCAGGACGCAGATCTGACTCACTGTTGAAGACATATTTCTGCTGCTGGACTTGAGTGTGAGGGACTCTCGGGACGTCCTGAGTCTGATGCTGCGTTCAGGACGTCCTGAGTCTGATGCTGCGTTCAGAACGTCCTGAGTCTGATGGCGGTGTTTACAGGAAGTCCTGAGGTCCTGATGCTGTGTTCAGGACGTCCTGAGTCTGATGCTGCGTTCACCCCGTCAGGGGGGCGGAGTTTACATGTGAAGTCTACGGTGGATGAACGTCTAGACCGTGATTCTGTGGCACGTTTTTGTCAGTTTCATGCCAATCAGGCGTTGACACGGTGCGTCTTGAGCGTTCACATGCTGGTCGCTCTGTTCCTGTCCTCTCCTCCCTCTTTTCCCCCTTTTCTCCTCCCTCTCTCTCCCCCTTCTCTCTCTCTCCCCCCTCTCTCTCTCCCTCTTCTCCCTCTCTCCCCTACTCCCTGTGTCCCCTCTCCTCTCTCTCCCCTCTTCCCCCCTCTTCTCCCTCTCTCTCCTCCTCCCTCTCTCCCCCCTCTCTCTCTCCCTCTCTCCCCCTCTCCTCTCCCTCTCTCAGTTCTTCTTGTTGACAGACTCTTGTGTTTGTTGTGCTTTCTCTCTCTCCTCTCTCATTCTCTCACTCAGCTCTAATTTGTCATCCGTCTCTATCCTCTGTTCTGGTCTTGTTTTAGTCCTGGTCTAAGGTCTACACGGGGTCTCGCTGAAACCCGACCCGGATCTGTGTAGTCCAGACTCTAGACCAGACAAAAACCAAGGACTGGACCAAAGACCGGACAAAGACCAGGGAAATCTGATCCTGAGAGCAGATCCTATCAGAGGGAGTCAAACGAGGCGACCAACGCTCAGAGACCAGAGACCAGAAACCAGACCAGAGACCAGAGACCAGACCAGAGACCAGAGACCAGAGACCAGAGACCAGAGACCAGAAACCAGAGACCAGACCAGAGACCAGAGACCAGAGACCAGAGACCAGACCAGAGACCAGAGACCAGACCCAGACCAAGAGAGACCAGAGACCAGAGACCAGACCAGAGACCAGAGACTAGCAGAGACCAGACCAAGACCACCAGACCAAGACCAGACCAGAACCAGACAGAGACCAGACCAGAGACAGAGACCAGAGACCAGAGACCAGACAGAGACAAGACCAGAGACCAGAGACCAGAGACCAGACCAGAGACCAGAGACCAGAAGAGACCAGACCAGGACCAGAGACCAGAGACCAGACCAGAGACCAGACCAGACCAGAGAGACCAGAGACCAGAGACAGAGACCAGAGACCAGAGACCAGAGACCCAGAGACCAGAGACCCAGAGACCAGAGACCAGAGACCAGAGACCAGACAACCAGAGACCAGAGACCAGAGACCAGAGACCAGACAGAGCAGAGACCCAGACCAGAGACCAACAGACCAGAGACCAGAGACCAGAGACCAGAGACCAGAGACCAGAGACCAGACCAGAGACCAGAGACCAGAGACCAGAAGACCAGAGACCAGAGACCAGAGACCAGAGACCAAGACCAGACCACCAGAGACCAGAGACCAGACCAACCAGAGAGACAGAGACCAGAGACCAGAGACCAGAGACCAGAGACCAGAGACCAGAGACCAGAGACCAGAGACCAGACCAGAGACCAGACCAGAGACCAGAGACCAGAGACCAGACCAGAGACCAGAGACCAGAGACCAGAGACCAGAGACCAGAGACCCAAGACCAGAGACAGAGACCAGAGAGACCAGAGACCAGAGACCAGAGACCAGAGACCAGAGACCAGACCAGACCAGAGACCAGAGAGACCAGAGACCAGAGACCAGAGACCAGAGACCAGAGACCAGAGACCAGACCAGAGACCAAGACCAGAGACCAGAGACCAGAGACCAAGACCAGAGACCAGAGACCAGAGACCAGAGACCAGAGACCAGACCAGAGACCAGAGACCAGAGACCAGACCAGAGACCAGACAGACCAGCAGACCAGAGACCAGACTAGAGACCAGAGAGACCAGAGAAGACCAGACCAGAGACCAGAGACCAGAGACCAGAGACCAGAGACCAGAGACCAGAGACCAGAGACCAGAGACCCAGACCAGAGACCAGAGACCAGAGACCAGAAACCAGAGACCAGAGACCAGAGACAGACCAGAGACCAGACCAGAGAGACCAAGACCAGAAGACCAGAGACCAGAGACCAGAGACCAGAGACCAGAGACCAGAGACCAGAACCAGAGACCAGAGACCAGAGACCAGAGACCAGAGACCAGACCAGACCAGACCAGACCAGAGACCAGACCAGAGACCAGACCAGAGACCAGAGACCAGAGACCAGAGACCAGAGACCAGAGACCAGAGACCAGAGACCAGAGACCAGAGACCAGAGACCAGAGACCAGAGACCAGAGACCAGAGACCAGAGACCAGAGACCAGAGACCAGAGACCAGAAACCAGACTAGAGACCAGAGACCAGAGACCAGACCAGACCAAGACCAGAGAACCCAGAGCACCAGACCAGAGAGACCAGAGACCAGAGACCAGAGACCAGAGACCAGAGACCAGAGACCAGAGACCAGGAGTAGACCTGAAAACAGAGACCAGTCCAGAGACCAGGAGACCAGAGACCAGAGACCAGAGACCAGAGACCAGAGACCAGAGACCAGAGACCAGAGACCAGAGACCAGAGACCAGAGACTAGAGACCAGAGACCAGAGACCAGAGACCAGAGACCAGACCAGAGACCAGAGACCAGAAACCAGAGACCAGACCAGAGACCAGAGACCAGAGACCAGAGACCAGAGACCAGAGAACCAGAGACCAGAGACCAGACCAAGACCAGAGACCAGAGACCAGAGACCAGAGACCATAGACCAGAGACCAGAGACCAGAACCAGAGACCAGAGACCAGAGACCAGAGACCAGAGACCAGAGACCAGAGACCAGAGAGACCAGACCAGAGACCAGAGACCAGAGACCAGACCAGAGAACAGACCCAGACCAGACCAGAGACCAGAGACAGACAGAGACCAGAGACCAGGAGTAGACCAGAGACCAGAGACCAGAGACCAGAGAGACCAGACCCCAGAGACCAGAGACCAGAGACCAGAGACCAGAGACCAGAGACCAGACCAGAGACCAGAGACCAGAGACCAGAGACCAGAGACCAGAGACCAGAAAGACAGAGACCAGAGAGAGACCAGACCAGAGACCAGAGACCAGAGACCAGAGACCAAAGAGACCAGACGGAGACCAGCTGACAAGACCAGAGACCAGAGACCAGAGAGACAGACTCTAGACCAGACACCTAGAAACCAAGACCAGGACCAGAGACCAGACCAGACCGACCAGAGACCAGAGACCAGAGATCCAGAGAGCAGATCCCATCAGAGGGAGTCAGAGACCAGAACGACCAGAGACCAGAGACCAGAAACCAGACCAGAGACCAGAGACCAGAGACCAGAGACCAGAGACCAGAGACCAGAGACCAGAGACCAGACCAGAGACCAGACCAGAGACCAGAGACCAGAGACCAGAGACCAGACCAGAGACCAGAGACCAGACCAGAGACCAGAGACCAGAGACCAGAGACCAGACCAGAGAGACCAGAGACCAGAAACCAGAGACCAGAGACCAGACAGAGACCAGAGACCAGAGAACCAGACCAGAGACCAGAGACCAGAGACCAGAGACCAGAGACCAGAGACCAGAGACCAGAGACCAGACCAGAGACCAGAGACCAGAGAGACCAGAGACCAGAGACCAGAGACCAGAGACCAGACCAGACCAGAGACCAGACCAGAGACCAGAGACCAGACCAAGACCAGAGACCAGAGACCAGAGACAAGACCAGAGACCAGAGACAGAGACCAGAGACCAGAGACCAGACCAGAGACCAGAGACAGAGACCAGAGACCAGAGACCAGAGACCAGAGAGACCAGAGACCAGAGACCAGAGACCAGAGACCAGAGACCAGACCCAGAGACCAGAGACCAGAGACCAGAGAGACCAGACCAGACCAGAGACCAGACCAGAGAGAGAGAGACCAGGACCAGACCAGAGACCAGAGACCAGAGACCAGAGACCAGAGACAGAGACCAGAGACCAGACACCAGAGACCAGAGACCAGACCAGAGACCAGACCAGAGACCAGACCAGAGACCAGAGACCAGACCAGAGACCAGAGAACCAGAGACCAGAGACCAGAGACCAGACCAGAGAGACCAGAGACCAGACAGAGACCAGAGACCAGACCAGAGACCAGAGACCAGAGACCAGACCAGAGACCAGACTAGGAGACCAGAGACCAGAGACCAGAGAGACCAGACCAGAGACCAGACCAGACCAGAGAGACCAGAGACCAGAGACCAGAGACCAGAGACCAGAGACCAGAGACCAGAGACCAGAGACCAGAGACCAGAGACCAGAGACCAGAGACCAGAAACCAGAGACCAGAGACCAGAGACCAGAGACCAGAGACCAGAGACCAGAGACCAGACCAGAGACCAGAGACCAGAGACAGAGACCAGAAGACCAGAAACCAGAGACCAGAGACTAGAGACCAGAGACCAGAGACCAGAGACCAGAGACAGAGACCAGAGACCAGAGACCAGAGACCAGAGAGACCAGAGACCAGAGACCAGAGACCAGAGACCAGAGACCAGAGACCAGAGACCAGAGACCAGACCAGAGACCAGAGACCCAGAGACCAGAGACCAGAGACCAGAGACCAGAGACCAGAGACCAGAGACCAGAGAGACACCAGAGACCAGAGACCAAAGACCAGAGACCAGAGACCAGACCAGAGACCAGAGACCAGAGACCAGAGAGACCAGACCAGAAACCAGAGACCAGAACCAGACCAGAGACAGAGAGAGACCAGAGACCAGAGACCAGAGACCAGAGACCAGACCAGAGACCAGAGACCAGAGACCAGACCAGAGACCAGAGACCAAAGACCAAAGACCAGAGAGACCAGAGACCAAAGACCAGAGACCAGAGACCAGAGACCAGAGACAGAGACCCAGACCGAGACCAGAAACCAGAGACCAAAGACCAGAGACCAGAGACCAGAGACCAGACCAGACCAGACCTGAAACCAGAGACAGTCAGAGACCAGAGACCAGAGACCAGAGACAGAGACCAGACCAGAGACCAGAGACAGAGACCAGAGACCAGAGACCAGAGACCAGGAGACCAGAGACCAGAGACCAGAGACCAGAGACCAGAGACCAGAGACCAGAGACCAGAGACCAGAGACCAGAAGAGACCAGAAACCAGAGACCAGAGACCAGAGACCAGAGACCAGAGACCAAGACCAGAGACCAGAGACCAGAGACCAGAGACCAGACAGGAGACCAGAGACCAGAGACCAGAGACCAGACCAGAGACTAGAGACCAAAGACCAGAGACCAGAGACCAGACCAGAAACCAGAGACAGAGACAGAGACCAGACCAGTAGACCTGAAACCAGAGACCAGTCCAGAGACCAGAGAGACCAGAGACCAGAGACAGAGACCAGAGACCAGACCAGAGACCAGAGACTAGAGACCAGAGACCAGACCAGAGACCAGAGACCAGACCAGAGACCAGAGACCAGAGACCAGAGACCAGAAACAGAGACCAGACCAGAGACCAGAGACCAGACCCGAGACCAGAGACCAGAGACCAGAGACCAGAGACCAGAGACCAGGAGTAGACCAGAACACAGACCAGACCAGAGACCAGAGACCAGACCAGAGACCAGAGACCAGAGACCCAGAGACCAGAGACCAGAGACCAGAGACCAGAGACCAGAGACAGAGACCAGAGACCAGACCAGAGACCAGAGACCAGACCAGAGACCAGAGACCAGATCAGAGACCAGAGACCAGAGACCAGACCAGATAGACCAGAGACCAGAGACCAGACCAGAGACCAGAGACCGAGACCAGAGACCAGAGACCAGAGACCAGAGACCAGTCCAGAGACCAGACCCGAGACCAGAGACTAGAGACCAGAGACCAGAGACAGAGACAAGAGACCAGAGACCAGACCAGAGACCAGAGAGAGACCCAGAGACCAGAGACCAGAGACCAGAGACCAGAGACCAGAGACCAGAAACCAGAGACCAGAGACCAGACCAGAGACCAGACCAGAGACCAGAACCAGACCAGACCAGAGACTAGAGACCAGAGACCAGAAACCAGACCAGAGAGAGACCAGAGAGACCAGAGACCAGAGACCAGAGACCAGAGACCAGAGACCAGAGACCAGAAACCAGACCAGAGACTGGAGACCAGACCAGAGACCAGAGACCAGAGACCAAAGACCAGAGACCAGAGACCAGAGACCAGAGACAGACCAGAGACCAGAGACCTAGAGACCAGAGACCAGAGACCAGAGACCAGAGACCAGACCAGAGACAGAGACCAGAGACCAGACCAGAGACCAGAGACCAGACCAGAGACTAGAGGACCAGAGACGAGAGACCAGTCCAGAGACCAGAGACCAGACCAGAGACTAGAGACCAGAGACCAGAGACCAGAGACCAGACCAGAGACTAGAAACCAGAGACCAGAGACCAGAAACCAGAGACCAGAGACCCGAGACGAGTCCAGAGACCAGGAGTAGACCAGAGACCAGAGACCAGTCCAGAGACCAGACCAGAGACCAGAGACCAGAGACCAGAGACCAGAGACCAGAGACCAGAGACCAGAGACCAGAGACCAGAGACCAGGAGTAGACCAGAGACCAGAGACCAGAGACCAAAGACCAAGAGAGACCAGAGACCAGTCCAGAGACCAGGAGACCAGAGACCAGAGACCAGAGACCAGAGACCAGAGACCGAGACCAGAGACCAGACCAGAGACCAGAGACCAGAGACCAGACCAGAGACCAGAACCAGAGACCAGTCCAGAGACCAGACCCCAGAGACCAGACCAGAGACCAGAGACCAGAGACCAGAGACCAGACCCAGACCAGACCAGAGACCAGACCAGAGACCAGACCAGAGACCAGACCAGAGACCAGGAGTTGACCAGAGACCAGTCCAGAGACCAGGAGTTGACCAGAGACCAGAGACCAGTCCAGAGACAAGAAACCAGAGACCAGAGACTAGAGACCAGACCAGAGAACCAGGAGTAGACAGAGAGACCAGGAGGAGACCAGAGACCAGAGACCAGAGACCAGAGACTAGAGACCAGACCAGAGACCAGGAGTAGACCAGAGATCAGAGATCAGAGACCAGAGACCGGAGACCGGAGACCAGACCAGAGACCAGACTAGAGACCAGACCAGACCAGAGACCAGGAGGAGACCAGAGACCAGATCAGAGACCAGAGGAGTAGACCAGACCAGATCAGAGACCAGAGACCAGAGAGACCTGAGACCTGAGACCAGAGACCAGAGACCAAGAGTAGAGACAGAGACCTGAGACCAGAGACCAGAGACCAGACCAGAGACCAGGAGAGACCAGAGATCAGAGACCAGACCAGAGAGACCAGAGACCAGACCAGAGACAGAGATCCAGAGACAGAGACCAGACCAGAGACCAGACCAGAGACCAGACCAGAGACCAGACCAGAGACCAGGAGAGACCAGAGACCAGAGACCAGAGACCGGAGACCGGAGACCAGACCAGAGACCAGACTAGAGACCAGACCAGAGACCAGACCAGAGACCAGGAGTTGACCAGAGACCAGAGACCAGAGACCAGGAGTTTGACCAGAGACCAGACCACCAGTCCAGAGACAAGAAACCAGAGACCAGAGACTAGAGACCAGACCAGAGACCAGGAGTAGACCAGAGACCAGGAGGAGACCAGAGACCAGAGACCAGAGACTAGAGACCAGACCAGAGACCAGGACCAGAGACCAGAGATCAGAAGAGACCAGAGACCGGAGACCAGACCAGAGACCAGACTAGAGACCAGACCAGAGACCAGACCAGAGACCAGATCAGAGACCAGTAGTAGACCAGAGATCAGAGACCAGAGACCTGAGACCTGAGACCTGAAACCTGAGACCTGAGACCAGAGACCAAGAGTAGACCAGAGACCTGACACCAGAGACTAGAGACCAGACCAGAGACCAGGAGTAGACCAGAGATCAGAGACCAGGAGGAGACCAGAGACCAGATCAGAGACTAGGAGTAGACCAGAGATCAGAGACCAGAGACCTGAGACCTGAGACCTGAGACCAGAGAGGAGACCAGAGACCAGATCAGAGACCAGCACTAGACCAGGGACAGACCAGAGCTGATCTAAAGACCGTGTGTATTTTAAAGGAAACATATTATCTTCATTTTTCAGGTGTTAAAGTTAATTTGACATGTGGTTCTATTTAAAGAACAACATTGATCTAAAATCACTTCATAATAAAAAGAGGTCTACTGACTCCTCTCTCCTCGCTCTCTCCCTCTCCTGTAGTCTCTCCTCCTTTTTCCTTTCCTCTCTCTCTCCTGTCTTTCTCCTCTCTTCTCTTCTCACCTGTTTCTCTCTCCCTCGTCTGTTGTCTCTCTCCTCTTTCTCTCTCCCTCCCTCTCTCCCTCCATCTCTCTCTCTCTTTAGTGTTTGACAGTCTGTGATAATCCTCTTTCCTCTTGTCTCTCTGTCTCTCCTTTTCTCTAGCTCCTCTCATCCCCCTCTCTCCTCCCTGTTCCCCCCCCCTTGCCTTCTGTCTCCTCCCTCTCTCTCTCTCTCTCTCTCTCTCTCACTCTCTCTCACTCCCTCTCTTCACCTCCCTCTCTTCTCCCTCTCTCTCTCTGTTTCTCTCTCTCTCTCCCCCCCCTCTCCTCCCCCCCCCCCCCCCCCTCTCTAAATCCCTCTCTCCCTCTCTCCTCCCTGTCTCTCTCTCTCTCCTCCCTCTCTCCTCCCCTCTCTCCTCCCCCTCTCCCTGTGTTTCTCTCTCTATCCTCCCTGTCTCTCCTCCCTGTCTCTCTCTCCTCCCTCTCTCCTCCCTGCCTCTCTCTCCCTCTCTCCTCCCTCCATCTCTCTCTCTCTGGTGTGTGACGGTCTGTGAATAATCGCAGTAATAGTCTCCAGTCTGGGCAGGTCGGGGTTAAACCAACATAACTCTGAAAACAACAACATTTCCTCCAAAGTGTCAGACGAGAGAGAAGAGAGAGAAAAGAGAAGAGAGGGAGAGCGAGTAAAGAGAGGAGAGCAATGAGGAAGGAGAGAGAGGAGACGAGCGAGAACAGAGGAAGGAGAGAGGGGACAGGAGAGGGGAGAGAAGAGAAAAAGAAGAGAGAAGAGAGGGGAGAGAAGACAAAGGGAAGAGGAGAGACAGAGAGAAAAGAGAAAAAGATAAATTGAGAAAAGAGAGATTCAGGAGTGGTGAGAAACACAGTAGATAAATACGTCAAATCAAATCAAATAAACAAATAGATTTGTTCAGTTTACAAAAAGAGACTAAACCAGAACTAAACCAGGACTGAACCAGGACTAAACCAGGACTAAACCAGGACTAAACCAGGACTAAACCAGAACTAAACCAGGACTAAATCATAACTAAACCAGGACTAAACCAGGACATGAACCAGAACTAAACCAGGACTAAACCAGGAGTGAACCCAGGACTAAACCAGACTGAACCAGAACTAAACCAGGACTAAATCAGAACTAAACCAGGACTAAACCAGGACTGAACCAGAACTAAACCAGGACTAAACCAGGAGTGAACCAGGACTAAACCAGGACTGAACCAGAACTAAACCAGGACTTAACCAGAACTAAACCAGGACTGAACCAGAACTAAAAACCAGGACTAAACCAGGGGTGAACCAGGACTAAACCAGGACTGAACCAGAACTAAACCAGACTTTAACCAGAACTAAAACCAGGACTGAACCAGAACTAAACCAGGACTAAACCAGGACTAAACCAGGACTAAACCAGGACTGAACCAGGACTAAACCAGAACTAAACCAGGACTAAACCAGGACTAAACCAGAACTAAACCAGAACTAAACCAGAACTAAACCAGGACTAAACGAGAACTAAACCAGGACTAAACGAGAACTAAACCAGGACTGAACCAGAACAAAACCAGGACTAAACCAGAACTAAACCAGGACTAAAGCAGAACTAAACCAGGACTGAACCAGGACTGAACCAGAACTAAACCAGGACTAAACCAGAACTAAACCAGGACTAAAACCAGAACTAAACCAGGACTAAACCAGGACTGAACCAGAACTAAACCAGAACTAAACCAGGACTAAACCAACTAAACCACTAAACCAGGGACTGAACCAGGACTAAACCAGAAACTAAACCAGGACTGAACCAGAACTAAACCAGAACTAAACCAGGGACTAAACCAGAACTCCAGGAAAACCAGAACTGAACCAGGACTAAACCAGGACTAAACCAGGACTAAACCAGAACTAAACCAGGACTAAATCAGAACTAAACCAGGACTAAACCAGGACTGAACCAGAACTAAACCAGGACTGAACCAGAACTAAACCAGGACTAAACCAGGAGTGAACCAGGACTAAATCAGGACGCTGAACCAGGACTAAACGAGAACTAAACCAGGACTAAACGAGAACTAAACCAGGACTGAAACCAGAACAAAACCAGGACTAAACCAGACTAAACACCAGGACTAAAGCAGAACTAAACCAGGACTGAACCAGGACTGAACCAGAACTAAACCAGGACTAAACCAGAACTAAACCAGGACTAAACCAGAACTAAACCAGGACTAAACCAGGACTGAACCAGAACTAAACCAGAACTAAACCAGGACTAAACTAGAACTAAACCAGGACTTGAACCAGGACTAAACCAGAAACTAAACCAGGACTGAACCCGAACTAAACCAGAACTAAACCAGGACCTAAACCAGAACTAAACCAGGACTGAACCAGAACTAAACCAGGACTAAACCAGGACTAAACCAGAACTAAACCAGAACTAAACCAGGACTAAATCAGAAACTAAACCAGGACTAAACCAGGACTGAACCAGAACTAAAACAGGACTGAACCAAACTAAACCAGGACTAAAACCAGGAGTGAACCAGGACTAAATCAGGACTGAACCAGAACTAAACCAGGACTTAACCAGAACTAAACCAGGACTGAACCAGAACTAAACCAGGACTAAACCAGGACTAAACCAGGACTGAACCAGAACTAAACCAGGACTCAACCAGAACTAAACCAGGACTGAAACCAGGACTAAACCAGGACTAAACCAGGACCAGGACTGAACCAGGGACTAAAACCAGAACTAAACCAGGGACTAAACCAGACTAAACCAGAACTAAACCAGAACTAAACCAGAACTAAACCAGGACTAAACCAGAACTAAACCAGGACTAAACGAGAACTAAACCAGGACTGAACCAGAACAAAACCAGGACTAAACCAGAACTAAACCAGGACTAAAGCAGAACTAAACCAGGACTGAACCAGGACTAAACCAGAACTAAACCAGGACTAAACCAGAACTAAACCAGAACTAAACCAGGACTAAACTAGAACTAAACCAGGACTGAACCAGGACTAAACCAGAACTAAACCAGGACTGAACCAGAACTAAACCAGAACTAAACCAGGACTAAACCAGAACTAAACCAGGACTGAACCAGAACTAAACCAGGACTAAACCAGGACTAAACCAGAACTAAACCAGAACTAAACCAGGACTAAATCAGAACTAAACCAGGACTAAACCAGGAGTGAACCAGGACTAAACCAGGACTGAACCAGAACTAAACCAGGACTAAATCAGAACTAAACCAGGACTAAACCAGGACTGAACCAGAACTAAACCAGGACTGAACCAGAACTAAACCAGGACTGAACCAGAACTAAACCAGAACTAAACCAGGACTGAACCAGAACTAAACCAGGACTAAACCAGGAGTGAACCAGGACTAAACCAGGACTGAACCAGAACTAAACCAGGACTTAACCAGAACTAAACCAGGACTGAACCAGAACTAAACCAGAACTAAACCAGGACTGAACCAGAACTAAACCAGAACTAAACCAGAACTAAACCAGGACTGAACCAGGACCAAACCAGGACAAAATGAGGACTGAACCAGGATTAAATCAGGACTAAACCAAGACTAAACTAGGACTAAATCAGGTTTAAACCAGGACTAAACCATCTGCCTCTAACCCTGAGCTGCATCTGCTTGTGTAAAATGATCTTTGAGCCTTTTGCGCCTCAGGAGAAGACAGACCTGTACTTTGCAGATAATGTTTCAAAGTTTGGTATTAAACTTATGTGTTTCCATGGAAACAAGCAGTTAGGTGTGTGAATGAAGAGGGACACTGTCAGAACTGAACACTGCATAAAACTGCTCTTTGTTGTTGAAAATTACAGGACGTACAAAGTTCTATATGGTGAATGTTTTTATGTATTTATATAAAGAGCTTTTCCACCGTGAAGCTCTCAAACCTCTCACCCACATTCAGACACACACAGAGAGGGGGAAGTGTCTTGCCCAAGGACACACAGCATTCATCTGTGGGAGCTGGAATCGCACCGCCAACCTGTGGATCAGTGTTGTTCTGTCTTGTTTTATTTTTGTTTAAAAGAAATAAAGTAGTTTTCAGTGTCTGGTATCAGTTGGTTTCGGCAGATAATTAAAGCCGTAGTATTGGAATCAGTATCGGAGCTGAAAGAGCCGGATCGGTAAGTTCGTCCCTTTAATAAGCACATTTGTTTGGCCTTTGAAGGTCATAATTAATCACCTCTCTCTCTCTCCTCCTTCTCTCCTTCCTCTTCCTCCTTTAATGCCGTACTATGGAACATTCCAGGCAGAGCAGAGCATCTCCATGGAGACAAGCAGGTGGTTTCTGTCTTAAAGACGGCGTGACCTGAGCTGAGTCTGGACCAAACATTTTCTCAGTTTGGTTTGTGACATATTTTTATCTCGTGTGAAACTCAGTGGGAGGTTTAAGTCTCAGCAAAAGCAACGTGTGAATTTAAAAAGGTTTAAATATGTTTTAAACCTGGCTCTGTTTCCACGAGCAACACACTCTAAAAGACAGGAATCTAACCTGCAACCCCACGAGCAACACACTCTAAAAGACAGGAATCTATCCCTCAACCCCACAAGCAACACACTCTAAAAGACAGGAATCTATCCCTCAACCCTACAGCAACACACTCTAAAAGACAGGAATCTAACCCTCAACCCCACGAGCAACACACTCTAAAAGACAGGAATCTAACCCTCAAACCCATGAGCAACACACTCTAAAAGACAGGAATCTAACCTGCAACCCCACGAGCAACACACTCTAAAAGACAGAATCTAACCTCAACCCCACGAGCAACACACTCTAAAAGACAGGAATCTAACCTGCAACCCCACGAGCAACACACTCTAAAAGACAGGAATCTAACCTGCAACCCCACGAGCAACACACTCTAAAAGACAGGAATCTAAACCCCACGAGCAACACCCAAGAGCAATCACACTCTAAAAGACCACGAGCAACACTAAAAGACAAATCTAACCACCCCCACGCAACACACTCTAAAAGACAGGAATCTAACCTGCAACCCCCCACGAGCAACACACTCTAAAAGACAGGAATCTAACCTGCAAAGCAACACACTCTACAAAGACGAAATCTAACCTGCCCGCAACACTCTACAAGACAGAATCTAACCTGCAACCCCAATGAGCAACCACTCTAAAAGACTCTAACCCTCCCATCGTGTCCCTCTAAAAGACAGAAATCTACCTGCAACCCTCGTCAACCCTAAAAGACAGTCCTCTCCACTGTGACAGACTGTGTCCCTCCCCGTGTCCCTCTCGTCCTCCCTCTTGTCCCCCGTGTGTTCCTGTGTCCCCCGTCCTCCTCTCCTCCCTCCCATGTCCCTCCCGTATCCCTCTTGTCTTCCTTGTCCCTCCCTCCCCTGTGTCCCTCTTGTCCTCCCGTGTCCCTCCGTCCTCCTCCTGTCCCCTCCCATGTCTTCCTGTGTCCCCCCATGTCCCTCCCATCCCCCTGTCCCTCCCATCCGTTCTCCTTTGTCCCTCCATCCCTCCCTGTCCCCCCCGTGTTCTCTCTCTCCGTCCTCCCATGTTGGTCCTCCCATGTCCCTCCCTGTTGTCCTCTCATGTGTCCCTCCCATGTCCCTCCCCCTCCTCATGTGTCCCTCCCGATGTCCCTCCCGTCCTCCCATGTCCCTCCCGTGTCCCTCCCGTGTCCCTCCCGTGTCCCTCTCGTGTCCCTCCCGTCCTTCTTGTATCTTGTATCTGGGACAGATGTAAAGAGCCAGTCTTCTGTCAGTGACAGTTGAGAAATTTTTGGAATGTTTAATGGAACAAAAACCAAGAACGACAAGAAAACAGAAACAGAGGAGAGAAAGAGAGAGAGAGAAGAGAGGGAGGAAAAGACAGAGAGAAGAGAGGGAAAAAAAGAGAGAGAGAAGAGAGGGAGGAAAAGAGAGAGAGAGAGTCAGAAGAGAGGGAGAGGAAAGAGAGATTGAGAGTCAGAAGAGAGGGAGGAAAAGAGAGAGAGAGTCAGAAGAGAGGGAGGAAAAGAGAGAGAGAGTCAGAAGAGAGGGAGAGGAAAGAGAGAAAGTCAGAAGAGAGGGAGGAAAAGAGAGGGAGAAAAAGAAAGAGAGAGTCAGAAGCAAGGGCGGAGAGAGAAAGAGAGAAAGTCAGAAGAGAGGGAGGAGGGGGAACGAGAGAGAAGTGAACAACAGCAGAGAACGAGTGAAGAAGGAGAGAGAATGAAAGAGAGGTGAGTGTGTCAGAGGAGAGAGAGATACAGCTTTAAAGCAGTGCCTCTGAAGATTCAGACCAGTCTCCAGGAGATGAATATCTCAGGACATATGGAAAACTGGGATCCAGAATAACACTTGAAGATGTGAGTCTGGTCGCAGCAGAATCGCCCAGAGTTCAGATGGGTATGATTGACAGGTGGATTAGCCAATCAGGGCCATGCATTTAAACAAATATGGCTGCGTATGAGGGAAAAAGAAAGGAAAAAATATCACAGGACTGAAACACATAGAGGATTTGTGCAGACTCAGTGAGAGAAGCACTAAACTGAGGGAGAGAAATGTCATTTTGGGCTCACACACTGGGCCTTTTGTCCCGAGCCGTAGCAGGACAGTGGAGGGTTCTATGGTCCACGCTCACACCTGCACAACCTGAGTCACGACACAGTGACGTCATCAAGCGCCGCTGTTTGTTTACATGAGGCGCAGCAGAGCTAACGCTTCAGCACAGAAAATAAGACCAGAGGCTTAAAATATGTCACAGTGAGTCAGATCTGAGTCCTGCTGCGATCCTCCTCTGTGAGTTTGTGGATAAAACAACCTGACAACCACCCCACCCGGACCAGAGCCCCACCCGGACCAGAGCCCCAACCGGACCAGAGCCCCAACCGGACCAGAGCCCCACCTGGACCAGAGCCCCAACCGGACCAGAGCCCCACCTGGACCAGAGCCCCAACTGGACCAGAGCCCCACCCGGACCAGAGCCCCAACCGGACCAGAGCCCCAGCCAGTTGGTTTGCTCTCACACTGGACAGACGCCCCAAAGCTGCAGGGGTTATCGGGGCTTGTTCGTGGTTTGACTGTGTGAGCGAACCTAATGTTTGTAAATGATGTGTGACCAATGAACTCCTTTGCTTCACATGTGTTACTGAAATAAACGTTGTGATTGGACGGCGTGTTTGGTTCTTGAGACGAGACGGAGGGAGTGGGACCAGAGTGACAGTCTCAGTCTGGTCTTATGGGACAATGGGAACGCACCATGTAAAGCACAGAGCAGATGAGTTCTTCAGGAGGACTGCTCCTCCCCCTGAACCCGCAGACGTCCCACTGAGACTCTCCACTGACCCGGCTCGCTTGACTCTGAGTTTGAGCTCACTTAACTCTGGGTTAGAGTTTATCTGAGCCTCATCTGTCTGAAACGCAACCCAAAACCAGAGGAGTAGAGCCAGAGGAGGAGAGCCAGAGGAGGAGAGCCAGAGGAGCAGAGCCAGAGCAGAGCCAGAGGAGGAGAGTCAGAGGAGCAGAGTCAGAGGAGGAGAGTCAGAGGAGGAGAGTCAGAGGAGCAGACAGGAGCAGAGCCAGAGGAGCAGAGCCAGAGGAGCAGACAGGAGCAGAGCCAGAGGAGCAGAGCCGAGGAGCAGAGCCAGAGAGCAGACAGGAGCAGAGCCAGAGGAGCAGAGCCAGAGGAGCAGAGCCAGAGGAGCAGACAGGAGCAGAGCCAGAGGAGCAGAGCCAGAGGAGCAGAGCCAGAGGAGCAGAGCCAGAGGAGCAGAGCCAGAGGAGCAGACAGGAGCAGAGCCAGAGGAGGAGAGCCAGAGGAGCAGAGCCAGAGGCAGTCAGTCAGAGCCAAAAAGCAAATCCAAACTATCTTTAAAATCCAGGTTTATTTCTTGTGTTTCTCTCTCTCTCCTCGGTCTCTCCTTCTGTCTTTCTCTTGAATCCCTCTCTCCTTCTCTCTCTCTCTTGAATCCCTCTCTTCTTATTGACTCCATGATGTCATTAGTTAATTGTCGTCGGCTGCTCTGCTTCTGCCAAAGGTGAAGAAAAACTTTTGCACGCACATCTGCCTCGTGCACGCTCCCAGACTCTCGTGCACACTCCCAGACTCTCGTGCACGCTCCCAGACTCTCGTGCACGCTCCCAGACTCTCGTGCACGCTCCCAGACGCTGCAGGTGAGAGCGCCACTTTATAATGTCACCAAGAAATGCATTTACACCTCAACTTTCCCACAGTCACCCACACACCTGACTCGTGCACGCTCCCCGATACTGGTGCGTACTCCTTGATACTCGTGCACGCTCCTTGATACTCGTGCGCGCTGCAGGTGACAGTGCAGAGGGCTCGCACTCACCTGAGGAGTGTGCACGTGCATACAGGAGCGTGCATGAGGTGCTGTGGTGTTAATGAACAGAAAATGAGCTCCGTAATGATCCGAGGTGCTTCTGCTGCTGCGACAACTTTAATGAGGAGCTCAGGTTTTTAAAAAGGTATTTTTAATAATGAAAATAACAGCACATGGGACATTTGTACATTTAAACCTCAGGAGGGCTGGACCAGGTCTACGCCTGGGTTTAGGCCTGGGTCTGGGCCTGGGCCTGGGTCTAGGCCTGAAACTAGGTCTTGGTCTGAACTTGGGTCTAGCCCTGGGTCTGGGTCTAGGTCTTAGTCTAGGCCCACGTCTGGGTCTAGGTCTGGGTCTAGGTCTGGGTTTGGGTCTTGGGTCTGGTCGGGAGCCGTAGGATGACTGTGTGGGTTTTAGGTTGAAGACATCAGAGCAAATCCACTCAGAGGCACAGGGAGAACAAACAAACTCTGCTACGTTTGTCACAGGATGGGACCTTTTTGTTAAAGATCCTAAACTACACACAACATAAACTCTTTCAGCTTTAAGTCATGTTATAATGTTGTTACCTCCATAAAAACACACCTGAAGTTGTGCTTTGTTTTATCCACACGTTTGAGTAACACTTTATTATTAGTCTGTCTACATCTTCAAAGCTCAAAATGCTTTGTTCCACCTTGTGATGTCATGAAGTAGTTTTCAAGTTCAGCTTCTTTTACCTTTAGTTCAGTAGATTGACAATTCATCCATCCATCCATCCATTTTCTTCCGCTTTACCCGGGGCCGGATCGCAGAGGCAGCAGTTTCAGCAGGGAGGCCCAGACTTCCCTCTCCACGCACACTTCCTCCAGCTCTTCTGGGAGGATCCTTGGGCGTTCCCAGGCCAGTCGAGAGACATAGTCCTGGGTCTTCCCCGGGGGCCTCCCCCCGGTGGGACATGCCCGGAACACCTCCCTAGCGAGGCGTCCAGGGGGCATCTGGAATAGATGCGCAAGCCACCTCAACTGGCTCCTGTCAATGTGGAGGAGCAGCGGCTCTACTCCGAGCTCCTCCTGTGTGACTGAGCTCCTCACCCTGTCTCTAAGGGAGCGCCCAGCCACTCTGCGGAGGAAACTCATTTCGGTCGCTTGTATCCGCAATCTTGTCCTTTCGGTCATGACCCAGAGCTCATGACCATAGGTGAGGGTAGGTAAATCGAGAGCTTTGCCTTTCGACTCAGCTCCTTCTTCACCACAACGGTCCGATACAGCGACAGCATCACTGCAGACGCTGCACCGATCCGCCTGTCAATCTCACTCGTGAACAAGACCCCGAGATACATGAACTACTCCACTTGAGGCCTTGCCTCAACTGGAGTAGTTCAACTATCTCTCCACCCACCCGAAGAGGGCAAGCCACCTTTTTCCGGTTGAGAACCATGGCCTCACATTTGGAAGAGCTGATTCTGTGAAGGTGAAGGTGAAGGTGTGTGGAGTTTAAAAACACAGTGGAGCACTTCCCGTATTACCACATGACATCACAAGGTGGAACAGAGTGTTTTCAGTTTGAGAGAAGAACTCAGCCTAAATCTGCAGGTTTGTGTGTTAAACATGTGAATGAAACAAACTCAGCTCCAGGTTTGTGACGAGGAAACATCAGAACAGATCAGAAAATAGAGTCAACAGTAAAAGCTATATTTGATTGTAGTTACTATTACTACTACTACTACTACTGCTTTTACTACTACTACTAGTACTACTCCCAGCACTCAGACCCTGCTGCTCCAGGGGCCCCTCCCCCTCTCTCTCTGCTCAGGTGAGCGCGGCGCCGCTCTGTCTGCCCCAGGTAAAGTGATCCACGTCGGGTCCAGTCCTGATACGGATCTGGGTCCTGGTACAAAGACCGGACTGTCCCTGGTTTCCGGTCCAAGTCCAAACCTCCAAACACAGAGTACACGGTCTGCAGTACAAGTACGCGCTGAAACACGAGTACGCAGTATTTTCTGATGCTTTTGATACTCCAAAGTACCACAGGGGAGATAATCTACTGCAGACAGGATTACAACCAGATTAATCAGCGACAAATTACACAGATCCGATTTAACACCAAGAGAGAGAGAGAGAGAAGGAGAGAGACGGAGGGGGGGAGAAGAAGGAGGAGAGAGAGAGGGAAGGAGAGAGAGAGAGAGAAAGAAAAGAAGAGAGGTGGAGGGGGGAGAAGAAGAAAGAGAGAGAGAGGGAAGGAGAGAGAGAGGGAAGAAGAGAGATGGAGGGGGGGAGAAGAAGGAGGAGGAGGAGAGAGAGAATGAGGCGGAGGGGGGGAGAAGAAGGAGAAGAGAGAGAAAGAGAGAAAGGAGGAAAGAGAGAGAGAGAGAAAATAGAGAGGCGAGGGGGGGAGAAGAGAAGAAGGGAGAGAGAGAAGGAGAGAGACGGGAGAGGGAGAGGAGAGCGGAGGAGAAAGAGAGAGAGCGGAAGGGGGAGAAGGAGGGAGGAGGAAGAGAGAGGAAGAGAGAGTGAAGGAGAGAGATGAAGGGGGGAGAAGGAGGAGAAGAAGGAAGAGAGAGAGAGAGAGGAGAGAGGGAGAAGAAGGAGGGGGGAGAGAGAGAAGAGAGAGAGAGAGGAGGAGAGAGAGGAGAAGAGGAGAGAGGCAGAGGTGAGGAGAAGGGGGAAGAAGAAGAGAGAGAGAGGAGAGAGATGGAGGAGGGGAAGAGCGGGGGAAGTGGAGGAGAGGAGAGAGAGGGGAGAGAAGGAGGGAGAGGAAAGAGAGAGAGAGGGGGAGAAGAGAGAGAGAGAAAGACAGAGAGGAGAGAGATGGAGGGAAGAATGAGAGAGAGAGAGAAGAGAGAATAGGGAGGGGGGGGAGAGGGGAGGAGAGAGAGAGAGAGGAAGGAGAGGGAGAGAGAGAGAGAGAGAAGGAGAGAGAAGAGGAGAGGAGAGAGAAGGAGAGAGGAGGAGAGAGAGAGGACTAGTAGAGAAAGAGAGAAGGCGAGAGATGAAGGGAGAAGAATGAGGAGAGAAGAAGGAGAATGGAGGGGGAGGAGAGAAGGATTTGAGAGGGAAGGAGAGAGACCTGACTGAAAGAATGGGGATTGTGAAATGAATGGAATGTGCAATATTTTGTATGGTGCAATAAGTGTATTTGTGCAATGATATTAATGTGCAACTGTGGAATGTGCAGCCCTGGGAAGTGTGTGGTGGTGAATGTGGTCTGACTTTTAACTTGACCCTTTGTGTGACCCCAGCCCCCGGGACAGAGGGAAACAAGCCTGTGGATATAATCTGGTGCATTTACTGTCATGTTTCATGTCTGTTCATTAATGCACATTCTACCAGTCAAATAAGTGAATAAAGAGAGAGAAGACGGGGAGGAGAAGGTAGGAGGAGAGAGAGAGAGAAGGAAGAGCGGAAAGAAGGAGGAGAGAGAGAGAAGATGGGGGAGAAAGAATGAGAAGAGAGAGGAGAGAGAGAGAAGATGGATGGAGGAAAAAGGAGAAAGGAGAGAGAGAGAAGATGGGGAGGAGAAAGAAAATGGAGAGAGAGAGAGAGAGTGAGAGAGAGAGAGAAGGAGCGAGAAGCCAGGGGGAGAAGAAAGAAGGAGGAGAAAGAGAGAAAGAGAGAGAGAAGATGGGGTGGAGAAAGAAGGAGGAGAGAGAGATGGAGAGAAAAGACGGGGGATGAAAAAGAAGGAAGTGTGAGTGAGCAAAGACAGGGAGGAGAAAAAAGGAAGAGAGAGAGAGAGAGAAGGAGGGATAAGAGAGAAAGAGAGAGAGAGAGAGGAGAGAGAGAGAGAGAGAGGGAGAGAGAATGGGGATGAAAGAGAAGGGAGGAGGAGACTGGGAGAAGAAAGAAGGAGGAGAGAGAGAGAGTGAGAGAGAAGAAGAGAGAAAGGGGATGAGAGAGAAAGAGAGAAAGGAGGAGGAGATGGGGAGAAAAAAGAAGGAAGAGAGAGTGAGAGCGAGAGAAAGAAGGGGGGATGAGAGAACGAGAAAGAGACAGAAGGGAGGAGGAGAGAGGGGTGAGAGAGAGAAGTAGAGAGGAGAGACAAAGGGGGGGAGGAGAGGGAGGGATGAGAGAGAGAGGCCTCCTCCTCTCCCCTCTCTTTCCTCACTCCTCCTCTCTCCTCTCCTTTTCTCTTTCATTTTCTCCTCTTCTCTCTCGTCCCTCTCCCTCCCTTTCTCCTCTCCTCCCCTCCTCTCTCTTTCCCCCTCTCCTCCTTTCGCTTTCTCTTCCTCTCATCTATTCCTCTCCTTCTGTTATTTTTCCCTCTCGTCCTTCGTGTTCAGATGTTATGTTTTTATCGATCATTTTTCTGTGACTCACTTTTCTCACATCTGGCTCCAGTCGCACAACAACACTTTAGATACAGGCCTCCTCCTCTCGCACCTCCTCTACATCCTGCACCTCCTCTCCTCCTCTTACGTCCTCTGACCCTCCTCCTCTGCTCCTCCTCTACGTCCTCTGCCCCTTCCTCTGCTCCTCCTCTACGTCCTCTGACCCTCTCCTCTGCTCCTCCTCTACATCCTCTGACCCTCTCTCTGCTCCTCCTCTACATCATCCTCTCCTCTGCTTCCTCCTACGTCCTCTGACCCTCTCCTCTCCTCCTCTACATCCTCTGACCCTCTCCTCTGCTCCTCCTCTACATCCTCTGACCCTCTCCTCTGCTCCTCCTCTACATCCTCTGCCCCTCTCCTCTGCTCCTCCTCTACGTCCTCTGACCCTCTCCTCTGCTCCTCCTCTACTCTCTGCTCTCCTCCTCTGCTCCTCCTCTACGTCCTCTGCCCCTCTCCTCTGTTCCTCCTCTACGTCCTCTGACCCTCTCCTCTGCTCCTCCTGTACATCCTCTGACCCTCTCATGCATACTCTTCTCTACTCCTCCTCTTCTCCTCCTTTTTTCCTCTGACCTCTCCTCTGCTCCTCCTCTACGTCCTCTGACCCTCTCCTCCTCCTCCTCTCGTCCTGACACTCTCCTCTGAACTCCTCTACGTCCTCTGACCCTCTCCCCTGCTCTACTCTACGTCCTCTGACCCTCTCCCATGCTCCTCCTCTACGTCCTCTGACCCTCTCCTCTGCCCCTCTCCTCTACATCCTCTGACCCTTCTCTACTCCTCCTCTTCTCCTCCTTTTTCCTCTGACCCTGTCCTCTGCTACTCCTCTACATGCTTTGACCCTCTCCTCTGCATACTCTTCTCTGCTCCTCCTCTTCTCCTCTGCTCCTCCTCTTCTCCTCTGCCTCTCTCCTCTTCTCCTCTGCTCCTCCTCTTCTCCTCTGCTCTTCCTGTTCTCCTCTGCGCCTCCTCTTCCTCTCCACCATGCCTGTGTTGCCGTGGCGATGGGGAGGGGGCACAGATGGTGTAAAACTTTGAAGACTCCAAAATGGTGGCTGTTCTTTGGACCGCTCTGAGCCTCATTTGCATGGAGACGTTTCCCAGAACTCCGAGTTTCTGGAGCTTTGAGTCTCGTCTTGTCCAAAACCAAAAACTCAAAACTACAAACTACAAAGATTTGAACAGTTACAGGAAGAATGATGAGACTAAAATACTGGAATTGAAAAATTACTTAAGTTTGGGATTCACTTCTGTGACTGAGGAGGAACTGTCAGTGTGGCCTATGTCACATGTCCTCAGTGTCCTCAATGTCCCCAGTGTCCTCATGTCCTCAGTATGTCACACACACACACACACACACACACACACACACACACACACACACACACACACACACACACACACACACACACACACACACACACACACACACACACACACACACACACACACACACACACACACACACACACACATGCACACACACACACACACAAATAAAAAATATAAAAATAACACGTATAACATATGTAACACAATAACATATATGAAGTAGTAACGTGTATAACAAATACAACAATAACATATATAAAATAATAACATGTATAACAAATATAACACAATAACATACGTAACATAATAACATTTATAAAATAATAACAGGTATAACAAATATAACACAATAACATAAGTAACATAATAACATTTATAAAATAATAACATGTATAACAAATGTAACACAATCACATATGTAACAATCATACAAATAATAATGCAACAATAAAAGTCAAGATTCTTTTTCCTCGTTGGCTGACCTCCTGTCAGACTTTATGTTTTACAAGAAAATATTTTTTATCTGAAGAGAAACAAAGACGAGAGAGAGATAAACAGTGACAGATGCTCCACTCCCCGAAGAGTTCAAAACCCAAACCTCAGATCCTCAAACAGGACCCAAGAGAGACTGAACCAGGACTGAACCAGGACTAAACCAGGACTAAACCAGGACTAAACCAGGACTAAACCAGGACTGAACCAGGACTGAACCAAGACTGAACCAAGACTGAACCAGGACTGAAGACAGAAACAGGGCTGAACCAGGACTGAACCAGGACTGAACCAGGACTAAACCAGGACTGAACCAGGACTGAACCAGGACTGAACCAGGACTAAACCAGGACTAAACAAGGACTGAACCAGGACTCAACCAAGACTCAACCAAGACCGAACCAGGACTGAACCAAGACTGAACCAAGACTAAACCAGGACTGAACCAAGACTGAACCAAGACTGAACCAGGGCTGAACCAGGACTAAACCAGGACTGAACCAGGACTGAACCAGGACCGAACCAGGACTCAACCAAGACTCAACCAAGACTCAACCAAGACCGAACCGAGACTGAACCAAAACTAAACTCGGACCAGAACTAAACTAAAATGATGTTTCCTTCTTACAAACTGAAAAGTTGAACAAAGATCCTTTCTTGACCTTTGCCCTGTCCCTGTGATGTCTCACTGTCCCAAACCTCAGGACTGTGTCTCGTCCTCATACAAGAGAGAGATGCTAACGACGCATCGGAGCGGCTTTTGTTTCGGATCTAAATAAAGGAGCGGTGCTATGCTAGCTTTTGTTTTGGATGCTAATGAAGCTCTTTGTTAGCGAGTGCAACGCTAACACAAACACGCCGGATCCGTGTCAGGCCCCGCCTACCAGACACTGCTCCCAAAACAACCGCACAATCTGCATCGCACAATCTGCACACGACACATTCATACAGTCCACGCGAGAGTCGGATCTGATCTGAGAGAGGGAGAGGAGAGAGAGAGAGAGAGAGAAGAGAGGGAGAAGAGAGAGAGAAGAGAGAAGATAGGAGAAGAGGGAGAGATATAGGAGAGTGGGAGAAAAGAGGAAGAGAGAGAGAAGAGGAAAGAAGAAAGGAGAGAAGAGAAGACCGGGAGATAATAGAGAGAGAGAAGACAGGAGAAAAGAGAGGGGGGGAGAGGGGCAGAGAGAGAAGAGAAGGAGAGAGAGAGAGATAGGGGAAGAGGGGGGTAGAGGAAAGATAGGGAGAGGGAGAAAGAGGAAGAGAGAGAGAAGACAGGGAGAGAAGAGAGGTAGAGAGAGAAGACAGGGAGAGAATAGAGAGAGAGAAGACAGGGAGAAAAGAGAGGGAGGAGAGGGGCAGAGAGAGAAGAGAAGGAGAGAAGAGAAGAAAAAGACAAGAAGAAGAAGGGGGGAGATTAGAGGGAGAAGAGGGAGAGAGAGAAGACAGGAAGAAGAGGGGGAAAGAAAGAAGAGAGGGAGAATAGGGAGAAAATAGGGGAGCGAGAAGAGAGGGAGAGAGAGGGAGAGAAACAGAGGGGGAGAGAGAGAAGAGGGAGGGAGAGAAAGAAAAAGATAGTGAGGGAGAGAGAAACAGAGGGAGGAGGTTGTGGTGTTTGTGGCTCCCCGGCTCTTTATCTTTTGTCTCCTTCTTCCGGATAATGGCGTCACTACGTCACTGGGCGTAGTCTCTGATTGGTTGATGCGACGCGTCAAATGCCAAAAGTTCGCCTTTTTCAACTCTGACGTCTGACACTTTGGATGCACGAACAGAGCGACCAAATGCTCAGAGGCTTCTGCTCAAACGCTGTCACTACGGCAACACACACAGGGACAAACTCCATGTAACATCGATTATATCTCCAAATATCAAATATATGAAGGTAAATGTGAGGCCAGCTTTGGTGTTAACAGCAGATTTCAGTGATGAAAAGATCCAGCAAAAAGAAGAGAGCAGACAAACATGGAGGCTCTGATCTGAGTGTAAACCAGGACTAAACCAGGACTAAACCAGGACTAAACCAGGACTAAACCAGGACTAAACCAGGACTGAACCAGGACTAAACCAGGACTAAACCAGACTAAACCCAGGACTGAACCAGGACTAAACCAGGACTAAACAGGACTGAACCAGGACTAAACCAGGACTAAACCAGGACTAAACCAGAACCAGGACTAAACCAGGACTAAACCAGGACTGAACCAGGACTAAGCCAGGACTAAACCAGGACTAAACCAGGACTGAACCAGGACTGAACCAGGACTGAACCAGGACGGAACCAGGACAGAATGAGGACTAAACCAGGACTAAACCGGGACTCAACCAGGACTAAACCAGGACTAAACCAGGATTACCAAAGTGTATATCTCACTCCTTGGTACTGTTAACAATAGCCTATCTTCTTACCTTAGCCTTGTTCACTTTCCATGACACTTGACCTCGTTAACGGTTAAACAGCTGTAATCTCTTTTTAATTACAGATGTGTCGTCACTGTGTCTGTGAACAGCTGATGTCCTGGACCCGGAAGTGACATCACACCTAACACTCCTGTATCTGAAGAGGCGGGGCTGTCTTTCCCCATTTGCCAGATTAGCGTCAGTCTTGCTAATTGTTAGCACTTTCATAATTTGATTCCAGAAACAGTTAAATGTTTTCTGTCAGGTGTGGCCTTGGTTCTCCTTCGTTTAAGTGAAATAGAGTTAATGTGCGATAAGGTTCATTTGGATAAAAATCACATACAGTATTATAAGACTCAGATCAGAGCCTCCACGTTTGTCTGCTCTCATCTGTTTGCTCTATGGGTGCTGCTCTAGTCCTGGTTTAGTCCTGGTTCAGTCCTGGTTTAGTCCTGGTTCAGTCCTGCTTTAGTCCTGGTTTGGTCCTGGTTTAGTCCTGGTTCAGTCTCTCTTGGGTCCTGTTTGAGGATCTGAGGTTTGGGTTTTGAACTCTTCGGGGAGTGGAGCATCTGTCACTGTTTATCTCTCTCCCGTCTTTGTTTACTCCATGTCAAAAATATTTATTTTTAAAACATTTTCACCTTCAACATTTGAGACTAAACCAGGTCTAAACAGGACTAAACCAGGACTAAACCGGGACTAAACCGGGACTAAACCAGGACTAAACAGGACTAAACAGGACTAAACCAGGACTAAACCGGGACTAAACCCAGGACTAAACAGGGGACTAAACCGGACTAAACAGGACTAAACCAGGACTAAACCAGGACTAAACCAGGGTCTAAACAGGACTAAACAGGACAGGACTAAACAGGACTAAACAGGACTAAACCGGGACTAAACCGGGACTAAACCAGGACTAAACAGGACTAAACAGGACTAAACCAGGACTAAACCGGGACTAAACCAGGACTAAACAGGACTAAACAGGACTAAACCAGGACTAAACCAGGACTAAACCAGGACTAAACAGGACTAAACAGGACTAAACCAGGACTAAACCGGGACTAAACCAGGACTAAACAGGACTAAACAGGACTAAACCAGGACTAAACCAGGACTAAACCAGGACTAAACAGGACTAAACAGGACTAAACCAGGACTAAACCAGGACTAAACCAGGACTAAACAGGACTAAACCGGAACTAAACCGGGACTAAACCAGGACTAAACAGGACTAAACAGGACTAAACCGGGACTAAACAGGACTAAACCGGGACTAAACCAGGACTTAACCAGGACTAAACAGGACTAAACAGGACTAAACCGGGACTAAACAGGACTAAACCGGGACTGAACCAGGACTAAACCGGAACTAAACCGGGACTAAACAGGACTAAACAGGACTAAACCGGGACTAAACAGGACTAAACCGGGACTAAACCAGGACTTAACCAGGACTAAACCGGAACTGAACCAGGACTAAACAGGACTAAACCGGGACTAAACCAGGACTAAACAGGACTAAACCGGGACTAAACCAGGACTAAACAGGACTAAACCGGGACTAAACCAGGACTGAACCAGGACTAAACCGGAACTGAACCAGGACTAAAACAGGACTAAACAGGACTAAACCGGGACTAAACCGGGACTAAACCAGGACTAAACAGGACTAAACAGGACCACTAAACCAGGACTAAACCGGGACTAAACCAGGACTAAAGGACTAAACAGGACTAACAGGACTAAACCAGGACTAAACCAGGACTAAACCAGGACTAAACAGGACCTAAACAGGACTAAAACAGGAAACCAGGACTAAACCGGGGACTAAAACCAGGACTAAACAGGACTAAACAGGACTAAACCAGGACTAAACCAGGACTAACCAGGACTAAACAGGACCTAAACAGGACTAAACCAGGACTAAACAGGGACTAAAACCCAGGAACTAAACAGGACTAAACCGGAACTAAACCTGGACTAAACCAGGACTAAACAGGACTAAACAGGACTAAACCGGGACTAAACAGGACTAAAAACGGGACTAAAACAGGACTTAACCAGGACTAAACAGGACTAAACAGGACTAAACCGGGACTAAACAGGACTAAACCGGGACTGAACCAGGACTAAACCGGAACTAAACCGGGACTAAACAGGACTAAACAGGACTAAACCGGGACTAAACAGGACTAAACCGGGACTAAACCAGGACTTAACCAGGACTAAACCGGAACTGAACCAGGACTAAACAGGACTAAACCGGGACTAAACCAGGACTAAACAGGACTAAACCGGGACTAAACCAGGACTAAACAGGACTAAACCGGGACTAAACCAGGACTGAACCAGGACTAAACCGGAACTGAACCAGGACTAAACAGGACTAAACAGGACTAAACCGGGACTAAACCGGGACTAAACCAGGACTAAACAGGACTAAAACAGGACCCTAAACCAGGACTAAACCGGGACTAAACCAGGACTAAACAGGACTAAACAGGACTAAACCAGGACTAAACCAGGACTAAACCAGGACTAAACAGGACTAAACAGGACTAAACCAGGACTAAACCGGGACTAAACCAGGACTAAACAGGACTAAACAGGACTAAACCAGGACTAAACCAGGACTAAACCAGGACTAAACAGGACTAAACAGGACTAAACCAGGACTAAACCAGGACTAAACCAGGACTAAACAGGACTAAACCGGAACTAACCGGGACTAAACCAGGACTAAACAGGACTAAACAGGACTAAACCGGGGACTAAACAGGACTAAAACCGGGGACTAAACCAGGACTTAAACCAGGACTAAACAGGACTAAACAGGACTAAACCGGGACTAATCAGGACTAAACCGGGACTGAACCAGGACTAAACCGGAACTAAACCGGGACTAAACCAGGACTAAACAGGACTAAACAGGACTAAACGGGACTAAAACAGGACTAAACCGGGACTAAACCAGGACTTAACCAGGACTAAAAAAACCGGAAACTGAACCAGGACTAAACAGGACTAAACCGGGACTAAACCAGGACCTAAACAGGACTAAACCCGGGACTAAACCAGGACTAAACAGGACTAAACCGGGACTAAACCAGGACTGAACCAGGACTAAACCGGAACTGAACCAGGACTAAACAGGACTAAACCGGGACTAAACCAGGACTAAACAGGACTAAACCGGGACTAAACAGGACTAAACCAGGACTGAACCAGGACTAAACAGGACTAAACCGGGACTAAACCAGGACTAAACAGGACTAAACCGGGACTAAACCAGGACTGAACCAGGACTAAACAGGACTAAACCAGGACTGAACCAGGACTAAACAGGACTAAACCGGGACTAAACCAGGACTAAACAGGACTAAACCGGGACTAAACCAGGACTTAACCAGGACTAAACCAGGATTAAATCAGGACTAAACAGGACTAAACCGGGACTAAACCAGGACTTAACCAGGACTAAACCAGGACTGAACCAGGACTAAACAGGACTAAACCGGGACTAAACCAGGACTTAACCAGGACTAAACCGGGACTAAACCAGGACTAAACAGGACTAAACCGGGACTAAACCGGGATTGAACCAGGACTGAACCAGGACCAAACTTAGTCCTGGTTTAGTTCTGGTTTAGTCCTGGTTTAGTCCTGGTTTAGTCATGTTTAGTCCTGTTTAGTCCTGTTTAGTCTTGGTTAAGTCCTCATGGTCCCATCACACAGTCACTTGTATTTGCAGTAGTAGTATTGATGGTACTTCTTGTGTGTACTGTTGTGTGTTTTTGTGTGTACTCTGTGTGTACTTTAATGAGCTACAGCTGCTGCTCTCCTCACACCTCTCTCTCCCTCTGGTCCCTGGGCTCCCACCTGAGTCGTCCCCTGGGCCTGAACTCGGTTTAAACCTGGTCTAGACCTGGTCCCACGGCTGGTCCGATTAAATCTGCCACTGTTTTTGTTTACACCCCCCAGTCCCACACCCCTTTCCCACAATGCACCAGGGCGAGCTCCTGAACACCTCAGAGACACTGGAAGAGAGAGAGGGAGAGAGGAGAGAGAGAGAGAGAGAGAGAGAGGAGAGAGGAGAGAGGGAGTGAGAGGGAGAGAAAGAGGAGAGAGAGGGAGAGAGAGAGGAGATAGAGAAGAGGAGTGAAGAGAGAGAGGTGAGAGGAGAAAAAGAAGGTGAGTTGAGAGAGGAGAGAGAGAGAGAAGAGAGGGAGTGAGAGGGAGAGAAAGAGGAGAGAGAGGGAAAAAAGAGGGTGATAGAGAGAGAGGGATAGGGAGAAAAAGAAAGAGGGCAATAGAGAGAGAGAGGAGTGGGAGGGGAGAGGGACAGAGAGAGAGAAAGAGGGTGATAGAGAGAGAGGGAGAGAGAGGAGAGAGGGACAGAGAGAGAGCGAGAGAAAGAGGGTGATAGAGAGAGGGAGAGAGAAAGGAAGAGAGAGATAGAGAGAGAAGGAAAGAAAGAGGGCAATGGAGAGAGAGAGGGAGAGAGAGAAAGAGAAAGAGAGAGAGACAGAGGGAAAGAAAGAGGGCGATGGAGAGAGAGGGAGAGAGACATAGAGAGAGATAGAGAGAGGGAAAGAAAGAGGGCAAGAGAGAGAGAGAGGGAGAGAGAGAGGAGTGAGAGAGAGAGAGAAAGAGAGAGCTAGAGAGAGAGAGGGAAAGAAAGAGGGCGATAGAGAGAGAGAGAGGGAGAGAGACTGGGAGAGAGAGAGAGAGGGCAGAGAGAGAGAGAGAGAGGGAGAAAGAGAGAAATTTAGAGAGAGAGAGAGAGAGAGAGAAGAGAGAGAGAGGGACTGGAGAAGGGAGGAGAGAGAGGAGAGAGAGAAATTTAGAGAGAGGAGAGAGAGTGAAAGAGAGACAAAGGGAGAGAGGAGAGAGAGAGAAAGAGAGAGACTGGGAGAAAGACTGAGAGATGGGGAGAGAGTGAAGAGCGACAGAGTGAGAGAGAGAGAAAGAGAGAGAAGGAAACAAAGAAGACAGAGAGAGAAATAGAGAGACTGGGAGAAAGCGAAAGAGGGAGAGAGACTATGAGAGAGAGAGAGAGAGAGAGAGAGAGAGAGAGAGAGAGAGAGACAGAAAAAGACAGACAGAGAGAGAAAAAGAGAAAGAGAGACTGGGAGAGAGAGAGAGAGAGAGAGAGAGGAGGGGAGAGAGAAAGAAAGACGAGAAGAGAGACTGTTGGACATTCCAAGCAAACAATGGCCATCCTTCAGTGTCTGTGGGTCAAACCTGTCAGGAGCAGATCTGGAGCTAGTCTTGGTCAGGACCATCTCAGCTGTAGGATTTGTAGGATTTGACCTATGGACCTACCTGGGGGTGACCCACCCAGACACAAGGAGAATATGCAAACTCCACACAGATAGGCCCGAGAGTTGAACCAGGAATCTTCTGGCTTCCAGGTCCAGCTGGACCCTCCTCCAGCTCTGAGCCAGGATTCTGGTTAGGAGTACCTTGCTGGAGGATTATTGAGCCTGTTTTAGGACATTTCACTCACCTGTGTAAGAGACTGGGGGTCGTCAGCGACTCCTCTGTGCTTCCTGTTTTATTTCTAGTTCAGTCTTGGTTTAGTCCAACCATGAAGATTATCGGACTGTTAGTGTTAGTGATGAAATCAAGGCTAAATAAAAACCAGGTCTAAACCAGGTCTAAACCTGGTCTAAACCCGGTCTAAACCAGGTCTGAACCCGGTCTAAACCAGGTCTGAACTCGGTCTAAACCTGGTCTGAAATCGGTCTAAACCCGGTCTAAACCCAGTCTAAATCATGTCTAAACCCAGTCTAAACCCGGTCTAAACCCGGTCTAAACCCGGTCTAAACCCGGTCTAACCCGGTCTAAACCCGGTCTAAACCCAGTCTAGAGCTGGTCTAAACCCGGTCTAAACCTGGTCTAAACCCTGTCTAGAGCTGGTTTAAACCCGGTCTAAACCCGGTCTAAACCTGGTCTAAACCCAGTTTAGAGCTGGTCTAAACCCGGTCTAAACCCGGTCTAGAGCTGGTCTAAACCCGGTCTAAACCCAGTCTAGAGCTGGTCTAAACCCGGTCTAAACCCGGTCTAGAGCTGGTCTAAACCCGGTCTAAACCCAGTCTACAGCTTGTCTAAACCCGGTCTAGAGCTGGTTTAAACCCGGTCTAAACCCAGTCTAGAGCTGGTCTAAACCCGGTCTAAACCTGGTCTAAACCCAGTCTAGAGCTGGTCTAAACCCAGTCTAGAGCTGGTCTAAACCCGGTCTAAACCTGGTCTAAACCCAGTCTAGAGTTGGTCTAAACCCGGTCTAAACCCGGTCTAAACCCGGTCTAAACCTGGTCTAAACCTGGTCTAAACCCGGTCTAAACCCGGTCTAAACCCGGTCCAAACCCGGTCTAAACTTGTATAAACTTTGTCCCAGACTTTGGTGCATATTTCAGGCTCACATTTGAGGCTCATATCCGAGTCTCTTCTTATGGATATTTTTCCGATTCGACGTTCCGTGCACTTAACTCGCTCCTGTGTGTTTCTATTGTGCCCGCGGCGTCCAATCAGATCGCAGCGAGCTCAGGACGGACTGACAGCGCCGAACAAAAGACGCCACAAAAACGACAGAGTAAAAACGAGAGAAAAAAGGAGAGAAACGAGAAGTAAATGTGGCGTCTGCACGGGCGCGATGGCATCCATATTCTCACGCATTAACCTCCTCGCTCGCCCGCTCGCACAAAGCACAGGCTAATGGAGGAGAGGGAGAGAAACATATTTATCCTTCACAAAAGAACGAGGGAGCAATCATCAGGTGTCACCGGCACAGAGGACAGAAAGAGGGAGGGAGAGGGAGGAAACGGAGGGAGGGAAGGAGGGGGAGAGGAGGAGGAGGAGAGGGAGGGAGGGAGGCAGGGGGAGAGGAGAAGAAGAGGAGAGCAGAGGAGAGGAGGGAGAGAGAGGAGAGGGAAAGAGAGGAGAGAGAGATGGGAGAGGAGAGAAGAGGAGAGGGAGGGAGGGAAGAAAAATGGAGGGAGGGAGGTAGGGGAGAGAGGAGGAGAGGAGAAGGAGAGGAGAAAGAGATGGAGAAGGAGAGGAAGAGGGAGGGAGAGGAGAGGGAGAGGAGAAGGAGAGGGAGAGGAGAGGAAGAGGGAAAGAGAGGAGAGCGAGATGGAGAGGGAGAGAAGAGGAGAGGGAGGGAGGGAGGGAGGGAAAGGAAATGGAGGGAGGGAAGGAGGGGGAGAGAAGGACGAGGAGGAGAGGGAGGGAGGTAGGTAGGGGAGAGGAGGAGAGGAGAAGGAGAGGAGAAGGAGGAAGAGGCACGGAAGGAAGGAGGGGGAGAGGAGAGTAAGAAGGAAGGAGAGGAGAGGGAGATGGAGAGGGAGAGAAGAGGAGAGAGAGGGAGGAAGGGAGGGAGAGAAAGGAAACGGACGGAGGGAGGGAAGGAGGGGGAGAGGAGGACGAGGAGGAGAGGGAGGGAGGTAGGGGGAGAGGAGGAGGAGAGGAGAAAGGAGAGGAGGAGGAGGCAGAGATGGAGAAGGAGAGGAAGAGGGAGAGAGAAAGAGGACAGGGAGGGAGAGAGAGAAGAGAGAGGGAAAAAGCTAGAGAGAGTAGAACGGCAAAAGGGGAGACGGAGAGATATGAGAGAGGAGAGAGAGAAGTGAGAGAGGAAAGGAGGAGAGCGGGAGAGTAAGGATGGCGAAAGGGAGAGCTTGGGAGAGGGAGGGGAGAAGGGAGGGAGGAAAAAGTGAAAGAGAAGAGAGAGGGAGGGAGGAGAAAAGGAGAAAGAGAGGGAGGAAAAAATATGAGGCTCAGAAATGAGAGCAGAGAGGGGAGACAGAAGGGGAGAAGGACTGAAGCGACGGAGAGGGGGAGAGAGGGAGAGGGGGAGTGGGGAGAGGGGGAGAAGGGGAGAGGGGGAGAAGGGGAGAGGGAGGTGCCAGACGCAAATGTAAAATCCCGTTGAACAGAATAAATCTGCTGCAAAGACGAGACAAAAACACAAACTGGTGAAAAACAGGAACAGAAAGAGAAAGAAAGAGAAAGAGCCCTGGATTTAGACCTGATTTAGTCCCATTTTAGTCCTAGTACAGCCCTGGCTTAGTCCTGTTTGGTCCTGTTTTAGGCCTGGTTTAGTCTTGGTTTAGTCCTGGTTCAGTCCTGGTTCAGTCCTAGTTCAGTCCTGGTTTAGTCCTGGTTTAGTCCTGGTTTAGTCCTGGTTCAGGCCTCGTTCAGTTCTGGTTTAGTCCTGGTTTAGTCCTGGTTTAGTCCTGGTTCAGGCCTCGTTCAGTTCTGGTTTAGTCCTAGTTCAGTCCTGGTTTAGTCCTGGTTTAGTCCTGGTTTAGTCCTGGTTTAGTCCTGGTTTAGTCCTGGTTCAGTTCTGGTTCAGGCCTCGTTCAGTCCTGGTTTAGTCCTGGTTTAGTCCTGGTTCAGTTCTGGTTCAGGCCTCGTTCAGTCCTGGTTCAGTCCTGGTTTAGTCCTGGTGTGCGTTGGAGCCAGTGGCCTGTGGTCCAGAAGGATGCTGGATGCGGTTGCCGTGGAAACAGTGAGATGATGCTGTGATGCTGATGCAGAGCGCGCTCTGAACCTCCACAGCTCCATTAGAATAACACACAATATACAGACTCTGAACCAAGACTATAGCAGGATTAAAACAGGATTAAACCAGGACTAAACCAGGACTAAACCAGGACTAAACCAGGACTAAACCAGGAGTAAACCAGGACTAAACCACAGCAAAACCAGGCTCTAAACCAGGACTAAATCAGAACTAAACCAAGACTAGGACCAGACTACATCCGGGCTCACCCAGGTCTGAAACAGGGCCTATAGCAGGACTATAAAGAGAAGTAAAGGTACATGTGAGGGTTAGTCATGTGGTAACTTCGTCATTTTGGTTTTGTTGATATTTGATTTCATTTTGGTTGATTTCGGTTGATTCTTCTGTGATTTGGGCTTCGTTTTGTTGTCTCTCTGATGCCCTGATCAGGTCTTTTTTGGTGTTGTTTTGATACATTTTGGTTGAATCTTTAATGGTATTTTTTACGTTGTGGCTACATTTTGGTTCAGTACATTACGGTTGAATTTGGGTTCACTTCTTCTTGGTAATGTCTCCGGTGACTTGTTGAGCGTCTGTACATCTTGGTAGAATTTCCATTAGATCTTGGGTGATATTTGGGTTCATTCATCTCTCTTCTTGGTGATGTGTTAAATTGTCAGTGAGATTTGAGTTGATTTGTAGTGATGAGTCGTGGTTTGGCTCATTTTGGTTGAATCTTTGGTAATATTTGTGCAAGTTTCATGGTTATATTCTGCCCGATATCTGGGTTCATTCACCTCTCTTTGTGATCTGTTTTGGCACATTTTGGTTAACTCTTATCTGTTATTTTGATTAAACTCGCAGTGATATCTGGGTTAATTCGCTTCTTGTGGTGATGTGTTGTCATGTTTCAGTACATTTTGGTTAACTCTTGGGTGATATCTGGGTTAATTCATCTTTCTTGTAATGATGTGTTGTGTTTCAGTACATTTTGGTCACATTTTGGTTAACTCTTGGATGATATCTGGGTTAATTCGCCTCTTGTGGTGATGTGTTGTCATGTTTCAGTACATTTTGGTTAACTCTTGGATGATATCTGGGTTAATTCATCTTTCTTGTGATGATGTGTTGTCTTTCAGTACATTTTGGTCACATTTTGGTTAACTCTTGGATGATATCTGGGTTAATTCATCTTTCTTGTGATGATGTGTTGTGTTTCAGTACATTTTGGTCACATTTTGGTTAACTCTTGGATGATATCTGGGTTAATTCGCCTCTTGTGGTGATGTGTTGCCATGTTTCAGTACATTTTGGTTAACTCTTGGGTGATATCTGGGTTAATTCATTTTTCTTTTGATGATGTGTTGTGTTTCAGTACATTTTGGTCACATTTTGGTTAACTCATGGATGATATCTGGGTTAATTCGCCTCTTGTGGTGATGTGTTGTCATGTTTCAGTACATTTTGGTTAACTCTTGGATGATATCTGGGTTAATTCATCTTTCTTGTGATGATGTGTTGTCTTTCAGTACATTTTGGTCACATTTTGGTTAACTCTTGGATGATATCTGGGTTAATTCATCTTTCTTGTGATGATGTGTTGTGTTTCAGTACATTTTGGTCACATTTTGGTTAACTCTTGGGTGATATCTGGGTTAATTCATCTTTCTTGTGGTGATGTATTGTGTTTACAGTACATTTTGGTCACATTTTGGTTAACTCTTGGAAGATATCTGGGTTAATTCATCTTTCTTGTGGTGATGTATTGTGTTTCAGTACATTTTGGTCACATTTTGGTTAACTCTTGGATGATATCTGGGTTAATTCATCTTTCTTGTGATGATGTGTTGTGTTTCAGTACATTTTGGTCACATTTTGGTTAACTCTTGGATGATATCTGGATTAATTCATCTTTCTTGTGATGATGTGTTGTGTTTCAGTACATTTTGGTCACATTTTGGTTAACTCTTGGGTGATATCTGGGTTAATTCATCTTTCTTGTGATGATGTGTTGTTTTCAGTACATTTTGGTCACATTTTGGTTAACTCTTGGATGATATCTGGATTAATTCATCTTTCTTGTGATGATGTGTTGTGTTTTTCAGTACATTTTTGGTCACATTTTTGGTTAACTCTTGGGTAATATCTGGGTTAATATTCGCCTCTTGTGGTGATGTGTTGTGTCATGTTTTCAGTACATTTTGGTTAACTCTTGGGTGATATCTGGGTTTGTTCATCTTTCTTGTGATGATGTGTTGTGTTTCAGTACATTTTGGTCACATTTTGGTTAACTCTTGGAAGATATCTGGGTTAATTCATCTTTCTTGTGGTGATGTGTTGTGTTTCAGTACATTTTGGTCACATTTTGGTTAACTCTTGGGTGATATCTGGGTTAATTCATCTTTCTTGTGATGATGTGTTGTGTTTCAGTACATTTTGGTCACATTTTGGTTAACTCTTGGGTGATATCTGGGTTAATTCGCCTCTCTTGTGGTGATGTGTTGCTGTTGGGCCCAGCTGCTGTTTAAACAGTGTCTGGGACGTTCTTTTTCGGCTCCACACATTCGTCGTTTTTCACATTTTTTTCTGTCTGAGATTTTGACAGTTTTTGTGGATTTCTGAGTCACATTTGAACAACATTTACCTCCAAACAGCAGCTGTGTGCTCTGCTGCACCGCTGTAATAACAGACACAACGGGGAAGCACAGGAATAGAACTCTCAACTCTCACTGTCATGAAGAGAATAATTTAGATTAATCTATTAATCCCGTTTAATACTGGTTTAGACCTGGTTTAGTCCTGGTTTAGTCCTGGTTTAGTCCTGGTTTAATCCTGGTTTAGTCCTGGTTTAATCCTGGTTTAGTCCTGGTTTAATCCTGGTTTAGTCCTGGTTTAGTCTTGGTTTAGTCCTGGTTTAGTCCTGGTTTAGTCCTGGTTTAGTCTTGGTTTAGTCCTGGTTTAGTCCTGGTTTAATCCTGGTTTAGTCCTGGTTTAATCCTGGTTTAGTCCTGGTTCAGTCCAGGTTCAGTCCTGGTTTAGTCCTGGTTTAGTCCTGGTTCAGTCCTGGTTCAGTCCTGGTTTAGTCCTGGTTTAGTCCTGGTTTAGTCCTGGTTCATTCCTGGTTTAGTCCTGGTTTAATCCTGGTTTAGTCCTTGTTTAATCCTGGTTTAATTCTGGTTTAGTCCTGGTTTAGTCCTGGTTTAGTCCTGGTTTAATCCTGGATTAGGCCTGGTTTAGTCCTGGTTTAGTCCTGGTTTAGTCCTGGTTTAGTCCTGGTTCATTCCTGGTTTAGTCCTGGTTTAATCCTGGTTTAGTCCTTGTTTAATCCTGGTTTAATTCTGGTTTAGTCCTGGTTTAGTCCTGGTTTAGTCCTGGTTTAATCCTGGATTAGGCCTGGTTTAGTCCTGGTTTAGTCCTGGTTACAGCTGGTCCCTCTCTCCTCTGAGCTTGTTTGGAGCTCGATGAAAACTCGATGCTGCCCTTGTCATCGCCAAGTTCACACGTCATGGAGAGATGCCAGATGCCCTCCCATCCTCGTGTGTCCCCGTGTGTCAGATGCCCTCCCATCCTCGTGTGTCCCCGTGTGCGTCAGATGCCCTCCCTGTGCCTTCAGAGAACCTCCCCGTGAATCAGGTGCCGTTCCTGCTTTTAGAGTGTGAGTCTGAGGACAGCAGATCTGAGCTCATAATGAAGTGATCTAGTGGCCGCTGACAGAGGGACTAAACCTGGACTAAACCCGTCTCTGGACTCTGGTCTCTGGTCCCGTCTCTGGTCCGGTCCCAGGACGACTGTTTCTCCAGGACTTGTTGAGTGAGACAATTCAAACTGTTTAGGTCAACAAATCTGCACCAAAAAGGAGCTCAGAGTTCAGAAGAGAGTGATGAAAATAAGAAATGAGATGAGGGAGAGGGAGAGCGAGAGAAAGAGCGTGCGGGTGAGAGAGAAGGAAAGAGGGAGAGAGAGAAAGAGAGATAGAAAGAGAGAAAGAAAGAGAGAGAGGGGATGGGGCAAGAGATGAGAGAGAGAGAGGGGGAAAAGAACAAGAGAGAGCGAAAGAGGGAGAGAGATAAAGAAAGGGAGAGAGAGAATGAGAGAGAGAGAGAGAGGGAGAGGGCGAGAGGAGAGAGAGGGAGGGAGTGGAAGAAGAAGAGAGAGGTGGAGAGAGAGAGAGAGAGAGAAGAAGGGAGGGAGAGAAAGAGAGAGAGGTGAAGAGCGAGCGAGAGAGAGAAAGAGAGGGAGATAGAAAGAGAGAGAGAGGGGGAGGGAGAGAGAGGTGACGAGAGAGAGAGAAAGAGAGAGAGGGGGAGAGAGAGGTGAAGAGTGAGAAAGAGAGGGAGATAGAAAGAGAGAGAGGGGAGAGGGATGGACAGAGAGAGGTGAAGAGTGAGATAGGGAGAGAGAGAGAGGGGGGCGGGGTGGGGGGGTCTGAGTGAGTGAAACTGTCAAAACAGTCTGTCCGCAGATATGATCTGAACCAGGACTGAACCAGGCTGAAAGCAGATCTGAAGCAGGACTAACTTTTCACTCGAACAGGTTTAAAGCCCCACTGCGGGTTTTTCCCTCTCTCTGGGGTCACATGTTGAAGCGTCTCAGATTAAACGTGCAAATGTTCCACACTTCAGTCTGAGTTTGTTTTTCTGTGATTATCTTCAAATAAACATCTGTCTCTGAGCAAAGAGAGATCCACCCAGCGCCGAGAGACACGAGCCAGCTGAGTCCAGACAAGGACCAGGACCAGACCAGGTCGGGACCAGGACCAGACCTGAACCAGACCAGGACCAGACCAGGACCAGACCAGGACCAGGACCAGACCAGGAACAGACCAGAACCAGACCTGAACCAGACCAGAACCAGACCAGGACCAGACCAGAACCAGACCAGGACAAGACCAGAACCAGACCAGAACCAGACCAGACACCAGACCAGACAAGACCAGAACCAGACCAGAACCAGACCAGAACCAGACCAGAACCAGACCAAGTCCAGACCAGGACCAGACCAGAACCAGACCAGGACCAGACCAGAACCAGACCAGAACCAGACCAGGACAAGACCAGAACCAGACCAGAACCAGACCAGAACCAGACCAGAACCAGACCAGGACAAGACCAGAACCAGACCAGGACCAGACCAGAACCAGACCAGAACCAGACCAGGTCCAGACCAGGACCAGACCAGAACCAGACCGGGACCAGACCAGAACCAGACCAGGACCAGACCGGGACCAGACCAGGACCAGACCAGAACAAGACCAGGACCAGACCAGTACCAGACCAGAACCAGACCAGGACCAGACCAGGACCAGACCAGGACCAGGACCAGACCAGGAACAGACCAGAACCAGACCTGAACCAGACCAGAACCAGACCAGGACCAGACCAGAACCAGACCAGGACAAGACCAGAACCAGACCAGAACCAGACCAGGACAAGACCAGAACCAGACCAGAACCAGACCAGAACCAGACCAGAACCAGACCAGGACAAGACCAGAACCAGACCAGGACAAGACCAGAACCAGACCAGAACCAGACCAGGACAAGACCAGAACCAGACCAGAACCAGACCAGAACCAGACCAGAACCAGACCAGAACCAGACCAAGTCCAGACCAGGACCAGACCAGAACCAGACCAGGACCAGACCAGAACCAGACCAGAACCAGACCAGGACAAGACCAGAACCAGACCAGAACCAGACCAGAACCAGACCAGAACCAGACCAGGACAAGACCAGAACCAGACCAGGACCAGACCAGAACCAGACCAGAACCAGACCAGGTCCAGACCAGGACCAGACCAGAACCAGACCGGGACCAGACCAGAACCAGACCAGGACCAGACCGGGACCAGACCAGGACCAGACCAGAACAAGACCAGGACCAGACCAGTACCAGACCAGAACCAGACCAGAACCAGACCCAGACCAGAACCAGGACCAGACCAGAACCAGACCAGGACCAGACCAGAACCAGACCAGGACCAGATCAGGACCAGATCAGGACCAAACCAGAAGCAGACCAGTACCAGATCAGGATCCACCCTGAGAGACTACTGAGATACTGAGAGACACAAGTCAGCTGAGATCCAAGACTGGGAAAGACCAGAGACTAGACCAGGACCTGGTTTAGTCCTTTTTCAGTACTGGTTTCGTCATTGTTCAGTCCTGGTTTAGTCCTGGTTTAGTCCTTTTTCAGTCCGTGTTTAGTCCTGTTTTATTTATTTTTTCTCGGTGTATAATTTGCAAACAGAAACCCTGTGAAAGGCTCTTTGTTTACACATAGTCCAGATGCATCCTGGGAAGTGTAGTCCTGTGATTGCTAATGCCATGCTAACGCTAACACCGTGCTAACGCTAACACATGTGCCGAGCCTGTTTATGTTTATGCATGTGTTTGACAGCTTCACACTCCTCTAAGCCCCGGTGTCACGGAGCGAGATCAGCGAATCGGCGCGCGGCACGAAAAGGCCGAACCAATGAGAGTGCGGCGGAGAAGAGCGGCAGCCAATCAGAGCACGGCAGGACGTGAACAGATTCAGCTGTGCTCCGAGACGTCGACAAAACGCAGAGAATAAATTAGACACAACACTTTGAACCATGTCACTAACCTGTCATCAGAGAGAGGGAGGAGGGAGGAGAGAAAGAGGGAGGGGGAGAGGAAGAGAGGAGGAGAGAGAGGGAAGGGAGGAGGAGAGAGAGAGGGAGGGGAGAGGAAGGTGGAGGAGAGAGAGAGGAGGGGGGAGGAGAGAAACAGGGAGGGGGGAGAGGAAGGAGGAGGAGGAGAGAGAGGGAAGGGGAGGAGAGAGAAGAGGGGAGGGGGAGAGGAAGGTGGAGGAGAGAGAGGGAGAGGGGAGGAGAGAGAGGGGAGGGGGGGAGAGGGGAGGAAGGGAGGAGGAGAGAGAGAGGTAGGTGGGGATAGGAAAGGAAGAGGGATGAGAGAGAGAGGGAGGAGGGAGGAGAGAGGGAGGGGGGAGAGGAGGTGGAGGAGAGAGAGGGAAGGGGGGGAGGAGGAGAGGGGGAGAGGGAGAGAGAAGGGAGGAGGAGAGAGAGAGGTAGGTGGGGATAGGAAAGGAAGAGGGATGAGAGAGAGAGAGGAAGGGAGGAGAGAGAGAGAGAGAACGAGGTGGGGGAGAGAGGAAGAAGGGGGAGAGAAAGAGAGGGAGGGGGGGAGAGAGAGAGAGAGAGAGAAAGAGAGAGAGAGAGGGGAGAGGAAGGGAGGAGGAGGAGAGAGGTAAGAGGAGAGAGATGGAGGGATGGAAGAGAGAGGGAGGAAAGAGGAGAGAGATGGAGGGATGGAGGAGGAGAGAGGGACAGAGGGGAGAGGAAGGGAGGAGGGAGGAAGAGAGAGGGACAGAGGGGAAGGAGAGAATTAGAAAAAAGAGAAGAAAAAGAAGAAGAAGAAGAGAAAAATATGGTTTTAGACTTAAGGGTCTGTTCACACTTTTTCATTTGGTTCTTATTTGAGCCTAGTCCTGATATAGTCCTGGTTTAATTCTGTTTTAGTCTTGATTTAGTCCTGGTTCAGTCCTCGTTAAGTCATTATTTCTTTCTGGTTTAGTCTCATCTGATCCAGGTTTAGTCCATGTTTTGATGTGGTGCCAGTGTAAACGTGGCCCAAGATTCAATAAAGTCCCATTCTAGTGATGCTGATCCTGGTTTAGTCCTGGTTTAGTCCTGGTTTAGTCCTGGTTTAGTTCTGGTTTAGCCGTGGTTCAAATGTCTGAGTTGAACAAAGAGTGAAAGGAGGTGATGACGAGGCGAGGTCTCACTCTGTCGCTCAGCCTGCGGCGCTTATGCAAATCAGCCAATTAGAGTGTGCCCTGGCATCTGGACTAAACCAGGACCAAACCAGGACCAAACCAGGACTAAACAAGGACTAAACCAGGACTGAACCAGGACTAAATCAGGACTAAAGCAGTCCAATGCCTTATGCTCGAAGCACATTTTTCACAAAATAAGTTTTCCCCCAAAAAAAAAAAAAAAAAAAAAAAAAAAAAAAAAAAAAAAAAAAAAAAAAAAAAAAAATTTGGATGAACAAATCCTCAGAACAAACCAACTTAACCAACATTCTTATTCTAATCAGAACCTGCCCTGACCCGCGGAGCTCAGGCAAACAGCTCTGAGATTTAACAGCCCATGATGCTCTATTCTCTGATCTGTTCTGATGTTTCCTCATCACAAACAGACCTGGAGCTGTCTTTGTTTCATTCACATGTTTAACACACAAACCTGCAGATTTGGACTGAGTTCTTCTCTCAAACTGAAAACACTCTGCTCCACCTTGTGATGTCATGTGGTAATACAGGAAGTGCTCCACTGTGTTTTTAAACTCCACACACCTTCACAATTTGATCATTTTAGACGTGGAATTGCCAATCTCTCCTGAACTAAAGATCAAAGGAGCTGTTGAAAACTACCACTTCATGACATCACAAGGTGGAACAGAGCATTTTGAGCTTTGGAGATGCAGACAGACTAGTAGCGGTAGTACCAGTAGTAGCAGTAGTAGAAGTAATAGTAGTATTAGCTTTACTACCAGCAGAAAAAGTAGTATTAGTAAAAGCAGTAGTAGTAATAGTAGTATTAGTAATAGCAGCTCTAGCAGTAGCAGTAGTAATAGTAGCAGGAGTGCGAGAAGTAGCAGTAGTTATCATAGTATTAGCTTAGATACCAGTACTAGAAGTAGTAGTAGTAGTAGTAGTAGTAGTAGCAGTAGTAGTCGTAACAGTAGCAGCAGTAGTAATACTAGTAGTACTTAGAGCTCTTGAGTGTGATTGAGGTAATTAGCGCCCCCTGGAGTGTGAGTGGAGTGGCCCTTGTGTTAGTTTAAGGGCCCCTGACCTTTGACCCCTGACCCTGGCTCATACTGTGAATGAGGCTCTGCTCTCACCTCTTTGTTAAAGCAGAGGACACTCAGCAGAGAGGGAAGAAGGAGAGGAGAAAGAAGACAGGAGGAGAGAGAGGAGAAGAGAGGAGAAAGAAGAGAGGAGGAGAGAGAGGAGAGGAGAGAGGGAGAGAGAAAAAGAAAAGAGGAGGAGAGAAGGAGAGGAGAACAAAGAGAGGACAAGAGAGAGGAGAGAAGGAGAGGAGAAAGAAGACAGGAGGAGAGAGAGTGGAGGAGAGGAGAAAGAAGAGAGGAGGAGAGAGAGGAGAGGAGAAAGAAGACAGGAAGAGAGAGAGTGGAGGAGAGAGAGGAAGAGGAGAGAGGGAGAGAGAAAAAGAAAAGAGGAGGAGAGAAGGAGAGGAGAAAGAAGCGAGGAGGCGAGAGAGGAGAAGCAGTAGGAATAGATGAAGAGGAAGAAGTGACAGAGAGAGACAAAGGAGACGGAAAGAGAGAAAAGAGTTAGAGAGAGGAGGAGAGAGAGGGAGAGAGAGAAAAGAGGGAGAGAGAGGGGAGGAACAGTTGCCTGGCACATTCAGACTGATATCTGAGGGACATCCGTCTGGTCTTTTCTTCCGTCACATCTCGAATTAGAACCAAACGTGATTGTCCAATCAGATTTATTTCTTTCAGTGACACACGTGACACGAAGGAGCTCATTGGTCACCTAACCCGGACTGAACCAGGACCGAACCAGGACTGAACCAGGACCGAACCAGGACTGAACCAGGACTGAACCAGAACTGAACCAGGACCAAACCAGGACTGAACCAGAACTGAACCAGGACTAAGCCAGGACTAAACCAGGACCGAACCAGGACCGAACCAGGACAGAACCAGGACAGAACCAGGACAGAACCAGGACAGAACCAGGACTGAACCAGGACTGAACCAGGACTGAACCAGGACTGAACCAGGACCAAACCAGGACTGGACCAGAACTGAACCAGGACTAAGCCAGGACTGAATCAGGACTAAACCAGATCTTATTTCTGTGACACATGTGAAACAAAGGAGCTCATTGGTCACTCATCATTTACAAACATAATGACATTCCTCTCCCTCAGATGAACAGACTTTTGTGCTTCTCTCACTGATTCTGCAGAATCCTCCATGTTCTTTAGTGCTGTTTTTTTGTCCTTGTGAGCAGACATGTTTGTTTCAATATGGATGAACTATGACTGTCCCTGATTGGCTAATCCACCTGCCAATCACTCCCAGTTGAACTGTGGGAGGTGCAGCGGTGACCAGACTCACATCTTCATGAAGTATTAGAGGAGTGTGGAGTCAGGACAGACCAGAGGAAAAAGAACAGCACATCTGTCCCTCCACAGAACCAGAAAGCTCAACACAAATTTCACAAAGTCAACACAAACTCAACACAAACTTCACAAACTCAACACAAACTTCAGAAAACCAACACAAACTTCACAAACTCAACACAAACTTCACAAACTCAACACAAACTCAACACAAACTTCAAAAACTCAACACAAACTCAACACAAACTTTACAAACTCAACACAAACTTCACAAACTCAACACAAACTCAACACAAACTTCACAAACACAACAAAAAACTTCACAAACTCAACACAAACTTCACAAACTCAACGCAAAACTCAAAGCAAAACAACACAAACTTCACAAACTCAACACAAACTTAACACAAACTCAACACAAACTTCACAAAACTTCACAAACTCTACACAAACTCACAAACTTCACAAACTCAACACAAACTCAGCACAAACTCAACACAAACTCAACACAAACTCAACACAAACTTAACACAAACTTCACAAACTCAACACAAACTTCACAAACTCAACACAAACTTCACAAACTCAACACAAACTTCAGAAAACCAACACAAACTTCAGAAACTCAACACAAACTTCACAAACTCAACACAAACTCAACACAAACTCAACACAAACTTCAAAAACTCAACACAAACTCAACACAAACTTCACAAACTCAACACAAACTTCACAAACTCAACACAAACTCAACACAAACTTCACAAACACAACAAAAACTTCACAAACTCAACACAAACTTCACAAACTCAACGCAAACTCAAAGCAAACTCAACACAAACTTCACAAACTCAACACAAACTTAACACAAACTCAACACAAACTTCACAAACTCTACACAAACTTAACAAACTTCACAAACTCAACACAAACTCAGCACAAACTCAACACAAACTCAACACAAACTCAACACAAACTTCACAAACTCAACACAAACTTCACAAACTCAACACAAACTTCAGAAAACCAATACAAACTTCAGAAACTCAACACAAACTTCACAAACTCAACACAAACTCAACACAAACTCAACACAAACTTCAAAAACTCAACACAAACTCAACACAAACTTCACAAACTCAACACAAACTTCACAAACTCAACACAAACTTCACAAACACAACAAAAACTTCACAAACTCAACACAAACTTCACAAACTCAACGCAAACTCAAAGCAAACTCAACACAAACTTCACAAACTCAACACAAACTTAACACAACACTCAACACAACACAAACTTCACAAACTCAACACAAACTTCACAAACTTCACAAACACAACACAAACTTCACAAACTCAACACAAACTTCACAAACTCTACACAAACTTAACAAACTTCACAAACTCAACACAAACTCAGCACAAACTCAACACAAACTCAACACAAACTTCACAAACTCAACACAAACTCACAAACTCAACACAAACTTAACAAACTCAACACACAAACTCAACACAAACTCAAAACAAACAACAAACACAAACTCAAAACTTAACACAAACTTCACAAACTCAACACAAACTCAACACAAACTCACAAAAAACAAACACAAACTCAACAAACTCACACAAACTCACACAAAACTCACAAAACTCACAAAACTCAACACAAACTCAACACAACACACAAACTTCAAACCACAAAAACTCAACACAACTCAACACAAAACTCACAAACAACACAACTCTTCACAAACTCAACACACAAACTCAAACACAAACTTCACACAAACTTCACAAACTCAACACAAAATAACAAACTTCACAAAACAACAACACAAACACAACACAACTTCACAAAACTCAACACAAAAAAACAAAAACTCACACAAAACTCAAACACAAACTCAACACAAAACTTCACAAACTCAACACAAAACACAACAAACTTCACAACTCACACAACACAAACTTCACAAACTCAACACAAACTCAACACAAACTTCACAAACTCAACACAAACTCAACAACAAAACTCACAAACACACACAAACAACAAAAACTTCACAAACAGCAAAACTTCACAAACTCAACACAAACTCAACACAAACACACAAACTCAACACAAACTTCACAAACTTCACAAACTCAACACAAACTTCACAAACAAAACAAACTCACACAAACTTCAAACAAAAAAAAACTCAACAACACAAACTCAACACAACAAACACAAACTCAACAAACTTCACAAACTCAACACAAACACAAACTCAACACAAACTCAAACACAAAACTTCACACAAACTCAACACAAACTTCACAAAACAAACAACACAAACTTCACAAAAACTCAACACAACTTCACAAACTCACACAAAACTTCACAACTTCAACAAACTTCACAACAAACACACACAAACTCAACACAAACTTCACAAACTCAACACAAACTCAAACACAAAAAACAAAACAAAACACAAACTCAACACAAAACTCAACACAAAAACTCAAAACTCACACAAACTCAACACAAACTTAACAAAACTTCACAAACTCACACAAAACTCAATACAAACTTCACAAAACAACACAAACTCAACACAAACTTCTTCAAAACTCAACACAAACTCAACACAAACTTCACAAACTCAACAAAAAACAACACAAACTTCACAAACTCAACAAAAACTTCACAAACTCAACACAAACTTCACAAATACAACAACAAACTCAAAAAACTCAACACAAACTTCACAAACTCAAACACAAACTTAACAACTTCACAAACTCAGCACAAACTCAACACAAACTCAACAAAACACAAACAAACTCAACACAAAACTCAACACAAACTTCACAAACTCAACACAAACTCAACACAAACTTCACAAACTCAACACAAACTTCACAAACTCAACACAAACTTAACAAACTTCACAAACTCAACACAAACTCAATACAAACTTCACAAACTCAACACAAACTCAACACAAACTTCACAAACTCAACACAAACTCAACACAAACTTCACAAACTCAACACAAACTCAACACAAACTTCACAAACTCAACAGAAACTTCACAAACTTCACAAACTCAACACAAACTTCACAAATACAACACAAACTTCGCAAACTCAACACAAACTTCACAAACTCAACACAAACTTAACAAACTTCACAAACTCAGCACAAACTTCACAAACTCAACACAAACTCAACACAAACTCAACACAAACTTCACAAACTCAACACAAACTTAACAAACTTCACAAACTCAGCACAAACTTCACAAACTCAACACAAACTCAACACAAACTCAGCACAAACTCAACACAAACTCAATACAAACTTCACAAACTCAACACAAACTCAACACAAACTTCACAAACTCAACAGAAACTTCACAAACTCAACACAAACTTCACAAATACAACACAAACTTCGCAAACTCAACACAAACTTCACAAACTCAACACAAACTTAACAAACTTCACAAACTCAGCACAAACTCAGCACAAACTCAGCACAAACTCAACACAAACTCAACACACGTCACAGGCGTTTGACGTTTGTTTTGCGCCATGTTTGTTTCGGTTTGTTGGGAGCTTCACTTTTGGCTCCGCCCACACCACAATGCTGCGCTGTGATTGGTCGGACCCACCAATGACCCAAACACAACATGGACACAGGACCCGGATCAGACGGATTCTCGTGAATCTACGTGAAGTCAATGACTTACCTCAGGACCCTTCTCCAGGTCTGAGCCAGGATCCTGAATTATTTGGTTTTATTAATCCTTTTTATCCCGGATTAGAGCCAGGGGTGCGCTTGTTTCACTGACCCTGTGAGGAGGTTGTACTTGTTTCTTTGAGTCTGACCACGTCCCAATTCGCCAAATGTCAGGGAATCGAAGTACCCGTCGGATGGTGCATTTAAGGGTTTATGTAACTTCCGGCGCAGCAAGTTCTGTCCCATTTCATGCACCCGGAGAATGCGGCCGAAAATGTGCCCTGTGTTTCCATTTCCATGCACGCATCTAAGCACACTTCACACACTGCTTTATCTCATCAGGCACCGCGCCGACGCAAAAAGAGACAAAAATGGAGTATGCTACGCAATACACTTCAAATATAAGTAGTAGTTTACATCACTTACCACAGTGCTACATGAAACTGTTAACCGACAGGGAAGAAAGGGCACTTATTCACCGGTGCCAAATCCTCCGCAAACGCACGGTCGAAGTACGGTCCATGTCCCATTTTGGCACGAAGGCGGCTACATGAAGGAGTACCCTTCGTCCGTGGGCACATCAAACGGCATTTCGAACAGTACTTTGACTGGCACTTCGACCGGCACTTTGAAGGGTACTTTGAACGGTGCATTTGGCGAATTCGGACATGGTCCCTGTAAGGGTGCGCTTGTTTTCTTTGACCTTGTGAGGAGATTTAGGGGTGCGCTTGTTTTCTTTGATCCTGTGAGGAGGTTTAGGGTGTGTTTGTTTTCTTTGACCTTGTGAGGAGATTTAGGGGTGCGCTTGTTTTCTTTGATCCTGTGAGGAGGTTTAGTGTGTGTTTGTTTTCTTTAGTGAGGAGATTTAGGGGTGCGCTTGTTTTCTTTGATCCTGTGGGAGGAGGGTTGTTAGGGATTTAGGGGTGCGCTTGTTTCTTTGACCTGCGAGGAGGTTTAGGGGTGCTAACCATTTTATGAAGGAGGTTTAGGGTGTGTTTGTTTCTTTGACCCTGTCAAATCATGCTAACCATGTTATGAAGGAGGTCAAGCATGCACTTGTTATAATTTTTAGGGTGCGCTTCTTTCACTAACTCCTGTTTCGTTGACCTCTGGGTTAGTTTGTTTCACAGCCCCTGTTTTAGCTTGTAGGGTGCGTTTGTTTTGCTCACCCTGTAAGAATATTTTAGGATGTGCTTGTTTCGTTGACCTTGTGAGGAGCAGATTATCCTTCAGTTTGGACACAGAGCCGAGCTGTGGGCCGTCACACAGAGATAAGACACACTCAGCTTTTATATAAATATTTATAAAACTATTGACCAAAGGTGAAACGTTCGAGGGTTTGGGATCAGAGTGAGACATCTCCTCAGCAAAGATCTCTGAGGCAGGAGGTATTAAAGGTCCTATAAAAAACATGTTCTAATGTCATCTCCTCGTCACAAACAGACCTGGAGCTGTGTTTTGTTTCAGCCACATGTTTAACACACCAACCCTGAGTATTTAGACTGAGTTCTTCTCTCAAACTGAAAACACTCTGTTCCACCTTGTGATGTCATGTGGTAATACAGGAAGTGCTCCATTGTGTTTTTAAACTCCACACACCTTCACACCTAGATCATTTTAGTTAGTTTAGTTACTGTTTTCATAAGATGTCCTAAAGCTCACAAGAGTTCATTTTGGCACACTTGGATTTCACTGAAGGACACATTTCAAATAAGTAAAAAATATTATACATGTACTTAACCTTTCAGAAATTCAGAAGTCCTCAAAAAATCTACAAACATGAAAAAGAACACTTGAAATTCACTGAAGGACACATTAGATCTTTAGTGCAAACTATTATCTGTGGGTTTCAGGGAGAGGAAAAATGAACTCTGTTACCATAGCAATTAACATTCCAAAATTAAATATTACATCTTTTAATTGGGCAGAAGTCCTCAAAATGGCGCCTATACACTGGAAGCTGAAACCCAGGAGTAAATCTTCTCTATAACATTTGCGGTGGAGGGTCATTTACTTGTGTCCATGGCGACGTTATTCCTTTGCCTTGAATGTTCCACGGTATGGCATTACACCTATCTATCGCAACAAGGACAAGCAGGTAAGAGGTCAGATCTGTGGAGAAGCGACCCCGCTCACAGTACCTGTAATTGAATCAGTGCAGGATCTATATGTTTAATGCCATACTGTGGAACTTATCAGACAAAGCACTAGCATCGGAGACAATTTGTTAGACCCTCTGCCAGAAAAGTTACTTAGTGCAACTTTAATGCAATGAACAAAGACATACAAAAGCACATTCTGAGGTTGCCAGTTCGATCCCCAGTAGGTTCCACGGTGGTCCTGGGCGAACACTCATCATGTGTCTTGCATGTTACGTGTTTTTCGATGTTCTGAAGTCGAAGTGGAGGTGTTCAAACAGACGGAGCTGCTGTGACCTCCTGAGGTGGCGCCGTTTTCAGGGACACTTTGTTTTGTCTCGTGTTTTGTTCAAACTCGTCTGTTAAACTTAATCCTGTTTTCTGTTCGTTCAGGAACAGCGACTGTAATCCTCCTCGCCTCAGATTAACCTCACGCTCACCTCCACCTCCTCTTCTCCTCCTCTTCTCCCTCACCTCCACCTCCTCTTCTCCTCCCTCACCTCACGCTCACCTCCGCCTCCTCTTCTCCTCCTCTTCTCCTCCTCTCCTCCTCTTCTTCCTCACCTCCACCTCCTCTTCTTCTCCCTCACCTCACACTCACCTCCACCTCCTCTTCTCCTCTTCTTCTCTTCTCCCTCACCTCACACCTCCACCTCCTCTTTTCACTCTTCTTCTCTTCTCCCTTCTCCCTCCCTCATACTCACCTCCTCTTCTCCCTCACCTCACACTCACCTCCACCTCCTCTTCTCCTCCCTCACCTCACACTCACCTCCGCCTCCTTTTCTCCTCCTCTTCTCTCCGCACTCACACTCACCTCCACCTCCTCCTCTCCTCTCTCTTCCCTCCTTCACCTCACACTCACCTCCACCTCCTCTTCTCCTCCTCTTCTCCCACACCTCACACTCACCTCCACCTCCTCTTCTCCTCCTCTTCTCCCACACCTCACACTCACCTCCACCTCCTCTTCTCCTCCTCTTCTCCCGCACCTCACACTCACCTCCACCTCCTTTTCTCCTCCTCTTCTCCCGCACCTCACACTCACCTCCACCTCCTCTTCTCCTCCCTCACCTCACACTCACTTCCTCTCCTCCTCCTCTCCTCTTCTCCCTCACCTCCACCTCCTCTTCTTCTCCCTCACTCACACTCACCTCCACCTCCTCTTCGTCTCTTCTCCTCCCTCACGCACACTCACCTCCACCTCCTCTTCTCCTCTTCTTCTCCCTAACCTCACACTCACCTCCTTTTCTCCTCTACTCCTCTTCTTCTCTTCTCCCTCAGGTAACACTCACCTCCTCTTCTCCTCTTCTCCTTCACCTCACACTCACCTCGACCTCCTCTTTTCCTCTTCTCTCCCTCCCTCCCCCTCACCTCACACTCACTTTGACCTCCTCTTTTCCTCTCTTCTTCTCTTCTCTCTCCTCTTCCGTCACCCCCCCCACTCGACCTTCCTCTTCCTCCTCCTCTCCCTCCCCCCCACGTTGACTTCCTCGTCTCTCTCCTCCTCTTCTCTCTCTCCTCCTCACCTCAAACTCACCTGTCCCTCCTCTTCTCCTCCCTCTCTCATCTCTCTCCCCTCTCTCACCTGCACCTCACCTGTCCCTCCTCTTCTCCTCCCTCTCTCATCCCTCTCCCCTGCCCTCTTCTTTTCTTTCCTCTCCCCTTCCCTCTCTCACCTGACACAAACCCATCTTTCTCTTGTTGCCAGATCCATGTCTCTTTCTCTTGTTGCCAGATCTGTGCGTACCTCTCTCCCTCACGCCCGTCTTTTCACCCGTCTCTCACCTGTCGGCCCTGTTGGTGTTTTGTGTTCGACTTTTTCAGGCCGCAGATCGTTTTTCTCACACAAACTCATTACTCAAGTCAGTGTGCCCCCCGCAGGTCGACAGAGGTCACCACAGGTCAGCTGACACACCCTACTCCCCTCCTCTCTCCCTCCTTCCTCTCCTCTCTTCTCTCTGTTTTTACTCTACAAGTAGTTGTTTTTACCTATCCCTCCCCCCCCTCTTCCCCCCCTCTCTTTTCTTTTTCATCCTCCCTCTCTTCTTTCTGTTTTCCCTTTGTAAGCCTGTAAATACAAGTGTATGTTTTCACCTGTCGCTCTCCTTCCCTTCTCTCTTCTATCCCCTCTTTCCTTCTCTCTCTCTTTTTTCTTCTCTCTGTTTACATTCTACATGCTTAAGTACCTGTGTATGTTTTCACCTGTCCCTCTCCTCCTCCTCCCTCCCTCGTTCCTCTGTCTCCTCCCCTTCCTCTCCTCTTTCCTCCTTCTTTTCTCTCTGTTTACATTCTACGAGCTTAAGTACACATGTGTTTTTACAGCGCTTTCTCCTCTTGTTTCTCTCCTTTCACCCCTTTCCCTCTGTCTCCCTCTCTCCTCCTCCTTCCCCCTATCTCTCATCTCCCTCTCTCCTCCTCGTTTCTCCTCCCTCTCTTTTTGTCTGTTTACCCTTTGTAATCCCATAAGTACAAGTGTATGTTTTCACCTGCTCTTCATTCTATCTCTCCCTCCCTCCCTCCCTCCTCCTGTCCTCTTTCCTGCTCCCCTCCCTCCCTTTCTCTATTTCCTCACTCCTGTTTATCAGGTTCACTACACGTTTCCACGTCCCTCCCTTCTTCTCCCTCCCTCTCATCTGTTCATACCTTCTTAAGTTATGTTTCCCCTGTGTCTCTTGCCTTCTCTTTCCCCCTCTCTTCTCTCCTTCCTTCCTCTCCTCCTCTCGTCTGCCGGCCACCTTCTCTCTCCCTCCCTTTCACCTTGCCTCTCTCCCTCTCTCTCCTCTTTCCTCTTTCCTCTCCCCCTCTCTCTTTACCTTTGTACCTTGTATGTTTTCTTGCATCTCTCTCTCTCCTCTTTCTTCTCCTTCTCTCCTCTTTCTTCTCCCTCTCTTCTCCTCCCTCGTCTCTCTTTACCTTCTTAGCTTTTATGTTGTCTTGCATCTCTCCGCTTTCCTCTCCTCCTCTCTCTTTACCTTCGTACCTTGTATGCTTTCTTGCATCTCTCCTCTTTCTTCCCCTTCTCTCCTCTTTCCTCTCCTCCTCTCCTCTTTCCTCTCCCCCTCTTCTCCTCCCTCCTCTCTCTTTACCTTCTTTGCTTCCATGTTTTCTTGCATCTCTCCTCTTTCCTCTCCTCCTCTCCTCTCCTCCTCTTCTTTGTTCATTCTTAAAAACAAGAACGAGGGATGAGTGTGAGGAGATGAAAGTCTGCAGCTCTGTCCACCGTCTACATATAAATCATTTTTAACTCAAAAGAAACGACAGACTGCGTAGCTCGACAAAATGGCGTCTTGAAAATAAGCGATTAAAAATTACTCAAACATGAATCGCTCCAAATACGACGTCAGAGGCTCAATGAGAAGAAACGACTAGAACATGGTGAAAAGCTGGAGAACATGTCTTGTTTAAGTGTGGCCAGACCACAGGAATGTGCAGAGCTCCTGCGGTTAGCTCCAGTTAGCTGTTAGCCGTTAGCTGTTAGCATGATGAGGTACTTAGTCTGGTGTTAGCTTCTGTTAGCACTACTTAGTTTGTTGTTGTTAGCTGGTTGTTAGCGCTCGAGGGCACTACGAGCAGATGAGCCGTGACAAGGGGAACAAAGTGCCTGGATTTGGACAGGTTTTGGACAGGTTTTGGACAGGCCTTGAATAGGTTTTGGAAAAGTCTTGCACAGGTCCTGAACAGATTTTGGACAGGATTTAAACAGGTCTTGAACTGGTTTTGGACATGTTTTGGGGCAGGTTTTGGACAGGATTTGCGCAGGATTTGGACAGGTTTTAAACAGGTTTTGGGTTTCTTTGGGGTCTTTAGGAGATCTTATTACTGCTCGGAGGGTTAACCCCCTCTGCACCACAGAGCTCCTGATGACAGGTGTGTATCAGTGACACAGAGGTGTGGGGGTCAAGGGTCCTGGGTCAGACCCGGTTTAGTCTTTGTTTAGTCCTGGGTTAGACCTGGTTTAGTCTTTGTGTAGCCCTGGTTTAGTTTTGTTTAGTCCTGCTTTAGTCCTGGTTCAGTCCTGGTTCAGTCCTGGTCTGTGCAGGTACAGAACATTGGTCTTAAATGGGAGCGTGGCCCTGGACACTTAACCTTTTAAAATCTGAGTCTGATTAAAACCACGACCTTCATCATCGTCTTCATCAGCGCCCTTTTATGGACAATACCTCCAGATTTGAGTTGTCACCACAGCAACAGCCCCAGGAACATTCACTGTCAGACAAATTTAACAATCTACAATATGCTCCTCTAACCCTCTCCTCCGCTCCTCTGACCCTCTCTTCTCCTCTGCTCCTCTCCTCTCTACATCTATACATCTATTTTTTGGTCTTCCTCTATCCCCCTTCTCATTTATCCTCTCTTCTTCCTCTACACAAAAGTATTACTCCTTTTTGAGCTTTACACCTGTCAATCACCCGTGTGCTACTCTGTGATTGGCTGACAGCTCCAGGGGCCGGGCTCAGTGGAATGCTGGTGTCTTTGGTGTATTGTCACCTGATTCCTCCTCCCACACACACCCACACAGAGCCCTAGGACCCCAAGAGCCCCAGGACCCCCAGAACCCCCAGAACCCCCAGGACCCCCAGGACCCAAGCCTAGTCCAGACCTGGATCAAACCTGTATTAGATCTGATTTGGACCTGGCTTAGACCTGGATCAAACCTAGTTTAGACCTGGTATAAAGTGGGTTAGACCTGGTCTAGACATGGATCAGACATGAATCAAACCTGGTTTAGAAGTCTAGACCTGGTCTAGTCCTGGTCTAGTCCTGGGCTACTCCTGGTCTAGTCCTGGTCTAGTCCTGGTCTAGACCTGGTCTAGTCCTGGTCTAGTCCTGGGCTACTCCTGGTCTAGTCCTGGTCTAGTCCTGGTCTAGACCTGGTCTAGTCCTGGTCTAGTCCTGGGCTACTCCTGGTCTAGTCCTGGTCTAGTCCTGGTCTACTCCTGGTTTAATCCTGGTTTAGTCCTGGTCTGGTCCTGGTCTAATCCTGGTTTAGTCCTGGTCTAGTCCTGGTCTAATCCTGGTCTAGTCCTGGTCTGGTCCTGGTCTACTCCTGGTCTAGTCCTGGTCTACTCCTGGTCTAGTCCTGGTCTAGTCCTGGTCTAGTCCTGGTCAAATCCTGGTTTAGTCCTGGTCTAATCCTGGTCTAGTCCTGGTCTAGTCCTGGTCTAGTCCTGGTCTACTCCTGGTCAAATCCTGGTTTAGTCCTGGTCTAATCCTGGTCTAGTCCTGGTCTAGTCCTGGTCTGGTCCTGGTCTAGTCCTGGTCTAGTCCTGGTCTGGTCCTGGTCTAGTCCTGGTCTAGTCCTGGTCTGGTCCTGGTCTGGTCCTGGTCTGGTCCTGGTCTGGTCCTGGTCTGGTCCTGGTCTAGTCCTTGTCTGGTCCTGGTCTGGTCCTGGTCTGGTCCTGGTCTAGTCCTGGTCTAGTCCTGGTCTGGTCCTGGTCTAGTCCTGGTCTGGTCCTGGTCTGGTCCTGGTCTGGTCCTGGTCTGGTCCTGGTCTAGTCCTGGTCTAGTCCTGGTCTGGTCCTGGTCTAGTCCTGGTCTGGTCCTGGTCTGGTCCTGGTCTGGTCCTGGTCTGGTCCTGGTCTAGTCCTGGTCTGGTCCTGGCTCAGAGGATCAAAGTCTTGTGTCAGAGGATCAGGGACAAAGTGCTTCATGTTTTGCCTGAAGCTGGACTCTGAGTCAGACTCTGTCACTCCACCAGACAAAAGACATAACCCAATATTTACTTTGAACAAGACCACAAGGAGGAAAAAAATCACACCTCCACTAAAGAGAGACGCAGGAAAGGAGAGAAGGAGGAGAGGAGAGTGGGAGGAGAGAGGAGGAGAGGAAGAGCAGAGGAGGAGGAGAGAGGAAGAGAGGGGTAGAGATGAGGGGGAGAGGAGGAGAAAAGAGGAAAGGGGAGGAGAAGGTCAGATGGAGCAGAGGATACACCAAGAAGGTTCCTTGGTCTTTCTGTGCAGAGTTTGCATGTTCTCCCTGTGTCTGTGTGGAAAGAGGAGGAGAGGAGAGGAAGGAGAAAAAATCAGAAAGGGGAAACAGAGGGACGAGAGAAGAAGAAAAGAGGACAAGGAGGAGGAAGAATTAAGAGAGAGAGGAGGACAGAGAGGAGGAGGAGAGAGCAGGAAAGAGAGGAGAGGAGGGAGAGGGAGAAAGAGGAGAGAGAGGGACGAGAGGAGAAAAGAGGGGGAGGAATGGAAGGAGAGAGGAAAGTAGAAACCGGAGGCATGAGAGGAGGAGTGAGAGAGGGAGAAAGAGAAGAATGGATAAAAAAAAGAGAGAGAGAGAAGGAGGAGAGAGTGGGTGCCACTTGGGGCCCGTGGCGGGTAATCAGCCTCATTGTGGTGACATTAGTGAGCGCGCTGCCCCCCGCTGGGCCGAGCTGGAGGCACATGCAGCAGGTGGAGCTGTATTAGCGTGTATTACACGTTAGCACACGCCATTACATGTATGTGATTATGTTTATGAAGAGCGCTAGCATGTTAGCAGCACGGCGGGGCGCACGTGCCATCGAGCCGCTTTATTCAGACTTAAATCTAATATGAATGAGAATATTATTTTTAATCTGAAATACTAAATTATGGGTTATTAGAAAGTGGCACGCTGCGGCAGAGTGGTTAGCCCTCAGCAGAGCCACAGTGAGTTAGGAACAAAACTAAGGTAAAAGCCAATAATAATAATAATAATAATAATAATAATAATAATAATAATAATAATAATAATAATAATAATAATATTTTTTTTTAATGGCTGCTTCATTAAGCGCTCATCATCCCCTCACCCACATCCTGTTTCAGTCCTGGTTTTGCTGTGGTTCAGTCCTTTTGTAGTCCTGTTTTAGTCCTGTGTTAGTTCAATTTTAGTCCTGGTTTAGTATTGATTTAGTCCTGGTGTTAGTTTCATCCTGGGGCAGAGACATGAATCTCTTGATCTTGACAAAGCCCCGACCGTCAGCGCCCCTCTTCCCCCGTGTGAGGTGTCACTGGAGGGGTGGGGGTGTGTGGGAGGGGGATCCAGGTGTCACAGAGGGAGAAGGGAGCACACCTGATCCTGCAAAACCAGAGTTATCCCACCTGGAACATGTCCACATTAAGGTATCTTCCCAGTACCCCCAACTCCCCCAATACACCACCAGACGCCACCAGTTCCAACCAGACCCCCCCAGACACCACCAGACCCCACCAGATCCAACCAGACCCCACCAGATCCAACCAGACCCCACCAGACCCCACCAGACACCACCAGACCCCACCAGACCCCAAGATCCCAGATCCAACCAGACCCCACCAGACACCACCAGACACCACCAGACAACCACCCCACCAGACACCACCAGACCCCACCAGACACCACCAGACCCCACCAGATCCAACCAGACCCCACCAGATCCAACCAGACCCCACCAGACCCCACCAGATCCAACCAGACCCCACCAGACCCCACCACCAGACACCACCAGACACCACCAGACCCCACCAGACCCCACCAGACCCCACCAGACCCCACCAGACCCCACCAGATCCAACCAGACCCAACCAGATCCAACCAGACCCCACCAGACCCCACCAGACCCCACCAGCCCCCCATTTGCTCTGGTCCAGCATCACTACAACCAATAACTATTCTTCCATCATTTCCACATCTGCTTGTTTCAGTTTTCCTCAAAGCTCCACCTTTTAACTTTTTCACCAAAAACACTGCCAGCATTGGCCCTCCAAAAGTGCTTTCAGGCAGACTAAAGCTAAAGCTTTTTTTGGAAAAATTTTCTTGGCCAACACCATATCCTGTAAATATAAATGGACATACCTAACCAGCTACGCTAGTCACCGCGGTCCAAACAGGAAGTGCTCTACATGATCCTGGAGCTTTTTATTTCACTAGTTTGTCCCTAAATCAAGATATGAACATTATAACAGAACAATCACGAGCATTCTTTCTACTAACATTTAGCAACAGGTTTGATTAACAGTGTTGCTAAGGGCCTGCCCCCTACCAAACCAGCGGTGTGGGCGGGAACGGGCGTTAACATCATCAGTCTTGTTCCGTATTGGCTCTTTGGTCGGAATTCTAAATATGGAACTCGGCTCTAAATTGGCCGCTACAACTGCACGACCTCGCTGAGCTTCACTTTGGCCTGAACACTGTGGGTGTCGTCACACTCACTTCTTTGTGCAGTCTATGACTAACACACACAACAACGAGCAGGTGCAACCACTCCACCTTAAATAGTCCAAGTGGACTAAACCACTAAGGAAGAGGAAACACCAGACCTACGTAACCCTAAATACAATGTTGTCCTGGTTCAGTTCTGGTTCAGTTCTGAAGACCAGAGACCACGACTTTCTAGATCGGGTCAGGGACTAGACCGGGTTTAGAGTAGAGGTAGTGGAGCAGAGCCAGAGGAGAAATTTTCTTGGCAAACACAGATCCAGTAAGGAGCATACCAGGAGCTACGCTAGAGCAGAGAGTCGCAAACAGGAGCAACAGGAGCAGACAGGAGCAGAGAGGAGCAAACAGGAGCAAACAGTTTTGACCCTAGGAGCAAGATATGAACATTATAAACAGAAGCAAACGAGCATTCAGGAGCAAACAGGAGCAAACAGGAGCAAACAGGAGCAAGGGCCTGCAGACAGGAGCAAACGGTGTGGGCAAACAGGAGCAACAGGAGCAAACAGGAGCAAACAGGAGCAAACAGGAGCAAACAGGAGCAAACAGGAGCAACAGGATCAAACAGGCCGCAAACAGGAGCACAGGAGCAAACAGGAGCAGGAGCAAACAGGAGCAGACAGGAGCAAACTGTGGGTGTCAGGAGCAAACAGGAGCAAACAGGAGCAGACAGGAGCAAACAGGAGCAGTCAGGAGCAACAGGACACAGGACAACGAGCAGGAGCAACCACAGACAGGAGCAGAGAGGAGCCAAGCAGGAGCAAACCACTGAGGAAGAGGACACAGAGCAGACAGGAGCAGTAACCCTGAAGCAAACAGTTGACCTGGTTCAGTTCTGGAGCAGTTCTGAGCAAACAGGAGCAAACAGGAGCAAACAGGAGCAGACAGGACAGACAGGAGAAGAGGCAGGGAGCAACAGCAAGAGGAGCAAACAGGAGCAAACAGGAGCAGACAGGAGCAAACAGGAGCAGACAGGAGCAAACAGGAGCAAACAGGAACAGGAGCAGCAAACAGGAGCAGACAGGAGCAGAGAGGAGCAGAGGAGCAGACAGGAGCAGACAGGAGCAGACAGGAGCAGACAGGAGCAAACAGGAGCAGACAGGAGCAAACAGGAGCAGACAGGAGCAGACAGGAGCAAACAGGAGCAGACAGGAGCAGACAGGAGCAAACAGGAGGAGCAAACAGGAGCAGACAGGAGCAGACAGGAGCAAACAGGAGCAAACAGGAGCAAACAGGAGCAGAGAGGAGCAGAGAGGAGCAAACAGGAGCAGACAGGAGCAGACAGGAGCAAACAGGAGCAGACAGGAGCAAACAGGAGCAAACAGGAGCAGACAGGAGCAAACAGGAGCAAACAGGAGCAAACAGGAGCAGACAGGAGCAGACAGGAGCAAACAGGAGCAAACAGGAGCAAAGAGGAGCAAACAGGAGCAGAGAGGAGCAAACAGGAGCAGACAGGAGCAGAGAGGAGCAAACAGGAGCAAACAGGAGCAAACAGGAGCAGAGAGGAGCAAACAGGACCAGACAGGAGCAGACAGGAGCAGACAGGAGCAGAGTTTCTGATGAGCTTTTGGACACACCATGTTGTACAGAACATGTCATATCTGAAATACTTGTAGTGGTTGAAGTACTCGCAGTATTCGCAGTACTAATTGTCTTCAGAGTAAAATATAAAGAAGTGGACTAAATGAGTGTGACGTCACCCACAGTGTTCAGCTCCAGTCAAGGCGAGCAGTTACAGGGGCCAATTTGGTCCATATTTGAAAGTCCAACCATAGCAAAATAAAAATATGTAGAGTGGGTCAGTACAAACATTTTAAGACCAAAATCTGACAGCAGGAGTTACAGAAAGACGGACAACAGTTTCTAATGTAAAGTGAGCTGGAGTCAATGGAGCTGAAAGTGCAGCTCATGATCACTTCGTATTTGGAATGTGGCGGCTAGCAGGTTAGCTATGTCCATTTATATAGACAGTCTATGGTCCCGGTTCATACAGCAGCCATTGTATAAACTGCTGTTCATTATTTTGGTATAAATGCACAAGTAGATCACTTTTCTGTATCACTACACTACGTGACCATCACCATAACAACAGGTAAACAATGAACTACCGTCAGGAGGAACTTCAACTAAAACAGAGAAAACTAATGCCTTGAACATCTATGGACAAACGGAAGGTGGCAGAGTATTTTCAGTTTGTGGGACCCTAATATAAGTGGCCCGCTCATGTGTGCCCGCTCATGTGTGCCCGCTCATGTGTGCCCGCCCATGTGTGCCCGTCCATATGTCGGGTGTAGGGTTTAGGGCATAGGGCATAGGGTTAAAGGTGTTGGGTATAGGGTTTAGGGCGTGGAGTTTAGGGTATTGGTTTTGGGGTGTCAGGTGTAGGTTTTAGGGTGTAGGGTGTAGCACATGGGGTTAATGGCATAGGGTGTAGGGGTTAGGACGTATTGTTTAGGCTGTAGGACATGAGGTTAAGGGTATAGGGTTTAGGTTGTAGGCGTAAGGCTTGGGGTGTGGGGTTTAGGGTGTAGGGTTTAGGAGACAGTAGGACACAGTAGACTGTGTGGGAGGTCACTCCTGGCTCTACCTCCTAAAACCATGTGATTCTGAATCACATTTGGCAGAAAACTAAAGTCACATCCATAAACTAAAATCTGTAATGACGTCATGTGACATTTACATCTGGAGTCAAACTAAAGACTAACCCCACACCCACAGGAAGGTGTGGGCGTGGTCTGAGGGCAATAGGCCACACCCACATAGAAGGTATAGTATCGCCATCTTGTGAGCTTCACTGCAGTTTATATACATGTGTGTGTGTTTAGTCCCTGGTTTAGTCCTAGTTTACTCCTGGTTTAGTTCTGGTTTAGTCCTAGTTTAGTCCTTTTGTAGTCTTGGATTAGACCTAGTTTAATCCTCATTCAGTCCTAATATGACTATACTAGAATTGAAGGTTTCATTTCTGGTTTAGTCCTGGTTTCATCCTGGTTTATTCGTGGTTTAATCCTGGTTTAGTCCTTCTTTAGTCCTGGTTTAAACCTGGTTTAGTCCTGGTTTAATCTTCGTTTAATCCTGGTTTAGTCCACGATTAATTCTGGTTTAGTCCTTCTTTAGTCCTGGTTTAATCTTGGTTTAGTCCTGGTTTAATCTTGGTTTAGTCCTGGTTTAATCTTGGTTTAGTCCTGTTTAGTCTTGGTTTAGTCCTGGTTAGTAGTCCTGGTTTAATCTTGGTTTATGCCTGGTTAGTAGTCCTTGTTTAATTCTTTTAGTCCTTCTTTAGGCTCACTTAGTCCTGGTCCACTCCCACGCTCACGTTACCTCCTCTCACCTGCACGTGCACGTCCCTCCCTCCTGCACACTCCTGGTCACATGCACACCCCTGGTTCTTAAAGATCGTGGGTTGTTGTATGTTTAAAGTCATTAGCGTGAGATATTTTGGCCTTAAGGAATTTGGAGACGAGCAAAAAACGGTTGAAGAGCCTCTCGAGACCCTCTCCACAAGACCTGGGGAAAGGTCTATTTAGTGCTAGGATTTGCACGCCCCTGTAGTCCTGGTTTTTAGTCCTGGTTAGTCATGGTTTAGTCTGGTTCTTAAAGGTTCAGTCCTCGTGGTTTGTTGTCCTGTTTAGTCCTGTTTAGTCCTGTTTAGTCCTGGTTTTTGCCCTTAAGTTTTGTCCTAGCCAAAACGTGTTTAGTCCTGGTTTAAACCTGGTTTGGTCCTGGTCTATTTAGTGCTAGGAGTTAGTGGTTCCCAGTCCTGGTTTAGTCCTGGTTCAGTCCTGGTTCAGTCCTGGTTTAGTCCTGCTTTAGACTAGTTTAGTCCTGGTTTAGTCCTGGTTTAGTCCTGTTTCCTGGTTTAGTCTTGGTTTTTAGTCCTTGTTTCAGTCTTGGTATAGTCTGGTTCAGTCCTGGTTTAGTCCTGGCTTACTCCTGGTTTAGTCCTCCGGGTTTAGTCCTGGTTTAGTCCTGGTTTAGTCCTGGTTTAGTCCTGGTTTAGTCCTGGTTTAGTCTTGGCTTAGTCCTTGGTATAGTCCTGCTTCAGTCCTGGTTTAGTCCTGGCTTACTCCTGGTTTAGTCCTTGTGCAGTCCTGGTTTAGTCCTGGTTCAGTCCTGGTTTAGTCCTTTTTCAGTACTTGTTCAGTCCAGTGTCTCTAAATGTCTCGGCCTCATGTGAATTGAAATGTTTTAACATCATGAATAATCTTCAGATGCTTCTTGTTTATTAGCGAGCTCCCGTTGCTTTGAGCTTTTAGCCTTGGCTCCGACTGTTTTGTCCAAATGTCCTCTAAGAGCCACCGTACTATTATCACACCACTGCAGACCGACGAGAGGCCACAATGGACGCCCATTTACGAGACGAGGAGGTAGAAGACAAGGAGAGAAGGAGACGAGGAGAGGAGGCAGGACAAGTGAGGAACAAGAGAAGACAAGGAAGTAGGAAGCGAGGAGAAAAGCAGGTGAAGATAGAGAGTAAGGGGAAAAGGAGGTGAGGAGAGGCAGTTAGGGGATGAAGCGGTTGTACAAGGAAGCAAGGAGATGAGAAGATGAAGAAAGGAGTGAGGAGAGAGGGTGGGAGACAGGCCAAGGGAGCAAACATAGAAGAGGAGCAGAAGGAGACAAGGAAGCAAAACAAGGAAGCAAGAAGAGGAGATGAGGAAGTGAGGAGATAAGGGGATAAGGAGAGGTAAGAGGCAAGGAGAGAACACAAGGAGACAGAGAACAAGGACAAAAGGAGAGGAGGAGAGGTGAGGAAGAGAGGAGACGAGGTGAGGAGATGAGTAGAGATGAGGAAAGGAGAAGAAGTAAGGAAACGAAGAGAGGAGATGAGGAGAGGAAACAAGTTAAAGAGATAAGGAGAGAGGAGACGAGAAGAGGAGAGATGACGATAGAAGACGAGGTAAGAAGACGAGGAGATGACTAAAGAGGAGATGAAGAGAGTGGAGACAAGAAGAGGAGAAAATGTTAGGAGATGAGCAGAGGGGATGGGAAGACAAAGAGAGAGGAGACAAGGAGAGAAGAGACGAGGAGAGAGAAGATGAGGAGAGAGGAGACATGGAGAGAAGAGATGAGGTAAGGAGACAAGCAGAGAGGAGACGAGGTATACAGCCAGAAGACGAAGTAAGGAAAGGAGACGAGGTAAGGAAAGGAGATGAGGAAGTGAGGAGAGGATGTAGGAGACATTTATAGAGTGCTTAGTGGTAAATGTCATGTGTCGTTTATCTCAGCTGAGGCCTTCAGTCTGAGGAGGAACACAACGCTCAGATGTTATAAACGTATTTATCAAACAGAAAACTGCTTTTAAACTGTGGATAAATAAATGATCATTTTCATCAAAAATCTGAGCTGTCTCCCATAAAGTTACTTTCCTAAATTAAAAGGAATACATAGCAGTACTTCATCATGTAGTTTTGACTTTAACTGCATGGTTATAGTGGGGGGAAAAAAAGAAAAAAAGAAAAGGAAACATAGCTCTTGCAGTGTGTGTGTGTGTGTGTGTGTGTGTGTGTGTGTGTGTGTGCGTGTGTGTGTGTGTGTGTGTGTGTGTGTGTGTGTGTGTGTGTGTGTGTGTGTGTGTGTGCGTGTGTCTGTGTGTGTGTGTGTGTGTGATTTTTCACCTCTAATTAGACATAAATTAAAGCATAACAACAACAGCAATAAAGCTGTTTATAATACTATGTCATGTTTACACTATCATATAATGCAACTAGATATAAAAGTATTCAGACCACAGTACTCTGATTGGACCATGTAATGGAATATGTTAGAAAATACATTTTAATGCAGATATTCACTGTACCACTGTAAGTACATTTGCAAGTATTCTTCCCATCACTGGACAAAGAAGAGCTTACGAACCGACAAAAGGTATGACTTTCAACATTACATCCCATTACATTACAACACATCACATTACATCACATCACATTTCAACACATTGCATCACTTCACATTACATTTCATTACTTCGCATTTCATCACTTTACATTACATTGCATCACTTCACATTACATCACATTAAATCACATGACATGGCATTTCATCACATTACATCACATCACATTACAACACATTGCATCACTTTACATTACATTACATGACATCACATTACATGACATCACATTGCATCACTTTACATTACTTCACATTACATCACTTCACATTTCTTCACATTACATCACAGCACATTGCATCACTTCACATTACATCACATCACACTGCAACACATTACATTACATAGCATTACATTACATCACATCATATTACATCACATTACATCACAACACATCACTTCACATCACATTACACAACATCACATCATATTACATTGCAACACATCGCATGACATTTCTTATTTTATTTATTTGTAAAGTGACAGCACATATTAATGAACATTTAAAAATGTAAATATGTGAAGATTAGATGTAACATGGTTAATTTCAAATTCAGTCCCATTACGTCACATAACATAATATTACATCACAGTACAAAACTAAAGGAAGTTTAAATGGATATGGTTTGTATATATATGCAAACACACCAGTAGGATCCATAGACTGTATATATACATGAACACAGCTAACCAACAAGCCAAACACGACGTGAGCATGGGTCGAGATTCTGCTCCATCGACTCTGGCCCCTCTCTCTGTAACTGCTGCTGTTAGACTCGTCATTTTAATCTTAAAATGTTCATATAAATCCGCTCTACATGATCCTGGTGCTTTTATTTCACTATTTTGTTCCTAAATCAAGATATGAACATTAATAACACACCAGTGAGCTGCCTTCTTTCACCAAGGTTGCTCTCTCTGGCATTAGCACCAGGTTTGGTTGACAGCATTGCTAAGAGCCCGCTCCCTGCCAAACCAGCGGTGTGGGCGGGAAGGGGCTTTACCTTCAACAGCCTGGCTCTGGATTGGCTCTTTGTTTGCAATGATACTCACTGTCAGAATTCCAAACATGGAACTGGGCTCCAAATTGGCCGCTATAACTGTTAGCCTCGATGAGCTCCATTTGACCGAGCGCTGTGGGTGACGTCACACTCCCTTAGTCCATTTCTTTACACAGTCTACAGTATGAACTCACGCACGCACATTTAACCCAGGAAGTCAGAACCCAGGTATCGTTATTATATTTGTAAGTTATAAATTAATGATTGAGAGTGTTAGCTCCGTGTGCACGTTAGCAATATTAGCATACAGCGCATTGATAACTGCAGAGGCTCAATTGCTATGTTTATCCAACCGCAGGCTGGAGCCATGTTGGCTTTATTACTCAGAACCAGCTCGAAGTGCAGAAATCTTCCAGAATTTCCAAGTCAGAATTCCAAGATTGGGGGGTGTTTTGGTGAAAATATGACCTCTGAGGCCAACTGGCACGCACGTTATTCAAAAGTACAACTACATCCGACATAGGTGAATCTGCACCAATGTATGGATTAAGAGTTTGTCTTAAATCAAATGATGCAGCTGAGTAATGAGACCACAAACCCCCCTCTCCCCAGACACCTCCTCCTGTCTCAATTCTGTTTTAGTCTTGGCTTAATCCTGGTTTAGTCCTGATTTAGTCCTGGTCTAGTCCCTTTTCAGTCCTGGTTTAGTCCCTGTTTACTCCCGGTTCAGTCGTGCTTTCGTCCTGTAAGAATGTTCATTTCAGGTGTGAGCATTAAAGACGACCAAGAGTCTTACACACAGTCAGAAGTTGCACAGTGTCACACAGATAAAGTGAACAATGAAGAAACAGACTCTACGGAAAGGAATGAGAGTCCTGAGACGTGTGTGTGTGTGTGTGTGTGTGTGTGTGTGTGTTTGTGTGTGTGTGTGTGTGTGTGTGTGTGTGTGTGTGTGTGTGTGTGTGTGTGTGTGTGTATAGTGTTTCTGAGCTCTCACTAAGCGGCACCAGGAGCTCACAGCTCTGTCTTTGACTCTGGGCATCAGTGTCTCCTGTTGTGTTTTCTGTGTCTGCATTTTACTGGTGTTCAGTTGTTACTGACCTTAGCAGTCCCTGTTTAGTCCTGGTCTAGTCCCTGTTTAGTCCTGGTCTAGTCCCTGTTTAGTCCTGGTCTAGTCCTTGTTTAGGCCTGGTCTAGTCCCTGTTTAGTCCTGGTCTAGTCCCTGTTTAGTCCTGGTTTAAGTCCTGTTTAGTCCTGGTCTAGTCCCTGTTTAGTCCTGGTCTAGTCCCTGTTTAGTCCTGGTCTAGTCTCTGTTTAGTCCTGGTCTAGTCCCTGTTTAGTCCTGGTCTAGTCCCTGTTTAGGCCTGGTCTAGTCCCTGTTTAGTCCTGGTCTAGTCCCTGTTTAGTCCTGGTCTAGTCCCTGTTTAGTCCTGGTCTAGTCCCTGTTTAGTCCTGGTCTAGTCCCTGTTTAGTCCTGGTCTAGTCCCTGTTTAGTCCTGGTCTAGTCCCTGTTTAGTCCTGGTCTAGTCCCTGTTTAGTCCTGGTCTAGTCCCTGTTTAGTCCTGGTCTAGTCTCTGTTTAGTCCTGGTCTAGTCCCTGTTTAGTCCTGGTCTAGTCCCTGTTTAGGCCTGGTCTAGTCCCTGTTTAGTCCCTGGTCTAGTCCCTGTGGTCTAGTCCTGGTCTAGTCCCTGTTTAGTCCTGGTCTAGTCCTCTGTTTAGTCCTGGTCTAGTCCCTGTTTAGTCCTGGTCTAGTCCCTGTTTAGGCCTGGTCTAGTCCCTGTTTAGTCCTGGTCTAGTCCCTGTTTAGTCCCTTTAGTCTAGTCCCTGTTTAGTCCTGGTCTAGTCCCTGTTTAGTCCTGGTCTAGTCCCTGTTTAGTCCTGGTCTAGTCCCTGTTTAGTCCTGGTCTAGTCCTTGTTTAGGCCTGGTCTAGTCCCTGTTTAGTCCTGGTCTAGTCCCTCCCTGTTTAGTCCTGGTTTAGTCCCTGTTTAGTCCTGGTCTAGTCCCTGTTTAGTCCTGGTCTAGTCCCTGTTTTTAGTCCTGGTCTAGTCCTGTTTAGTCCTGGTCTAGTCCCTGTTTAGTCCTGGTCTAGTCCCTGTTTAGTCCTGGTCTAGTCCCTGTTTAGTCCTGGTCTAGTCCCTGTTTAGTCCTGGTCTAGTCCCTGTTTAGTCCTGGTCTAGTCCTTGTTTAGTCCTGGTCTAGTCCTTGTTTAGTCCTGGTCTAGTCCCTGTTTAGTCCTGGTCTAGTCCCTGTTTAGTCCTGGTCTAGTCCCTGTTTAGTCCTGGTCTAGTCCCTGTTTAGTCCTGGTCTAGTCTCTCTGTTTAGTCCTGGTCTAGTCCCTGTTTAGTCCTGGTCTAGTCCCCTGTTTAGGCCTGGTCTAGTCCCTGTTTAGTCCTGGTCTAGTCCCTGTTTAGTCCTGGTCTAGTCCCTGTTTAGTCCTGGTCTAGTCCCTGTTTAGTCCTGGTCTAGTCCCTGTTTAGTCCTGGTCTAGTCCCTGTGTTGTGTTTGTGTCGGTGGTTTTTCCCACAGAGAGATCAATGCAAATGTTTCCATTGATTTACACTTCTCACATTTACACACTTCACCTCCCTCCATCCTCCCTCCATCCTCCCTCCACCCCCCCGCCCAACCACCATAGACATAATCGATAATCATCACTCCTCCCTTTGCCCCATCCTCTCCACTCCTCCTCTTCCTCTCTGGCCTCCCTTTGCTCTCTCTCTCTCTCTGTCTCAGATCAATACAAGTATTTGGACCCTGTCCCTCGATTTCACATGTTTCTCATGTTATGTTAGCACAACAAAACAGGCCTGGTTTAGTCCAGGCCTCTTTTAGTCTAGGTCCACTCTAAGATCTATGATCTAAATCCTGGTACAGTCCCTGGTTTAGTCCCAGCTTAGTCCTGGTTTAGTTCTAGTAATTTGCTGCAGTGCAGTTTACACAATTACAACTGTTTGTTTGGTGGCATTTTCTTCTTTCCTCCACATTTCCTCCTTCTCGTGCACGCCCCTCCCTCATGCACATCCCTGCCTCGTGCACGCCCCTCCCTCATGCACATCCCTCCCTCGTGCACGCCCCTCTCTCATGCACATCCCTGCCTCGTGCACGCCCCTCCCTCATGCACATCCCTGCCTCGTGCATGCCCCTGTCTCATGCACATCCCTGTCTCGTGCACGGCCCTCTCTCATGCACATCCCTGTCTCGTGCACGCCCCTCCCTCATGCACATCCCTGTCTCGTGCACGCCCCTCTCTCATGCACATCCCTGTCTCGTGCACGCCCCTCCCTCATGCACATCCCTGCCTCGTGCACGCCCCTGTCTCGTGCACGCTCGCACACCTGCTGGCCTCTGATTGGTGGAGGTTCGTAATCTTGTCTCATTATTTCAATTACGAGGCTAAACGCAGCAATCAGATGTTCCCCGCTCAACAACTCGAAATATTTGCATCGATCCAGGAAAATACGTCTTTATCAGAGCCTCACGCCTGGAAATACTGGGAAATATACAAAATACACAAATAGACACAAAAATACATACATCAGGATTAACACGAGAATAACACGCAAGGACAGATTAGGATCTATGTGGGAGGAAGAGTGGGAGAGGTCAGGGTTAGTCCAGACCTGGTTTGGTCCTGGTTTGGTCCTGGTTTGGTCCTGGTTTGGTCCTGGTTTAGCCCTGTTATTATCCTGGAAACATGGAACAGTATATGGTCTATGGTTTTGACAGTTTACATTTGTTTTTGCAGTGTTTTAGATGGCACAAAGTTGCAGATGTTATTGATTTGATGTGGCTGTTAAAATTCAAGTCTGAGTCCATTATTATCACAAGATTTCTCACCTGATTTGAAGGTTTAAGAGAGAGAGACTGGAGGTGACTGCTGACACTTTCTGTTTGTTTCTGTGACCAAAGACTATGACTTCAGTCTTGTCTGAGTTTAGCTGGAGAAAGTTGTTTTTCATCCACACACTGATCTGTTGATGCAGTGTCAGAGTGAATCCACTGGTCCATATTCACCTGCTGCAGTGAGACATAGATCTGAGTGTCATCTGCAGAGTTCTGGTAAGACACATTACTGCTGTATTAACTGGCCTAACAGCAGCATGTAGAACAACAGGGGTCCCAGGACTGAACCCTGGGGCACCCCACAAGTCAGTGACATTTTATCTGAAACACATTTTCAGATTTGAACAAAGTTCTCCCGTCTTCTAGATAGGACTTGAACCAGTTTAGTGCAGTACCAGAGATGGTTCAGTCCTCATTTAATTCTGGTTTAGTTCTGCAAATCCTGGTTCCCTCATTTCAATGATTATAATAATAATAATGTCATTCATTCACTCCACACTCTGTGGTGAGATACTAGCCACAGCCACAGGCGCCCTGGGGCAGACTGACAGAAGTGAGGCTGCCAATCTTCACCATCGGCCCCTCCCACCACCAACACTCACTCACACCAGTTTCATACTAGGCAAGGTGGGTGAAGTGTCTTGCCTAAGGACACAATGACAGAATCTGAGCCAAAATCGATCCTCAAGCCTATGGGTTTGGGGATGACTGTTTGACCTGGTTTGGTATAAGTTTAGATTATAGCACTGGTTTAGACCACATTTAGTCCAAGTTCAGTGCTGATCTGCTTTAGACCTGGTTTAATCCTGCTTCAGACCTGGTTTAAATCTGCTTTAGTCCTGGTTTAGTCCCGTTCATGGAGCAAAGAGGAGAGCAGGTACCTTTATAATCTTGTTCACTGATGCAGTAACAGCTCCGCCTCTTTGTCCTTCACAGTCTGACGGATTATAATTTTGTTTTTGTTTCTTTTAATCATTTTCAAATATTTGGTTTATAATTTGTGTTTTGTTTTTGTGATGAAATCTATTTGTAAACATGAGAGTGATTCTGAGCTGATTTTGACCTGATTCGAGGTGATTCGAGCTGATTTGAGCTGATTTGGGTGTTATTATTGTTGCTCCTCTTGTCTCGTGTTTCTCTGAGTTTGATTGACAGCTCGGACAGATGAAGCAGGTAACCCGATCTCCGGCTCCCATCTGCTCCGGGCTCCTTCCATTCACACGTCAACATGAGAGAGAGATGAAGGAGAGGAGGGGACGAGGAGGGGAGGAGGAGGGAAGGAACAAGAGAGACCAGGAGAGAAGGAAGCAAGAAAAGAGGAAAGGAGACAAGAGCAGAGGGAAGGAGACAAGGAGAGAGGGAAGGAGACAAGAAGAGAGGGAAGGAGACAAAGCAGAGGGAAGGAGACAAGAGCAGAGGGAAGGAGACAAGGAGAGAGGGAAGGAGACAAGAGCAGAGGGAAGGAGACAAGGAGAGAGGGAAGGAGACAAGAAGAGAGGGAAGGAGACAAGGAGAGAGGGAAGGAGACAAGAAGAGAGGGAAGGAGACAAGAGCAGAGGGAAGGAGACAAGAGCAGAGGGAAGGAGACAAGGAGAGAGGGAAGGAGACAAGAAGAGAGGGAAGGAGACAAGAGCAGAGGGAAGGAGACAAGAGCAAAGGGAAGGAGACAAGGACAGAGGGAAGGAGACAAGAGCAGAGGGAAGGAGACAAGAGCAGAGGGAAGGAGACAAGAGCAAAGGGAAGGAGACAAGAAGAGAGGGAAGGAGAGAAGAGCAGAGGGAAGGAGACAAGAAGAGAGGGAAGGAGACAAGAAGAGAGGGAAGGAGACAAGGAGAGAGGGAAGGAGACAAGAAGAGAGGGAAGGAGACAAGGAGAGAGGGAAGGAGACAAGAAGAGAGGGAAGGAGACAAGAGCAGAAGGAAGGAGACAAGAGCAGAGGGAAGGAGACAAGAGCAGAGGGAAGGAGACAAGGACAGAGGGAAGGAGACAAGAGCAGAGGGATTTAGTCCTGGTTCAGTCCTGGTTTAGTCCTGGTTTGGTCCTGGTTTAGTCCTGGTTTAGTCCTAGTTTAGTCCTGGTTTAGACCTGGTTTAGTCCTGGTTTGGTCCTGATTTAGTCCTGGTTTAGTCCTGGTTTAGTCCTGGTTTGGTCCTGATTTAGTCCTGGTTTAGTCCTGGTTTGGTCCTGGTTTGGTCCTGGTCTGGCTCTGTCAGGTGTGACTGGAGTGTTGCAGGACTCTGTCTTTAGGTGAGATCACAGTGAGAGGTGAAATCATGAGACTATCAACAGATCTGAACCAAGTCTAATGTAATCCTAGTTCAGTCCTGGTCAAGTCCTGGATTTATTCTGATTTAGTTTAGTCCTAATTCGATCCTGGTTCAGTCCTGGTTTAGTCCTGGTTTAATCCTGGTTTAGTCCTGGTTAAGTCCGGGTTTAGTCCTGGTTTAATCCTGGTTTAGTCCTGCTTTAGTCCTGGTTTAGTCCTGGTTTAGTCCTGGTTTAGTCCTGGTTTCTGGTGCAGGTGTGATTTGATTGACAGGACCTAATGACTCCCTCCTCTCCTCTTTTTTCTCTCCTGTTTTTTCTCTCTCTTTTTCACATAAAGACGTCTCTGTTTTCGGGTGCATCCCTCGCTCGTCTCCACATCCCTGCGGTCTCCACGGCAACGCCACTCCATGTCTCTGCGGCGACCAAGTGCGTTTCTACGGCAACCGGCTGCTCCCCCCATCAGCACCAACATCACCTGCAGCATCACCTGTCACACAAGACCTGGTTTAGTCCTGGTTTAGACCTGGTTTAGTCCTGGTTTAGACCTTAGTTTAGTCCTGGTTTAGACCTGGTTTAGTCCTGGTTTAGTCCTGGTTTAGACCTGGTTTAGTCCTGGTTTAGTCCTGGTTTAGTCCTGACTTAGACCTGGTTTAGTCCTGGTAGTAGCAGTAGTAGTAGCAATAACAGTAGTATTAGTGATAGTAGTATTAACAATAGTAGTAGCAGCAGTAGCAGTAGTAGCAGTAGTAGTCGTAGTAAGTAGCAGCATTAGTAGTAGCAATAGTAGTAGTAGTAGTAACATTAGTAATAGTAATAGCAGTAGTAGTAGTCATAGTAGTCCTAGTAGCAGTAATAGCAGCATTAGTAGTAGTAGCAGTAGTAGTAGCAGTAGTAGTAATAGTAGTAGCAGTAGTAGTAGTCATAGTAGTCCTAGTAGCAGTAATAGCAGCATTAGTAGTAGTAGCAGTAGTATAGTAGTAGTAGTAGCAGTAGTAGTATAGCAGTAGCAGTAGTAGTATCATAGTAGTCCTAGTAGCAGTAGTAGCAGCATTAGTAGTAGTAGCAGTAGTAGTAGTAGTAGTAATAGCAGTACCAATAATAGTAGTAGTAGTTGGTGCCTCTGCAATACTTTAATAATTAGATTAGATTAGATTAGCCTTTATTGTCTCCCTTAGGAGAAATTTGTCTTGGGACAGGGGGCTCATGCCACATTTAAAAAAAGACTCATACATGCATGACACACACAAAGGACACATCAAGAAGAGAGCCCTTCTGCCTAAGGTGCCAAAAGACACTGCACCCTCCCTGAAGCCCATAGTTGTCTGTTGCCCACATACATATACACATATATACCCATTCCCCTATACACACACACACACACACACACACACAACACACACACACACACACATATATATATATACACATACACATATATATACACATACATATATATACATATGCATATATACATATACACACATACACACATACACACACATACACGCACATATTGCACATTCCCTGAAGCCAAGGACATACGTGTACACACATATATACATATACAAAGACATACATATATATATTGCACATTCCCCGAAACCTACTCACTGTAGGTGCTCAAATATATTGCACCTTCCCTGGAGCCTACCTATGAGCAGTATTGCATATTCCCAAAGCCTATGTGCCTATAGTATTGCACAATCCCTGATGGCCATACCGTAGAGCATTATTTCTTCAAGTTCAGCAAGGAAATTGAAAGAGGAACAAATGAGTGCTTAAACCTGTTTAGTCTGCTGGTTGGGACCCTGTACCTTCTTCCTGAGGGCATTAATTCAAACTGATTGTGGAGGATGTGAGTCGGGTCATTACATATTTTACTCCCCAGTTTCACTAGTGTATCTTGAAAGATCTCCTGAAGAGGACAGGGGGCTATGCCAATTAATGTGGTGATTAACATGAATAATCACACCTGTTGTTTTTAATGTTTTAAATGAACCTGAGCAGTTATTTGTTTGTTTGTGTTTGTTTATTGTTGTTTGTTTGTGTTGTTGTGCGTTTGGACTGGGCTCATACATGGAGCGCCCCCTGTAGAACTAAAGAGACATGGCACTTTGAGTTTAATAGTTGTAGGTTTGTGAGTTTGCGACTCGCTGTGTTCTCACATGTGTCACATACATCACTCTCATGTTTTAATTAAAGGCGTGTGTATTTTTAATTGCCTTTAATAATTAGTGACATGATTATTAAGGTCATGTGATCAGGAGCCAAACGTCTTTAATCTCCACAAATAGCTCGTCTCACGCGGCGCACTTCACTTGTGCTTAAAGGGTTAATGAGAGACAGGTCTCCAGAGACGTGTCGACAGAGACTACGACTGCTCCACCAACGCAGCCTCCACCATCACCGCAGCCTCCACCATCAACACAGCCTCCACCATCACCGCAGCCTCCACCATCAACACAGCCTCCACCATCAACACAGCCTCCACCATCAATGCAGCCTCCACCACCAACGCAGCCTCCACCATCAACACAGCCTCCACCATCAATGCAGCCTCCACCATCACCGCAGCCTCCACCACCAACACAGCCTCCACCATCACCGCAGCCTCCACCATCACCGCAGCCTCCACCATCACACAGCCTCCACCATCAATGCAGCCTCCACCATCACCGCAGCCTCCACCATCACCGCAGCCTCCACCGTCACCGCAGCCTCCACCATCACCGCAGCCTCCACCACCAACACAGCCTCCACCATCACTGCAGCCTCCACCATCACCACAGCCTCCACCATCAACACAGCCTCCACCATCAGCGCAGGCTCCACCATCAGCGCAGTCTCCACCAGCCTCACCATCGCGCAGTCTCCACCATCACCGCAGCCTCCCCATCACCACAGCCTCCACCATCACCGCAGCCCCCCTCCACCATCACCGCACCTCCACCATCACCAGTCAGCATCCACCCATCAACACAGCCTCCACCATCACTGCAGCATCCACCCACCTCCACCATCAACACAGCCCCACCATCCACCACCAACGCAGCCTCCACCATCAACACAGTCCTCCACCATCACCACCTCCACTCCACCACCAACGCAGTCTCCCTCCACACGCAGCCTCCACCATCACCGCAGTCTCCACCATCACCACCTCCACCACCAACGCAGCCTCCACCATCACCGCAGCCTCCACCACCAACGCAGCCAAGCCGCAGCCCAACCATCACCGCAGCCCTCCACCATCAACGCAGCCTCCACCACCACGGCAGCCTCCACCATCAACGCAGCCTCCACATCCACCAGCCTCCACCATCACCGCAGCCTCCATCCACCATCACAGCCTCCACCCATCAACCAGCCTCCACCCATCACAGCCAGCCTCCACCATCAACACAGCCTCCACCAACATCCGCAGCCTCCACCATCAAGCACAGCCTCCACCACCACACACGAGAGCCTCCACCATCACACACAGCCTCCACCATCAACACAGCCTCCACCATCACCGCAGTCCTCCCACCATCAATGCAGCCCAGCCATCACCATCATACACCATCACTCCCACCATGCACAGCCTCCTCTATCAATGCAGCCTCCACCGTCACCGCAACCTCCACCACCACTGCAGCCTCAACCATCATCGCAGTCTCCACCTATCGCTGGAAATGTTTAGAAATCATAGAAATAAACTTACTTTATAGAACAGGGAGGGTGGAACTAAAGCAGGACTAAACCAGGATGAAACTGGGTCTAAACTAGGACTAAATCAGGACTAATCCAAGACTAAACCAGGTCTAAACCAGGTCTTAAACAAGTCCAAAGTAAGAATAAACCAGGACCAAACCAGGTCTACACCAGGACTGAATCAGGACTAAAGCAGGACTAAAACTGAAACCAGGACTAAACCAGGACTAAACCAGGACTAAACCAGGACTAAACCAGGTGTAAACCACTTCTAGCAGGACTAAAGCAGGACTAAACCAGGCCTACATCAGGTCTAAACCAGGGCTAAAACAGGTGTACGGCAAAACTAAACCTGGACTAAACCCAAATCCAGTCCAAATGTGCATGAGTTGGTCCACAGTGAGACACAAACAGAAGACTGACCTTTACAAAACGACTTTATAAAAATAGATTTCAGATTTAAATGTCACTGTGTTTTAAATGTGAGGAAAAGTATAGCTCCATATGTTTCAAATGTGACGTTCACCTCCACACATCTGCCGTACTGTCTGTGAACATCAAGGACCAAACCGGGACTAGAGCTGGACCAAACCTGGACTAAATGAGGACTTCACCTCCAGTCTCTCTCTGTCTAAAACCTTCAAATCAGGTAAAAAATCTTGTGGTAATAATGGACTCAGACTTGAACTTTAACAGCCACATCAAATCAATAAGCATCTGCAGCTTTTTACCATCTAAAACACTGCAAAAACCAAAGGTAAACTGTCAAAACCAGACTTGGAGAGACTTATCCATGAATTTGTCTGCAGTAGGTTAGATTACTGTAACTTCCTGTTCACTGGCCTCTCCAAACGGGCCTTAAGACAACTGCAGTACATCCAGAACGCTGCTGCTCGGGTCCCGACTAGAACCAGGAAGTACTTCACACTCTACGGACTAGCACCAAAGTACATCTGCCCCATTTGAGTCTCCTTAAAGACGTGGGCCGGGTTTACAAAATGTGCAATACAAATAAACCTGCTTTTGCCTAAACTGGAGGCAGCAGTGGCTCGGCGGTTAGAGCTGTAGTCCCGAAGGTCAGAGGATCGATTCTGTTCTGCCGTTGTGTCCTTGGGCGAGACGCTCTTGGTACCTAAATTTCAGAATTCTTTTTAGTGAATTAAATCTTTTAATTAAAATTTTGTAATCGCATCTACTTCTCCTCCCTGTCCTTCTGTTTGTTTGTTGTTTGTTTGCCCTCCTCCGTCTCTCCATCTTTCCTCCCTCTTTCTCTCTCTGTTGTTTGTTGTTTATTCTCCTCTCGCCCCGTCTCTTCCTCTCTCTTCTGTTTGCTGTTTACTCTCATCCTTGTCTCTTTCACCTCCGTCTCTCTTCCTCTTTCTCAATCTCCTTCCCTCTCTCCCTTTCTGCTTGTGATTGTTTACTCTCCTCTCCCTCTCTTCCTCTTCCTCTTCCCCTCCGGGCCTCCCTCTCTTTCTGTTTGTTGTTGTTTATTGTTTACTCTCCTCCGTGTGCCGTTCGTTTACTCCTCTCTGTCGCCGTGGAAACTCGCCTGCCCTCTGTCATTACCGCCTTAGCACCAAAACAACCTCGCTCCAGAAGGAAGCCAAACGCGGCGCCGTATCATTAAGCGCCATTATCCCAAACACTCCAGGCCACGCCCACAGAACTACAACTCCCATCATGCCCCTGACCCCCGGCCAGGCTAAGTGCGCCGCCACGGTAATTAGCGGCTGTGAAATGCCAGGCGTCACGCTAGGCTACGAGCTAACGCCGCACTAATGGCTAAAGACGACCCAGAGTTATGATTGTTTACCCCCCAGAGCCACAGAGCCAAAGTTTAAATTAATGATTTTATTATCAACAATAATAAGAGAGAGTTTAGGAGAGAAATAGTCCTGCTTTAGACCTGGTTTAGTCCTGGTTTAGACCTGGTTTACACCTGGTTTAGACCTGGTTTAGTCCTGGTTTAGACCTGGTTTAGACCTGGTTTAGTCCTGGTTTAGTCCTTGTTTAGACCTGGTTTAGTCCTGGTTTAGTCCTGGTTTAGTCCTGGTTTTGACCTTTTTTAGGCCTGGTTTAGACCCGGTTTAGACCCATTTTAGTCTTGGTTTAGATCTGGTATAGACCTAGTTTAGACCTTTTTTAGTCCTAATTTAAACCCAGCTTAGACCTGGTTTAGACCTGGTTAAGTCTTGCAGAGCCAAAGTTTAAATCAATTACTTTATTATTCCCGGGCATGTCCCACCAGGAGGAGGCCCCAAGGAAGACCCAGGACACGCTGGAGGGACCATGTTTCTTGGCTGGCCTGGGAACGACCGTGGGTCCCTCCGGAGGAGCTGGAGGACGTGTCTGGGAGTCCCTGCTTAGACTGCTGCCCCTGTGACCCCATATATGAGGAAGAAAATGGATGGATGGACTTTATTAGACTTTGTCTAACCCAGAGTCTAAATTGTATCATTCTTAAATGAGAATGATCCCAAATAAGCAGTGGGCGGGGATAGGGGGTAGGTGAAAACAGACATTTTCTGAGCAATGCAGGATTACTCACACATAAATACAGCTCTGAGACTGTGATGAGGGCACAGTTATAACATGTTTATGCAGTAATTAAAGTTAATGTTGCAGAACATACATTTTACTGTCTCTGTGTAAACACGTCCTCTGCATCTGACACACACTTTTTTTTAAGCCTGTGTTATAACATCAGTCCCTCATCAAAACCAGAGGTATGAAGACATTTTAGATGTCATCGATGCATACATGAGTAATTTAGAGATCTCTCCCAGGCACTATTCGAACCCTTACAGTTAGCAGTACAAGCCTGTACAAGGCTCCACCCACAAGCCTACATCACCCATGCTCCTACACCACAATTCTCCATAAATATACAAATAAACTTGTTACAGAACTGTACACAGCAAGTTGACAAACCTCTTTGTCAGATGCGATGGGGCATGAGGGCTCAGCGGTGCATTGTGGGAGCTGTAGTCGTGTCCTCTCAAGTTAAATGAACAGTGATGAGTCTCTAGGTGACTGAGTTGTTGATTGATCGCTGCAGTGCATTGTGGGAGCTTGTGGTGATGGTCTAATTGAACAGAGTGATATGACATTAGAAAAAGCTGTGAGCGTCCCTGTGGTGCTGCCGAGGATTCTGGGAGTCGTAGTTCTGTCACACTCGTCTGATAGTAATTATAAAAAGTGTGAATGAGCAGAGGTGCATGCTGGGAGCTGTAGTCTGTGATCATGTGACACACGTCTTTAGCTGACACTAATGGTGTCAGTGTCCCTATAGAGGAGAGATGCATTCTGAGAGCTGCAGTCTGTGGTCTAAATGAGAGTCTGATTAAAATGTAAACTGAAAGCTTTGTGGATAACACAAATACCAGCGGTGAAGTGATGCATTCTGGGAGCTGTAGTCTCGGGATGCGAAGCTGCAGTAAGCCTAGGGGTTCAAACATGGCTGCCTGTTTAAGTGAACGGGTGAGTGACGAGTGTCGTGAGATTAGCCTCAGTAGCTAGGTCAGACATGGGCAAACTATGGCCCGGGGGCCGCACATGGCCCCTTGGCCTTATTAATCCGGCCCACCGAATATGACCAAATTATATTAAAATAGGAAAGGGTAAAACAAAATTCTTTTCTGCTTTGTTGTTTTTTTTTTTTACTGAAATGTAATAAAATAATTATGAATTTAATTAATGCATTTGGATGCAAAATGTACAGTGAGCCTTGCATATTCATGCTTTGCTGCATGTTACAGGCCAAATCTTTAATGTAATACATACATATGTATGTCCTGGCCCGGGCCCTCTGTCAAATTTTAAAACCCATTGTGGCCCGTGTGTCAAAAGGTTTGCCCACCCCTGAGCAAGGTACATCTTTGCAGCCAACTGAGCATGTGCAGCACAGTCTCACGTACCACGTGACCGCTCGGACCAATCAGAGCGAAACTAGCTAGAGCGGAGCAGATAGAGTCGAAGATGAAGATTAAAAAGCAGTTTTTAAGACGACTGATTTGACCTGAAGTAAACAGAAAATAGGTCCAAATCACCAAAGAATTCGACCTTTTAAAAAGCTGTAGGTCTGTTACCCGAACGCGAGCGTTCCGTGTTTACATTGTCTTCTATGGGAAAAATGCTTTTCTGCACGAAAGGGATTTTTTTGCTGCAGTACCAGTGAGCGGCCACTAGTCGCACTCACCACGGGTCTAAGCAGCAGAAGCCTGTCCAGGTGTTTTCTAAGAGGTTCATGAGCTGCTCATTCTCTGATGTCTCGATTGTGACAGTAGCTCAAAGCTCATGAGATCTGCATGGTTGAACACAACTATTACACCGGCCCTGGTTATCTTGTCATTGAGTCCATGCAAGCACCTTCACAGACTACAAAGTCTAAAGGCATGATGGGAAATGAAGTGCTGCTGACATGTGACACGGACAGTTGATTGGTCTGTTTTGATCAGAAACACAAATCACTCTTGGATGGATCCCTCCTACAAGTAATCTACAGTGAATAAATCAGGAAGCTAACCGCTGATGCTAACAACTGCTAAATCGCGTTCCCAAGAAGTGTTTTCTTTTGACAAAGTTTTGTAATATATGTTAATAATTAATAGTTATTAATTGTTAATGATTTGTTAATAATGATCACACATACACATTCTCAACTGTAAACATACTTTAAAAGCTTTAAATCTCATACTCTGTTGACCCCCTGAGAGCATGGCTGCAGTGATGCTTTCTGGGAGATGTAGTCACAGGGGACAGGTTCAGTCCTGATTTGGTTTTTACTCTAATCAAAGTGATACTCTAATTAAAATTGTTTAGGTTCGTGTCATATGAAGTTTACACTTCACTTTGATTTGCAGTGCATTCTGGGACCTGTAGTCTCTCTAGTTATGTCTTCAGCCTAATTAGCAGCGTAAATGACAGCAGAGGTGCATTCTGGGAGCTGTAGTCTTCTCCAGCATGTCTTTAATGGAGCAGTGGTGACGAGTCGTTAGCCTGCCACTCTCGCCGGGGATTCTGGGTAATTTACTGGGGCTGTGAAGCTCATTTACTCAAACGTGTTAAACTGTGTCTAACCAGCGGCAGCAGGAAGCCATTTTGTCACAAACGCGCCATTTTATGTTTCAGACGCTAATTAAAAACGCTAACACTAGATGTGAAAAGACGGCTGACTAAACAGGACTAAAGCAGGACTAGAACCAAGGCTAAAACCGGACTAGATCCAGGGCTAAAGCAGGACTAGAACCAGGGCTAAAACCGGACTAGAACCAGAACTAACCCACGGCTAACTTTTAAAAACATCCAACCCTCAAGACGTCATTTGAATCTAATTCAAAAACACAGTAACATTGCAAATTAGCAAATGTTTTTGTCCTGAATATCAGTCAGTGGCCGCCACAGTGACTAATGGAGAACTGATTATAGACCAGGGGCCACACTGTATCCTCGTAGGGAAATGTGTCCTCTGCATTTGACCCTTTCTTCTGTCTCTAGGTTAAACCTGCATTTGACTTATCCTTCAGTGGTTAAAACTGTCAGGAGCAGTGGGACCCATCTCCAAATTTTGAGCTAGTCAGGACCTTAGCTGGAGGATTTGACTTTTGTGCATGACACTAGAAGAACATGCAAACTCCATATAGAAAGGCCCACTGTTGAACCGAGAACCTTGTTGCTGTGAGGTGAGGGTGCCAACCACTCTGCCACAGAGCTGCAGTGGACAGGGAGCTGCGGGCGCATGGCACTGACATGTTAAACACTTTATGTGGATGTTTCAGTGGTTAGTCCAGGTTTAGTCCAGGTTTAGTCCTGGTTAAGTCCTGGTTTAGTCCTGGTTTAGTCCTGGTTTAGTCCTGGTTTCGTCCAGGTTTAGTCCTGGTTTAGTCCTTCTTTAGTCCTGGTTTAGTCCAAGTTTAGTCCTGGTTTAGTCCTGGTTTAGTCCTTCTTTAGTCCTGGTTTAGTCCTGGTTTAGTCGTGGTTTAGTCCTTCTTTAGTCCTGGTTTAGTCCTGTTTAGTCCTGGTTTAGTCCTTCTTTAGTCCTGGTTTAGTCCTGGTTTAGTTCTTCTTTAGTCCTGGTTTAGTCCTGGTTTTTTTCCTTCCTTTAGTCCTGGTTTAGTCCTTTTTAGTCCTGGTTTAGTCCTGGTTTAGTCCTGGTTTAGTCCGGTTTAGTCCTGGTTTAGTCCTGGTTTAGTCCTGGTTTAGTCTGGGTTCAGAGGTCAAGAGGGGATTAACCTTGGTGTTAAAGGCTTGTTGAAGCCTCTCACAGAAACACTTAACACAGCGATTTAAAACCTATTCAGAGACGTAGACCTGAGGGACCAGACCAGGACCAGACCAGGACCAGACCAGGACCAGACCAGGATCAGTCTAGGACCAGCCCAGGACCAGACCAGGACCAGACCAGGACCAGACCAGGACTGGGACAAGGATCAGAAGGAGGAGGACTTGTCTGAACAGGTGTAGGTGTTAACCCTAACCCAGAAAATGAAAGTGAAAGTGCAAAAGTTCTCACCGAGCACAAACACACTCAGATCATAAAATGTGAGACTCATCCGGCTCTTTCCTCCTGGTTTCCGGTTGTATTGAGGATTTATTTTTATTATTTTTTTTTTATACTCTTTTACACAAATAAAGTCAGTACCTCAACTTTCAATACATTTCAATCTGTATCCTCATGATATCACAAAAGAGTGTCATTAACTCCTCTGTGTCTCTCCATCCTTCCCTCCTTTGCTCTCCTCCTCTCCTCTCTCCTCTCCTCTCTCTCTCTCTCTCTCTCTCCTCCTCTCTCCTCTCCTGTCTCCTCTCCTCTCTCCTCTCCTCTCTCTCTCCTCTCTCATTCCTTTTCTGTCTGCGGTCTGTCTCATATTTCCCATGTTTATTATGGGATGGCCGCGTGCCACTAACACACTCACCATAGACTCCTCTGATTGGATAAAAAGATCGAGTGTCACGGAACGATCATAGCACAGCGGTTTGAGCTGAAGGAGGAGAAGAGAGGAGCGAGGGAGAGAGGGGGAGAGGGAAAGGGAGGAAGAGAGCAGAGGAGAGAGAGGAGGAGGAGGAAGAGAAGAGGAGAGAGGGGGAGGAAGAGAGCAGTGGAGAGAGAGGATGAGGAAGAGAAGAGGAAAGAGAAGAGAGAGGGGAAGGAAGAGAGCAGAGGAGAGAGAGGAGGAGGAGAAAGAGAAGAGGAGGGAGGGAGGGGGAGAAAGAGAGCAGAGGAGAGAGAGGAGGAGGAGGAGAAAGAGAAGAGAGCAGTGGAGAGAGAGGAGGAAGGGAGAGAGGGGGAGGAAGAGAGCAAAGGAGAGGGGCGGGAGGAAGAGAGGGAGGAAGGGTGAGGAAGAGAGCAGAGGAGAGAAAGGAGGAGGAAGAGGAGGAGAAAAGGAGAGAGAAGAGGGAGGGAGAGGGAGGAAGAGAGCAGAGGAGAGAGGAGTTAGAGAGGTGGAGGAAGAGAACAGAGGAGAGAGAGGAGAAGGCGAAAGAGAAGAAGAGAAAAAAGAGGGAGAGAGGGGTCGGAAGAGAGCAGAGGAGAGAGAGGAGAGAGAGGAGGAAGAGAAGAGGAGGAGGGGGGGGAGAGGAGACAGAGAAGTGGAGGGAGAGGAGGAAGGCGAGGAAGAGAAGGGAGAGGACGAGAGGAGAGAAGAGAAAAGAGGAGGAGGAGGAAGAAGAAGGGAGAGGTAGAGGAGAAGAGGAGAGAAATAGGAGGTGCAGATATTCAGTTTGTTCTGCGTCTGTGAACAATCATCAATTTGGTGCTTTGGCGATTCAGTGCAAGGGTTGTCAAAAGTATCGAAAATCGGATACTAATCAATACTAGAACTATCAGAACTAGATGCTCATTACTCGCAGGTATCGATACTATAAAAGTCCCATTGACAGGACAGAAATGAGCCTTTCCTGAACATCTTTAGAACAGGAATATAAAATAAAGTACTACGACGACTTTGATGATTCGTCGGTGTTTTTTCTGATTTCCAAACCTCAGACACAAACGGCAGGAACAGTTTGAGAGCCGATCTGCAGTTATTGATCCGAGGCTCCATCTTGAGTCCACATGATCCGTGTGAAGTGTCTCTTCTTTCCCTGTTCATTATGGGATGTCCTCACACACTCAGCATCCTCTCCTCTGATTGGATAAAGAGGATCGAGTGTCTCAAAGAGGAAACACTTAGGCCTGGACCTGGTCTAAAACCGGTCTAAAGTGGGCTCTCAAGTCCCGGTTTAAGTCCTAGTCTGACACTCTCCGTAACCCTGTTTTAATGTGGTGAAATGTTCAGCAGTGGAGCTTTAATCCTGAGATTCCTCCTCAAATACCAGAATTCAAAACCGCCTTAAAGGGACCTGGAGCTGTGTTTTGTTTCATTCATGTTTAACACACAAACCCTGCATATTTAGACCGAGTTCTTCTCTCAGACTAAAAACACTCTGTTCCACCTTGTGATGTCATCATGTGGTAATACAGGAAGTGCTCCACTGTGTTTTCAAACTCCACACACCTTCACTAGAATCATTTGGATCATTTCAGCTCTGGAATTGTCAATCTCTACAGAAATAAAAGTAAAAGGAGCTGTTAACTTGAAAACTACCACTTCATGACATCACAAGGTGGAACAGAGCATTTTGAGCTTTGGAGATGTAGACAGACTAGTAATAGGGAGAAGTGTTATTCAAACGTGTGAATGAAACAAATCACAACTCAAGGTATATTTTTGAAGAGATAATGTATAATGATGCTCACATTAATTAGTTTCCTTATGGTCTAAGTTTCAGTGTCTGCAGCCAGGCACGTTTTTCTTCATGAGTGTTTTATATTTACCCCCACAGCTATAAACTCTCCGTAGTCCATCATGAGTCAGTCTCTGAGCTCCTGATGCCACGCAGGCTGTTTATGCGGCATGATTTAAACAGGTTTTGGCTTTTTGGCTGTCTTCCTACAGGTGGAGGCAGGACGACAGCGCCATCTGCAGTCGGACTCTTCAGGACAGTATCCCAGGTGTGTGAGAGTAAAAAGGCCCCCTCGTCCCGGTTTACAGTCTCATGGGCATGTTTCTGTATTGGACTGCCTCCTCCTGGTGTAGACTGTGAGACCGGTTAATAATAATAGCGCCCCCTGCTGCTTTGGGGTAAACTGGAGGATTTCGCAAGCCAATTTTTCGGCAATACAAACTACTACAATTGACTAAATCCCAGATAGAAACACTTCAGGCAAAGCAATAACATCTCCATGGAGACGAGCAGATCACGGATCTTCCACTAGAAAAGTTACAGAATTCATCTTTAATTAAAAAGAGGCTATGGGGGTGTATCTCCCCCTGTTGGCCATCTGTGGGATCACACTTGTTTTAAGTTAAAGCACTGCCGACTCAGAGTCTACAAATCTCCACAAATATTCACCGTCTTAAGAGCAACATTCAGACAATATTTATAAATGCTTTATAATCTCCTCTCCTCATGTAAGTGCAGAGTCTCAGCTTTCTCCTGTTTATTATGGGATGTCTCTGACGCGCTGCTCTGATTGGATAAAAGGATCAAGTATCACATTGAAGGATCACTTAAGTTTGACCAATGACCTCGCGGCGTCTCACATCTGCCCATCCCCCACCTCCCCCCTCCTGCCTCACAGATGTGTCGGTCTGCTCTGATTGGACCACAGACAAACGCTCATATCCGTGTCGCAGAGCGGTTATTGATCCTGGATCCGTTTACAGTAAGATCATGTTTTCTGATGTTTTTACAGAAAACTGAAGCAGACCATGTCAACACGACACAACACAGAACCTGAGGACACTAAAGAGAAGGAGTCTGGAGGACAGGGGACTTTGAACAGGAGGTACTACACTTCGATGGGGTATTAAAGAGGAGGTACTACACTTCTATGGGTATTAAAGAGGAGGTAATACATTTCTATGGGGTATTAAAGAGGAAGTACTACACTTCTATGGGTATTAAAGAGGAGGTAATACACTTCTATGGGTATTAAAGAGGAGGTAATACACTTCTATGGGTATTAAAGAGGAAGTACTACACTTCTATGGGTATTAAAGAGGAGGTAATACACTTCTATGGGGTATTAAAAAGGAGGTACTACACTTCTATGGGTATTAAAGAGGAGGTACTACACTTCTAAGGAGTATTAAAGAGGAGTTACTACACTTCTATGGGGTATTAAAGAGGAGTTACTACACTTCTATGGGGTATTAAAGAGGAAGTACTACACTTTTGGAGTATTAAAGAAGAGGTACTACACTTCTATGGGGTATTAAAGAGGAGGTATTACACTTTTGGAGTATTAAAGAAGAGGTACTACACATCTATGGGGTATTAAAGAGGAGGTATTAAACTTTTGGCGTATTAAAGAGGAAGTACTACACTTCTATGGGGTATTAAAGAGGAGGTACTACACTTCTATGGGGTATTAAAGAGGAGGTATATTAAACTTTTGGAGTATTAAAGAGGAGGCATTACACTTCTATGGGCTGTTAACTGTAACACATAACATATTTAGATCATCATGTTTCCTTTTATTGTTTTGAAAATGGTATATTTGCCAAAAACAATGTATTGACATGTTTTATAAGTTTCACTTTCGTTTCTGATGCTCTGAATCTCTCCTCCTTTACTCTCTGTGCTAAGTCCCTCCCCCTTCAGAGCACTATCACACACAATCAGCTGCATCTCACTAATGAAACTACTGCACATCACATCAGGTTTGTCAAGTTGCTGTGTACAGTTTCGTGTTTTTGTATATTTAAGGGAAACTGTCGTGTGGGAGCATGGGTGATGTAGGCTTGTGGGCGGAGCCTCGTACAAGCTTGTACTGCTAACCGTAAGGAGGTCTCAAATATGGCCCTGGAGAGATCACATAGAGGAGCTGCATACTCTTATATATAATCTTATGTACAGTGAAAAAGACTGAATAAAAATGAAACCAGGACCGAGTATAAAACTGTCACAATACTAAGGTTTAAATCAGTCGTGTCGTGTTTGTCTCTATAGTTATAATCTCTGACACTTGTGGATCATTGATGTTAGAATTTGCACATTTTAAATCACAATATTCATCTAAAACGACTTAATAAAAGAAACTAGTCTGTTGACTTCCACGTTAGAAAACTGCGGTGCCCAATGGGAGCTGACGTCGACGTAAACGTCATCACAGCAAAGCGCCGCCTGCTGTCAGCGCCCCCTATGGACAGCTGCACCTCACACTAGTGAACAGGGTTTTCATTTGTACCAAAATTACTATGTGACGGAATCCTACAAGTATCACTGATTAAGAAAATAAAACTGGAGAAGGAAGTGTGTACGTCACAGTGGGCGTGTCACAGTGGGCGTGTCACAGTGGGCGTGTCACAGTGGGCGTGTCACAGTGGGCGTGTCACAGTGGGCGTGTCACAGTGGGCGTGAAAACGGGGGCAGATTGACACAATGGCGTGTTGAAAATTTATTAAAGATTACTCAAACATGAACCACTCCAAATACAACTTCCCCGTGAGAAGAAAACAGTTAATAATGTAAAATCCGGTTTGTAAAATATATCTCCTTTACTTTACATAATACTTTTTGAACAATAAAAAACAGCCATGTTTGTAGAATGAAATATTACACAGTGGAGCTTTAACATTTCCTTGAGTTGTGTTCACTTGTCAAAGGCTCAAATCTTCTCATTTTCAGTAACATTAAATATTCATGTGTTTGACAGTTTAACAGAAACTCGAGACCAGACGTTTGAACATGATCCAGACCTGAGTCTCACCACAGTCTGATCCTGTTCCAGTTTAAGTCCAAGTCTGGTTTAAGTCTGATCCTGGTTAAGTCCTGGTCTGAATCCTGGTCCTGGTTTAGTCCTGGTTTGGTCATGTCGGGTGTTCTGGTCTGACTTGGGTCCAGGTGTGCTTTAAACCGGTCCAGATCCTGGTCTAAATCCTGATTCAGATCCCAGTTTTTTCCTGGTCTTGGCCTATCCTGGTCCAAATCCGGGTTCAGACCCTAATCCAGATCCCGGTCCATTCCCGGCCTTGATCCTGGTCTAAATCCCAGTCTTTCCTGGGTCTGAGAACTAGTGCAGAGCTCAGTCTAGACCCTGGTCTGAAGAGGAGCTGCTGTGTCTCTTATGGAAATGAAAAGCTGATATTGATCGAAGATGTTTTTATTGATCCAGAAACACAGAAGCTCCCAGAGTCACAAAGTAAAGACTCACTACGGAACATTCTCCCAGACTCACAAAGTAAAGACTCACTACGGAACATTCTCCCAGACCCACAGAGTAAAGACTCACTACGGAACATTCTCCCAGACTCACAAAGTAAAGACTCACTACGGAACATTCTCCCAGACTCACAAAGTAAAGACTCACTATGGAACATTCTCCCAGACTCACAAAGTAAAGACTCACTACGGAACATTCTCCCAGACTCACAAAGTAAAGACTCACTACGGAACATTCTCCCAGACTCACAAAGTAAAGACTCACTACGGAACATTCTCCCAGACCCACAAAGTAAAGACTCACTATGGAACATTCTCCCAGACTCACAAAGTAAAGACTCACTAAACCAGGTCTAAACTAAGGACTAAACTGTGTCTCAAACCTGGACTAAACCTTCACTTCTCTAAATGCTTCAGCCAGGACTACAGCAGGTTTAAACCAAGCTCCAAACTGAGTCAAACCGGACCTGACCCCAGTGCGCAGCCAAACTACACCCTGAAGAACACAGCAAAGACAGACATGACCACAGAGTTACGGACCGCAGCTATGGAGCGGTGTAACTGGATTTTGTAGCTCACGTTTGGTGTTTGGTGGATTCTGGGCGTAATAATATTTGTCCTGTTTAGTGCTCTGCTTTATGGACTCTATCTGATGGACTCTTCCTCCTCTCCTCTTCCTCTTCTCATCTTCCTCTTCTCGTCTTCCTCGTGTCTGGGATGAGATTATCCCAAAGCCGGACTTAAAGTGATGCTTAACCAGATTACAGTCTCAGAGCGTAACTGGAGCCCGGGGCGGACATCGCGGCGTTCTGATGGACTGTGGGTTTCTCCTGGCCGTCGACACGCACGTTTCTATTGGTCGACTGAAGAAACTGTTGTTATTCCGTATGTCTGTGTATCTGACCCAAACTGCACTCACAAGACGACACCTGCAGGGGGAGCTCATGCAAAAACGACTATTTATGCAGAAAAAAGGACAGATTAAACTTGTGAATCGTGAGTTTAATCCAATTTTTTTACAGACAACTACCAAAAAAATCCCAAATCTTCAGCTCCGTCCCTCACTCCTCCTCACTGGACTGGAGTTTAAAAACACAATGGAGCACTTCCTGTATTAACACATGACATTACAAAGTGGGACAGAGTGTTTTCTGTCTAAATCTGCAGGGTTTGTGTGTTAAACAAGTGCGAATGAAGCAAAAACACAAGTCCAGGTCTGTTTGTGACGAGGAAACGGCATCAGAACAGACCAGTGGAATATGGAGCTTTAAAAGTATGGTTCAGGTACGATTAGATTAGATTTGTTCAGAAAACATTACTGGAGGACATTATGGTGTTGTGTGTCCATGTTTCTCCTCGCGGTGGACATCTGAAGCTGTGTTTGGACCGCTGGCTTCCGTTGGTCTAAACTTTGCAGAATGCGTCTCTGGTTTCTGATTGGTCGCTCTGGTTGCCGTCCGGTTGCCGTGTGAGAGCCATGATCAAGTTTGTATCGAACCACGGTCCATTTCAGAGTCCAGAAATACCCCAGCACAAAACAGGACTAAACCAGGACTGAACCAGGATTAAACTAGGACTGAACCAGGACTGAACCAGGTCTGGACCAGGTCTGGACCAGGACTGAATCAGGCCTAAACCAAGACTGAACCAAGACTGAACCAGGTCCAAACCAGGAGTAAAGCAAAACTAAACCAGAGCTAAACTAGAACTAAACCAGGACTAAACCAGGACTAAAGTGGGACTAAAGAAGAACTACACCGAGACTAAAGCAGGACTAAGGAGGGCCTAAACCAGGTCTAAACCAGGACTAAACCAGACCTAAACCAGGGCTAAACCAGGACTAAACCAGGACTAAACCAGACCTAAACCAGACCTAAATCAGGCCTAAACCAGGACTAAACCAGACCTAAACCAGGACTAAACCAGGACTAAACCAGGACTAAACCAGGTCTAAACCAGGACTAAACCAGGACTAAACCAGGACTAAACCAGACCTAAACCAGGACTAAACCAGGACTAAACCAGGACTAAACCAGGACTAAACCAGGACTAAACCAGGTCTAAATCCATTACAGAGCTGATTCATGAGCGGCTGTGTCCATGCTCTTGTTACAGAAGATGTTGGGGTCGTGGGGTCACAATCTGCCTCCTTAAACTCGAGTCGTCAATCGATTCTTTCTCCTGGTTTCCCCCAATGATTAGATAGACAATTTAAGAGTTAATCAAGAAATAACAAGTCCACAGCTGTCAGACACAAGACTTTTACTACTCCTCCAGTGTAACACTACTCTGACGTGATAATCCTGGTTTAGTCCTGGTTCAGTCCTGGTTTAGTCCTGGTTCAGTCCTGGTTTAGTCCTGGTTCAGTCCTGGTTTAGTCCTGGTTCAGTCCTGGTTCAGTCCTGGTTTAGTCCTGGTTTAGTCCTGGTTTAGTCCTGGTTCAGTCCTGGTTCAGTCCTGGTTTAGTCCTGGTTCAGTCCTGGTTTAGTCCTGGTTCAGTCCTGGTTCAGTCCTGGTTCAGTCCTGGTTCAGTCCTGGTTTAGTCCTGGTTTAGTCCTGGTTTAGTCCTGGTTCAGTCCTGGTTTAGTTCTGGTTTAGTCCTGGTTTAGTCCTGGTTCAGTCCTGGTTCAGTCCTGGTTTAGTCCTGGTTCAGTCCTGGTTTAGTCCTGGTTCAGTCCTGGTTTAGTCCTGGTTTAGTCCTGGTTCAGTCCTGGTTTAGTCTTGGTTCAGTCCTGGTTTAGTCCTGGTTTAGTCCTAGTTTAGTCCTTGTTTAGTCCTAGTTCAGTCCTGGTTCAGTCCTGGTTTAGTCCTGGTTCAGTCCTGGTTTAGTCCTGGTTCAGTCCTGGTTCAGTCCTGGTTTAGTCCTGGTTTAGTCCTGGTTTGGTTTAGTCCTGGTTCAGTCCTGGTTTAGTTCTGGGTTTAGTCCTGGTTTAGTCCTGGTTTCAGTCCTGGTTCAGTCCTGGTTCAGTCCTGGTTCAGTCCTGGTTAGTCCTGGTTCAGTCCTGGTTTAGTCCTGGTTTAGTCCTGGTTCAGTCCCTGGTTTAGTCCTGGTTCAGTCCTGGTTTAGTCCTGGTTTAGTCCTAGTTTAGTCCTTGTTTAGTCCTAGTTCAGTCCTGGTTCAGTCCTGGTTTAGACCTGGTTCAGTCCTGGTTTAGTCCTGGTTCAGTCCTGGTTCAGTCCTGGTTCAGTCCTGGTTTAGTCCTGGTTCAGTCCTGGTTCAGTCCTGGTTTAGTCCTGGTTTAGTCCTGGTTCAGTCCTGGTTTAGTCCTGGTTCAGTCCTGGTTAGTTCTGGTTTCAGTCCTGGTTTAGTCCTGGTTTAGTCCTGGTTCAGTCCTGGTTTAGTCCTGGTTCAGTCCTGGTTTAGTCCTGGTTTAGTCCTAGTTTAGTCCTTGTTTAGTCCTAGTTCAGTCCTGGTTCAGTCCTGGTTTAGACCTGGTTCAGTCCTGGTTTAGTCCTGGTTCAGTCCTGGTTCAGTCCTGGTTCAGTCCTGGTTTAGTCCTGGTTCAGTCCTGGTTCAGTCCTGGTTTAGTCCTGGTTTAGTCCTGTTTCAGTCCTGGTTTAGTCCTGGTTCAGTCCTGGTTTAGTCCTGGTTCAGTCCTGGTTCAGTCCTGGTTCAGTCCTGGTTTAGTCCTGGTTCAGTCCTGGTTCAGTCCTGGTTTAGTCCTGGTTCAGTCCTGTTTCAGTCCTGGTTTAGTTCTGGTTTAGTCCTGGTTCCACAGATCCAAATAGTTCATCAGACTGTGAACACTTTGTTTGTTTGTTTGTTTTGTTTTTCAGACACTTAGAGCCGAGCTGTAAACAACATTTATAATTCAGCAGCTTCAATAATTCAGCAGAACTCAGGCAGGACTAAAACTGGAATAAAGTAGGACTAATCCAAGACTAGACCAGGACAAAAAAGGTCTAGACCAGGACCGAAATGAACTAGGATTGAACTAGAACTGAACAGCACACAAGGACTAAACCAGGGCTAAAAAGGAGAAAAACTCTTTTAAAACCAGGACTGAACCTGGACTCAACCAGGACTCAACCAGGACTCAACCAGGATTCAACCAGGACTCAATCCAAGACCCAACCAGGACTCAAAAAGGACTCAAATAGTACTCAAATCAAGACTCAACCAGGACTCAACCAGGACTCAAATAGGACTCAACCAGGACTCAACCAGAACTCAGCTACGACTCAACCAAGACCCAAGCAGGACTCAAAAAAGACTCAACTAGGACTCAAACAAAGACTCAACCATGACTCAAACCAAGACTCAACCAGGACTCAAAAAAAGACTCAACCAGGACTCAACCAGGACTCAAATAGGACTCAAACCAAGACTCAACCAGGACTCAAAAAAAGACTCAACCAGGACTCAAACCAAGACTCAACCAGGACTCAAAAACAAGACCCAACCAGGACTCAACCAGGACTCTACCAGGACTCAACCAGGACTCAACTAGGGCTCAACCAGGACTCAACCAGGACTCAAACAGGACTCAACCAGGACTCAAATCAAGACTCAACCAGGACTCAACCAGGACTCAAACTAAGACTCAACCAGGACTCAACCAGGACTCAAACTAAGACTCAACCAGGACTCAAACTAAGACTCAACCAGGACTCAACCAGGACTCAAAGAGGACTCAAATCAAGACTCTACCAGGACTCAACCAGGACTCAACCAGAACTCAGCTAGGACTCAACCAAGACCCGACCAGGACTCAGAAAGGACTCAACTAGGACTCAAACAAAGACTCAACCAGGACTCAAACCAAGACTCAACCAGGACTCAAATCAAGACTCAACCAGGACTCAAACCAAGACCCAACCAGGACTCAAACAGGACACAACTAGGACTCAACCAGGACTCAAACCAAGACTCAACCAGGACTTAGTTTTCGTCCTCTGTGGGCAGTATGTGGTCAGCTCTTGTATGGACTGGGCTCAGGTTCTGTGGGTGCACTTGGTCAGTTTGTCTGGGTGCTCCTGTTTCCTGTGGGTGTGTTTCATTGGTCAGTTTGTCTGGGTGCTCCTGTTTCCTGTGGGTGTGTTTCATTGGTCTGCTGATCTGGGTGCGCTTGTTTACATCACAGAGAGGAGGGGCAGGGCCTAAACCAGGACTAAACCAGGACTCAACCAGGACTAAAACAAAACCTTGAAGCAGGACAGAGGCATTTGATTTAGTCTCTGAGAGGGGTGTGTGCTTTTAGTGGGTGCATTTGTTTTGTGTGGTGTCTTTTTTTTTTTTTCTGTCTGAGAGAAGGGTGGAGTGGGTGCGTTTGTTTCTAGTGTTGGTGTTTGTTTTCTGTTGGTGATTGGTCGGCTGATTCACAGACGGTACATCGGAGTGGGTGCGTTTGTTTCATCACAAATGGAGAGAGTCTGGACTGAGTTAACATTGATTTTGTATTGATGAGTTTAATAAATGTCATTCCCAAAGCTTCAACCATCGACCGGCCACTTCATCAAAGAGTCTATTAAAGAGGACTAAAGCAGGACTAAACCAGGACTAAAAGAGGACTAAAGCAGGACTAAAGCAGGACTAAAAGAGGATTAAAGCAGGACTAAAGCAGGACTAAAGCAGGACTAAAAGAGGACTAAAACAGGACTAAAAGAGGACTAAAACAGGGCTAAACCAGGACTAAAGCAGAACTAAAGCAGGACTAAAGCAGGACTAAACCAGGACTAAAGCAGGACTAAACCAGGACTAAAGCAGGACTAAAGCAGGACTAAACCAGGACTAAACCAGGACTAAAGCAGGACTAAACCAGGACTAAAGCAGGACTAAAGCAGGACTAAAACAGGACTGAAGCAGGGCTAAACCAGGACTAAACCAGGACTAAAGCAGGACTAAACCAGGACTAAAGCAGGACTAAACCAGGACTAAAGCAGGACTAAACCAGGACTAAAGCAGGACTAAACCAGGACTAAAAGAGGACAAAACAAGACTACAACAGGACAAAAACAGGACTAAACCAGGACTAAAGCAAGACTAAACCAGGGCTGAACCAGGACTAAAACAGGACTAAACCAGGACTAAACCAGGACTAAACCAGGGCTAAACCAGGACTAAAGCAGGATTAAACCAGGACTAAAGCAGGACTAAACCAGGACTAAACCAGGGCTAAACCAGGACTAAAGCAGGACTAAACCAGGACTAAACCAGGACTAAAGCAGGACTAAACCAGGGCTAAACCAGGACTAAAGCAGGACTAAACCGGGACTAAACCAGGGCTAAACCAGGACTAAAGCAGGACTAAAGCAGGACTAAACCAGGACTGAAACAGGACTAAAGCAGGACTTAAGTCTTCGGGCCTGGTCCAGATGTCTTGTTTCTGCAGCAGGAGGTGGCTCTCACTTGACTCTTTGGTCCGTTTTTCTCTCTATGTTTGACTCTCTCTCTCCTCTCCTCATCTGTCCTCATGACTACAACATCTGCAGCAAAAACACACACGGGGAGGGCATCTGACACACTGCAGGAGGACGGGAGGGCATCTGACACACTCCAGGAGGAGGGGAGGGCATCTGACACACTGCAGGAGGAGGGGAGGGCATCTGACACACTGCAGGAGGAGGGGAGGGCATCTGACACACTGGTAAAGCAAATACATAAAGCAAATCAATGTTCTTTTGCACATTTCACTACAATAAAAACCTCCCGTCCTTACTGTGAGCTTGCATCTCCACAAACCTGACTCTGCTCCTGCTTGTTTCCTTTGCCTATAATATTCTACACACTGGAATAAAACTGATGTATCTACATGAAGAATGTTCCGAAGTATGGTTTTAACTCCACACACCTTCACTAGAATCATTTGGATGATTTCAGGCCTGGAATTGCGAATCTACTGAACTAAAAGTAAAAGTAGCTGTTAACTTGAAAACCACTTCATGACATCACAAGGTGGAACAGAGCATTTTGAGTTTTGGAGATGTACAGATTAATAATAAAGTGTTACTCAAACATGTGTGAAAGAAACAAATCTCCAGGTCTGTTATTGAGGAGGGAACAATATTATAACGTGACTTAAAGCTGAAAGAGTCACTTTTGTGTCATGTCGAACCTTTTCCTCGTGTTTCCGTGTCATTTTCTTCTTCGTTTTGTCTCATGTCCGGCTGATCCTGCTTCCTGTTTGTCCTCGAGGTGAAGTCTTCGAGTGAATCTGAAACAAAAGAATCAAAGCACAAAGAGGAGACGATTAGAGAAATGACAGCAACCTTTGACCCCAGCCTCCTCCCGACCCCTGACCCCTGACCCCTGACCCTCGTCTCAGCGGGACATGAGCAAACAGGAAGTCCACCTGTAGCTAGAGGTGCTGCTCCCGAGTCCGAACTGGGACCACGACCAGGATCAGATCTGGAGACGAGTGTAGCTAGTCCTGACCAGAGAGACTTTAACTTCTGGTTTTATAACTGCAGAAGGACCAGGCCTAAACCGAAATTTAAAAAACACTCTTCAATCTTATTTTTCATATTTTTGACATCCCTAGTGTGGAGGTATGGGCCAAATGTACTTCAGTATCTACACATTTACCCAAGTTCCATGTGGAGTTTAGGATTACCCCCTCTATACCCCCCTAACGCCCCCCGCAGTGAGCCCGACTCTCTAATGAGCCGCACTTTAATGAGCCGGGCTTTGTCTGCCTGAGTTTGTGAGGTGCAGAGGAAGTGCAGCAGGTGAGCTCCGAGTGAGACCTCCTGAACCTGTCATTACACACACAATCTATACAGACAATCTTTACACAGAAACAGAGGCGTCACTCCTTTTGTTTCATGCAAACTAATTAGAACATACCCCAAAACTAGTCCTGGTTTAGTCCTGGTTTAGTCCTGATTTAGTCCTGGTTTAGTCTTGGTTTAGTCCTGGTTTAGTCCTGGTTTAGTCCTGGTTTAGTCCTGGTTTAGTCCTGCTTTAGTCTTGGTTTAGTCCTGGTTAGTCCCTGGTTTAGTCTTGGTTTAGTCTTGGTTTAGTCCTGGTTTAGTCCTGGTTTAGTCCTGGTTTAGTCCTGGTTTAATCCTGGTTTAATCCTGGTTTAGTCCTGGTTTAGTCCTGGTTTAGTCCCGGTTTAGTCCTGTTTTAGTCCTGGTTTAATCCTGTTTTAGTCCTGGTTTAGTCCTGGTTTAATCCTGGTTTAGTCCTGGTTTAATCCTGGTTTAGTCCTTGATAGTCCTGCTTTAGTCCTGGTCCAGATGGTCCAGTTGAAACTCTAAAATAAACTTTAAACATTTTGTTTTTTTCTTTCGTCAGAAAAAGTTGAAATTTCAGACTCATTTATCAAACTCGTGGAAAAACTTTGTGTTTTTCATTTTTCAGACAAGAATTTAAACGACGAGACTTTCCACCTGGAAACAAGGAGGTCGAAATATCAGAGAGACCAGGACTAAACCGGGACTAAACCTGGTCTAAAGCAGAACTAAACCAGGTCTAAAGCAGAACTAAACCAGAACTAAAGCAGGACTAAACCAAGACTAAACTAGGACTAAACCAGGACTAAACCAGGACTAAACCAGGACTAAAGCAGAGGGTTTGCCTCTCCACTGATCTGACTTGTAACTTGGCCAGGTGCTGCTTGTCTCCATGGAGATGCATTACTAAAGACTACTACTAATTAGAGTCATACTGTGTAACATTCCAAGCGAAGCAATAACATCTCCATGGAGACGAACAGGTGATGTACCCACAGAAAAGGCTAACCACTCTGCCACTGCCTCCCTCCTCTGTGTGATGTGTGAGACCTGGGACCGGATCAGGTTCAGGGAATCCCCTCCAACTGGAGAGAGGGAGGAGGAGAAGAAAGAGGGAGAGAAAGAGGAGAGAGGGAAGAGAAGAGACCACCAGGGAGGGAGGGAGGAAGAGAGAGAGAAAGAAGGAGAACGGGAAAGACAAGGAGGAGGGGGAGGAGAGAGGGAGAGAAGAAAGGGGGGGAGACAGGGAGAGAGAGGGATGGATCAGAAAAAAGACAGTGAAGAGAAAAAAAGAGAAAAGAGGAGGGAAAAAGGGGGCAGAGAGAGAACGAGGGTGAGAGAGGAGGGGGGGAGGTAGAGAAGAAGGGAGATAGAGGAGGGGAGGGAAAGAAGAGCGAGACGAGGAGAGAGGGCGTGAGAGGGAGAGAGAGAGAGAGGAGATAGTGTTACCGTGGGCCTCGCTCGTCCGTCAGCGAGCAGCAATTAGTCCAGTCCGTGTTTGGGCCGACACAGACACTCCAGCGATTAGACCGCACCGGCGTGACAGGGCCGAGGTGAGAGAGACACGGGCCCCACAGCCCGAAGAAACCTGAGAGCGGCAGAGTGGTTAGCCCCAGCGCCCCGCAGCCACAGGGTCACAGGTCTGAGCACCACACACAGCAACATCAAACACAACACGACACCAGAGAGTCCACTGGTCCTGAACCAGGACGAGACCAGGACGGGACCAGGACGAGACCAGGACGGGACCAGGACGGGACCAGGACTGAACCTGAACTTAAAGCGGGGGTACTCTGCAAAATCACCTTTTTTTTTTTTAAGTTTCTCCCATGTTATAACGGTGTTACTCATCAAAAATATGCCTGAAGAGTTTAGTTATCATCCATGTGCATGTTTTAGTAATTTGGTGATCCCTCTGTACAGTTAGCAGTACGAGCCGGTACAATGCTCCGCCCACAAGTCTACATCACCCATGCTCCCACACGACAATTCTCCACAAATATACAAAAACATGAGACAAAACTGCACACAGCAACTTGACAAACCTGATGTGATGTGCAGTAGTTTCATTAGTGAGATGCAGATGATTGTGTCGGGTTAGTGCTCTGAAGGGGGAGGGACTTAGCACAGAGAGTAAAGGAGGAGAGACTCAGAGCATCAGAAACGAAAGTGAAACTTATAAAATATGTTAATACCATGTTTTGGGCAATACCCTCTCTTTAATACCCCTTTCAAGTCAAACACCCCGTCTTTAATACCCCACAGGAGTGAGACACCCTCTTTTCACAGGTCCGTCCTCTCTCTCGTTTTACTTAGATGTTTTTGTTGGGACTCGTGTCGATCTCTGAGCTGAGTCTCGGTTGAACAGATTGGAGATGCCGCTGAGTCTGAGGAGCTAAAATTACTTCGTCTCAAAAAACTTGACTCTCTGCTGCCAAAAACACAAATAAACATCCAAATATGAGACCAAAATATCACCAAAATATCACCAAATAAAGCGTCCGAGAGGTCAAAGGTCACGGAGAGAAAGAGACGAGCGCACACGGGCGAGTGAGGCGGGAAAAGGCTAAACCTGGAAATATGAATGAAACAGTTTAGTCCTGGTTCAGTTCTGGTCCAGTCCTGGGTCAATCCTGGTTTAGTCCTGGTTTAGTCCCAGTCCTGTCCTGGTTCCATCCGGGTCCCGGTCCAATCCCCAGTCCTGATCCAGTCCTGGTTTTATCCCTGGATCTCTGTGTTTAGGTGTTTCTTTCATAAATGTCTTGTGCGTTCCTAAAATATCCCGCATTGAGCTTTTGGTCGCCCGGGTGAAGCCGGACCATGATAATATTTATATTAGCATCACAGCTCCCGCCCACTCACCCAGACGGAGCATCCCATTGGCCGCCTGCCACCTACGCCGAGCTGTGATTGGACCACTGCCACCAGACTCACAGACAGACGGAGGGCACCAACTGTTGGACAGAAACCAGGACTAAACCAGGACTAAACTAGGACTGAACCAGGACTGAACCAGGACTAAACCAGGACTGAACCAGGACTAAACCAGGACTGAACCAGGACTAAACCAGGACTGAACCAGGACTGAACCAGGACTGAACCAGGACTAAACCAGGGCTAAACCAGGACTAAACCAGGACTGAACCAGGACTAAACCAGGACTGAACCAGGACTAAACCAGGACTGAACCAGGACTGAACCAGGACTGAACCAGGACTAAACCAGGACTAAACCAGGACTAAACCAGGACCAAACCAGGTCTAAACCAGGTCAAAACCAGGACTAAACCAGGACTAAACCAGGACTAATCCAGGACTAAACCAGGACTAAACCAGGACTAAACCAGGACTGAACCAGGACTAAACCAGGACTGAACCAGGACTGAACCAGGACTAAACCAGGACTGAACCAGGACTAAACCAGGACTGAACCAGGACTGAACCAGGACTAAACCAGGACTAAACCAGGACTAAACCAGGACTAAACCAGGACCAAACCAGGTCTAAACCAGGTCAAAACCAGGACTAAACCAGGACTAAACCAGGACTAAACCAGGACTAATCCAGGACTAAACCAGGACTAAACCAGGACAGAACCAGGACCGAACCGGGACTCTACCAGGACTAAACCAGGACTGAACCAGGACTGAACCAGGACTGAACCAGGACTGAACCAGGACTGAACCAGGACTGAACCAGGACTAAACCTGGACTGAACCAGGACTAAACCAGGACTAAACCAGGACTGAACCAGGACTGAACCAGGACCGAACCAGGACCGAACCAGGACCGAACCAGGACTGAACCAGGACTAAACCAGGACTGAACCAGGACTAAATCAGGACTAAACCAGGACTAAACCAGGACAGAACCAGGACTGAACCAGGACCGAACCAGGACTGAACCAGGACTAAACCAGGACCGAACCAGGACTGAACCAGGACTCAACCAGGACTGAACCAGGACTGAACCAGGACTCAACCAGGACTAAACCAGGAATAAACCTGGACTGAACCAGGTCTAAACCAGGACTTAACCAGGACTGAACTGGGACTGGACTAATCCAGGACTACATCAGGTCTGCACCAGAATTGTACGAGGACTAAAGGACTGGGCCAGGACTAAAGCAGACCTGAACTGGGACAGACTGAAACCAAACTAGATCTAAAGCTGGAGTATAAGACGCCTCAGTCAGAACCAAGACTAAAAAGAGACTTGAACCAGGACGACTCTGGAACGCCCGGGCTGGACGTAGCTAACATGCTAGCAGCTGCGTTCCAGATTAGTCCTGGTTCAAGTCTCTTTTTTGTCTTGGTTCTGACTGAGGCCTCTCATTCTCCTAAATCAGGGCTGGAGCAGGAGTGTAGTGTGTGCTCAGGTTGTGGCTGGATAAATACAGCGGGAAAATGGAGCTTGTTCCTGCTGTTTTTTATCCAACCGCAACATCTGGGAGGGCATCTGACACAGAGGGGGACTGTGGGAGGGCATCTGACACAGAGGGGGACTGTGGGAGGGCATCTGACACAGAGGGGGACTGTGGGAGGGCATCTGACACAGAGGGGGACTGTGGGAGGGCATCTGACGCAGCACGTGCTTGTCTCTTGTTTACAGTGCGTCGGGGTGTTTTTTGCGGAGTATCGGAGGTTGTCGGAGCAGACAGAGCTCTCACTCTGAACGCGTCCAAAAAATGTGAGAAAATCTAAGTCTGGACTTTGTGTTACATTTACACACAGAAAGAAGGAATGTTTAGACCTGGTTTAGACCTGGTTTAGACCTGGTTTAGACCTGGTTTAGACCTGGTTTAGAACTGGTTTAGACCTGGTTTAGTCCTGGTTTAGTCCTGGTTTAGTCCTGGTTTAGACCTGGTTTAGTCTTGGTTTAGACCTGGTTTAGACCTGGTTTAGTCCTGGTTTAGACCTGGTTTAGTCTTGGTTTAGTCTTGGTTTAGTCCTGGTTTAGACCTGGTTCAGTCCTGGTTTAGACCTGGTTTAGTCGTGGTTTAGTCCTGGTTTAGACCTGGTTTAGTCTTGGTTTAGACCTGGTTTAGACCTGGTTTAGTCTTGGTTTAGTCCTGGTTTAGTCCTGGTTTAGAACTGGTTTAGACCTGGTTTAGACCTGGTTTAGTCCTGGTTCTGACCTGGTTTAGTCTTGGTTTAAACCTGGTTCAGTCCTGGTTAAGATCTGGTTTAGACCTGGTTTAGTCCTGGTTTAGTCCTGGTTTAGTCTTGGTTTAGACCTGGTTTAAACCTGGTTCAGTCCTGGTTAAGATCTGGTTTAGTCCTGGTTTAGTCCTGGTTTAGCCTTGGTTTAAACCTGGTTCAGTCCTGGTTAAGATCTGGTTCAGTCCTGGTTTAGACCTGGTTTAGTCCTGGTTTCATCCTGGTTGTAGTCCCAGTTCAGTCCCAGTCCAGATCAGGTCCAATTCTGGCCCATTCATGGTTCAGCCCCCATCCAGTCCTGGTTCAGTCTCTGTCCAGATCAAGTCTTGATTTAGTCTTGGTCCAGTCCCAGTCCACTCCTGGTCCTGCCTTGCTTTAGTCTCAGTCGGGTCCTGGTCCAGTCCCGGTCCGGTCTTTGTCCAGTTCTGCTTTAATCCTGGTCCAGTCCTGGTCCTGACCCTGGAGCAGCATTCATCTTCATTATGTTGTTTTCCTCAGAGTGTCGTCACCTCTGGCTCTGATAAGACTCAGGTTTGGACACATGTTTGGAGACATGTTTGGACAGATGTCTGGACAGATGTTTGACCCCAGTCTCTCCAAAACGTTTAAACTCATGAAATAACTCCAGCGGCACCAAAATCAATCCAAACACGCTCCCATCCTGCTCAAAATCACCAAATCTGAACCAAACCTCAACCAACTCTACCAAAACCAGAGAAGTCAACCAACCTGATGGGAAAAGTGTCAGACATCCCATTAAACACAACCCAGAGGGAGGTTTAGACCTGGTTTAGTCCTGGTTTAGTCCTGGTTTAGTCCTAGTTTAGTCCTGGTTTAGTCCTGGTTCAGTCCTGGTTTAGTCCTGGTTTAGTCCTGGTTCAGTCCTGGTTTAGTCCTGGTTTAGTCCTGGTTTAGTCCTGGTTTAGTCCTGGTTCAGTTCTGGTTTACTCCTGGTTTGGTTCTGATTTAGTTCAGGTTTAGATTCCCCCCCTCCTCTCTCCTCCTCCTCTTCTCCTTCACTTCTTCTCTCTCCCTCTCTTCCTGCTCCTGTCCTCCTCTCCTCCACCTCTTTTCTCCCCTCCTCCTTTCCCCCTCCTTCTCTCCTCTCCTCCTCTTCTCGCCCCTTTTCCCCCATCTCTTTTCTCCCCATCTCCTCCGCCTCTTATCTCCACCTCCTCTTCTCCTTCCCCTTCACTTGTTCTCTCCCCCTCTCCTCCTGCTCCTGTCCTCTCCTCCTGTTCCTCTCCTCCTCCTCTCATCCACCTCTTCTCTTCTCCCTCCTCTTTTCTCCCCCCCCCTCCTTCTCCCCTGTCCTCCTCCTCTTCTCTCCCCTTCTCCTCTACCTCTTTTTTCCCCTCCTCCTTTCCTCCTCCTTCTCTCCTCTCCTTCTCCTCTTTTCTCCTCCTCTTCTCTATCTCTTTTCTCCCCCTCTCCTCCTCCTCTCTTATCCACCTCGTCTCCTCCTCCTCTTCTCTCCCTCTCTCCTCTCTCCTTCTCTTCTTCTCTCCTCCTCCCTCCTCCTCCTCTTCCCCTTCACTTCTTCTCTCCCCCTCTCCTCCTGCTCCTTTCCTCCTCCCCTCATCCACCTCTTCTCTCCTCCACCTCTTTCCTCCCCCTCTTCTCCTTCTTGTCATCCATCTTCATTTTCACAGTGTCTTCTCTTCGTTGTTGCCATGGTGTTGTTTACGTTTGCAGATCTCGTTTGGACTTTTTCACACAAACTTTGGGTTTTGTTCCAGACGAGAGTCAGATGTTTCAAATGAACTTTATCTTTGAAATTCAGAAGATAAGAAATGATCAGACCTCCTCCAGGAGACAGCTGGAGCCTTTAGTCCTGGTTAAGTCCTGGTTTAGACCTGGTTTAGTCCTTGTTTAGTCCTGGTTTAGTCCTGGTTTAGACCTGGTTTAGTCCTAGTTTAGTCCTTGTTTAGTCCTGGTTTAGTCCCTGGTTTAGACCTGGTTTAGTCCTGGTTCTGTCCCTGGTTAGGTCCTGTTTTAGTCCTGGTTTAATTTGGGTTTAGGTCCTGGTTTAGTCCTGGTTTAGACCTGGTTTAGACCTGGTTTAGACCTGGTTTAGTCCTGGTTCTGTCCTGGTTCAGTCCTGGTTAAGTCCTGGTTTAGTCCTGGTTTAGACCTGGTTTAGACCTGGTTTAGTCCTGGTTCAGTCCTGGTTTAGTCCTGGTTCAGTCCTGGTTTAGTCCTGGTTCTGTCCTGGTTTAGTCCCTGGTTTAGTCCTGGTTTAGACCTGGTTCTGACCTGGTTTAGTCCTGGTTCAGTCCTGGTTTAGTTAGTCCTGGGTTCAGTCCTGGTTTAGTCCTGGTTAGTCCTGGTCCTGGTTTAGTCCTGGTTCAGTCCTGGTTTAGTCCTGGTTCAGTCCTGGTTTAGTCCTGGTTTTAGTCCTGGTTTTTTTCCTGGTTTCAGTCCTGGTTCTGTCCTGGTTCAGTCCTGGTTTTGTCCTGGTTTAGTCCTGGTTCTGTCCTGGTTTAATCCTGGTTTAGTCCTGGTTCTGTCCTGGTTTAATCCTGGTTCAGTCCTGGTTTAATCCTGGTTTAAGTCCTGGTTTAGTCCTGGTTTAGTCCTGGTTCAGTCCTGGTTCTGTCCTGGTTCAGTTTAGTCCTGTTTTCTGTCTGGTTTAGTCCTGGTTTAGTTCTGTGGTTTAGTCCTGGTTTAGTCCTGGTTTAGTCCTGGTTTAATCCCCTGGTTTAGTCCTGGTTTAGTCCTGGTTCAGTCCTGGTTTAGTCCTGGTTTAATCCTGGTTTAGTCCTGGTTTAGTCCTGGTTTAGTCCTGGTTCATCCTGGTTTAGTCCTGGTTCCTGGTCTGGTCCTGGTTTAGTCCTGGTTTAGTCCTGGTTTAGTCCCTGGTTTAGTCCTGGTTTCCTGTTTAGTCCTGGTTTTAGGTCCTGGTTCTGTCCTGGTTAGGTCCTGGTTTAATCCTGGTTTAGTCCTGGTTTAGTCCTGGTTCAGTCCTGGTTTAGTCCTCCTGGTTTTAGTCCTGGTTTAGGTCCTGGTTTAGTTTTTCTGTTTTTAATGTTCATATCTGGACAGACACAATAGTGACATAAAACCACCTGGATCATGTGGGGGGTTGATGTGAACATTTTTAGACCAAAATCAGACGTCTGACGGCAGCAGTTACAGAGAGGGGGATGATGGTTTTTCAATAGAAAGTGAATTGGAGCCAGTGGAGTCAGATGCCATGGACACTTCCTGTTTGGAACACGGCGACTATGGACTAAAATCACCTGAGGAGCTTTGAGTTTGCAGAATCACAATAGTAAAATTCGAGCTTTCTGAGTCAAGTTTTACCATCAGCGACTAGCATGCTAACGTGCACTTCCTGATTTTCAGACAGTAAAAGGCGTCATAATTAGCAGCAGACAGTGACAGCAGATTTATTTTGACCTCAATAGCTGCAATTTGAGCAAACCATTTTTTTCAGAGTTTCCGCAAATGGAAAAAAAATATATATATAGTACAGATCCTTTAAGGTTTAACGTCTTAATCCAGCCCTGAGTTCAGAGTTCTCCAGAAACCAGGACTAAACCAGGACTAAACCAGGACTAAACCACAACTCTATTCGGACTTTGCCAAAACTAAACAAAGAGAGAAAGAGAGAAACAGAGAAAGAGAGAAAGAGAGAATGAGAGAAAGAGAGAATGAGAGAATGAGAGAAAGAGAGAATGAGAGAAAGAGAGAAAGAGAGAAAGAGAGAATGAGAGAAAGAGAGAATGAGAGAAAGAGAGAATGAGAAAGAATGAGAATGAGAGAAAGAGAGAAAGAGAGAGAAAGAATTGAGAGAATGAGAGAAAGAGAGAATGAGAGAAAGAGAGAGAGAATGAGAGAAAGAGAGAGAGAATGAGAGAAAGAGAGAAAGAGAGAATGAGAGAAAGAGAGAATGAGAGAATGAGAGAAAGAGAGAATGAGAGAAAGAGAGAATGAGAGAATGAGAGAAAGAGAGAATGAGAGAAAGAGAGAATGAGAGAAAGAGAGAAAGAGAGAAAGAGAGAATGAGAGAAAGAGAGAATGAGAGAAAGAAGAATGAGAGAAAAGAGAGAAAGAATGAGAGAATGAGAGAAAGAGAGAAAGAGAGAATGAGAGAAAGAGAGAATGAGAGAATGAGAGAAAGAGAGAATGAGAAAGAGAGAAAGAGAGAATGAGAGAAAGAGAGAATGAGAGAAAGAGAGAAAGAGAGAATGAGAGAATGAGAGAGAGAGAGAGAATGAGAGAAAGAGAGAATGAGAGAAAGAGAGAATGAGAGAATGAGAGAAAGAGAGAATGAGAGAGAGAAAGAGAGAATGAGAGATGAGAGAAAGAGAAAAGAGAGAGAAGAGAGAATAAGAGAGAATGAGAGAAGAGAGAATGAGAGAATGAGAGAAAAGAGAGAAATGAGAGAAAGAGAGAATGAGAATGAGAGAAAGAGAAGAGATGAGAGAAAAGAGAGAAAGATGAGAATGAGAGAAGAGAAAGAGAGAGAGAGAAGAGAGAATGAGAGAGAATGAGAGAATAGAGAGATTAGAGAGAGAAGAGAGGAGAGAGAATGAGAGAAGAGAGAGAGAAGAGAGAATGAATTAGAAAGAGAGAAAGAGAATGAGAAAGAGAGAATGAGAGAAGAGAGAAAGAGAGAAAGAGAGAAAGAGAGAAAGAGAATGAGAGAAAGAGAAAGAGAGAATGAGAGAAAGAGAGAAAGAGAGAATGAGAGAAAGAGAGAATGAGAGAAAGAGAGAATGAGAGAATGAGAGAATGAGAGAATGAGAGAAAGAGAGAATGAGAGAATGAGAGAAAGAGAGAATGAGAGAATGAGAGAAAGAGAGAATGAGAGAAAGAGAGAATGAGAGGGTGTTTCAGTTCAGGCTCTTAACTGTGACATATTCAGATCACCATGTTTCACTTTATTGTGTTGAAAATGCTATATTCACCCAAAACATCGTATTAACATGTTTCGTAAGTTTCACTTTCATTTCTGAGTCTCTCTTTGCTCTCTGTCCTAAGTCACTCCCCCTTCAGAGCACCATCACAACACAATCAGCTGCATCACATCAGGTTTGTCAAGCTGCTGTCCACAGTTTTGTATCATGTTGTGTATATTTATGGAGAATTGTCGTGTGGGAGAATAGGTATTGTAGGCTTGTGGGCGGAGCCTCGTACAGGCTTGTACTACTAACCGTAAGGAGGGTTTGAATAGGGCCCCGGAGAGATTGCTAAAATACTGAAACATGTATAGATGACATATAACACCTCTTCAGACATGTTTTTGATGAGGGAACAATGTTGTAACAAAGCACAAAGATACAGAAACTGTATTTTGCATGAAAATAAAGAAAAGCTCTAAAAAGTCCATTTTGCAGAATAGCTCCTCTTTAAGAACGAGACGAGAACCTCCACACGTCCACGCACACCACCAAGACACAAGGACAGACACGCCGAGCCAGCCATAAGACACCCCTGTGACCAAGACGGGCGTTTCCGTGGAAACATGTACAGGTATTACATCATCTCTTATTGTTTTATAATGAAAAAGTCACTAGAAAAGAACCGTGTCCACACAAAAGAGCCACAGCAGAGTCTGAGCCGCCTGTCCCGCCGTGCTCCACATGAAGCATATACAACACCTTTACCCATGATGCTTTGGTCCTCCATGTACATTTCCCATGATGTTCTGCTTCTGTATCTGTCTCCCATGATGCTCCGGGCTTGTATACGTCTCCCAAGATGCCGAGCGGTGACAGACATGGCTGGGTCGTGTGCCATCTGCTGCGGCTCTGTTTTAGACCCAGGTTCTAAAAATGACTCAGGAACAGTTTATGAAGAAACGCAAACGCCGCCATCTGTGCGGGCGGCATGATTGACACGAACCAAAAGAGCAACGCAAAACTCAAACAAATAAATAACATCTTTACAAATATATCTTTAAACCTCGGATAGTCTGATAAATCCTGTTCTAATGTGAGGGAATGTTCCACAGTGGAGCTTTAACCCTGTTCTAATGTCTAATGTCCTTGCAGTTGTGCTTTGTTTCATTCACACGTTTCTCCCTCTGCACTCTGTTACACCTTGTGATGTCATCAGGTGGTCATCCTTGAATCTCTGTGTGAGGATGTAGGGACTTTCCACGCCACAGGGAGGTGTATATTTAGTATTTTGAATCATATACTTCGCTGTTTGATCAGTGTATTTTCCATCAAACATCTGAGTGTAATATTGATGTGTACACAGATGTTCTATGCAGACAGAGGCGTCGCTCGTGATTATTTCTGACACATGTGACACTAATGTGGCGCTGTCAGCTCACCTGTGCTCACCTGTGCGCCGTGTGGGAATCATCATAATTAACAATAATAATTACTGTGATCAGCGCTCAAACCAGACGTGTCAAACAACTGACACAATCTGAGTCCGAGTGAGCGCTCCCGTCACCAGCAACCAGCACCTGCCAGCAACAAACAGCACCTGTCAGCAGGACTAAAGCAGGACTGAACCAGGACTGAACCAGGACTAAAGCAGGACTGAACCAGGACTGAACCAGGACTAAAGCAGGACTGAACCAGGACTGAACCAGGACTAAACCAGGACTTAACCAGGACTAAAGCAGGACTGAACCAGGACTAAACCAGGACTAAAGCAGGACTGAACCAGGACTAAACCAGGACTAAACCTGGACTAAAACAGGACTGAACCAGGACTGAACCAGGACTAAAGCAGGACTGAACCAGGACTGAACCAGGACTAAAGCAGGACTAAACCAGGACTAAACCAGGACTAAAGCAGGACTAAACCATAGACTAAACCAAAAACAAAAGGATGTTTTGTTTCATTTTGGTTGTGTTTCTTGCATCAGAAAAACACGTGTCCAGTGAGACGGCTCGCTTCTCCACAAACCTGACTCTTATTTGGCCTGGAGGAGGGCCTGCTTGTTTCCATGGAGATGTTGCTTCGTAGGCTGTAATATTCCAAAATATGACACAGTAACACAGCAGAAGAGGACAAAGTACATGTGAAAAGTACTACTCATGTAACAGTAACTTAAAGAGTAACTGTCGGGACGTAACATCTGATTTATCATTTTGGTGAATGTGACAAAACATGAAATAAGTCACAAAATGTGATATTTTCAAAAACAAAATGATCCAAACTAAATCATATCTGAAGGAGCCAGAAACACAAATGTTCATTTCATATTGTTGCACAAAGCTCCAGTCACTTCAGACCAGAGATGGGCAAACTCTGGCCCGGGGGCCACATACGGCCCTTTGGGTTTATTAATCTGGCCCGCCGAAAGTGACCAAATTATATTAAAATAGGTAAGGGTAAACCTTGTTCAATTGTTCACCTTTTCAACAAGTTGTTGATTATTAATTTAATTCATATATTTGAAAAACAATTTATAAAAGTAAAATTTTAAAACTCATTGTGGCCTATGTGTCAAAAGGTTTACCCACCCCTGGTTTAAACTCACTCAGAGGGAAGAAGCAGGACTTTTACTCAAGTAAGAGAACTCCTCCTCAGGACAGTATATTACTCAAGTAAGAGTACTGTTCCTCAGTACTATATATTACTCAAGTAAGAGTACTGTTACACTGTACTATATATTACTCAAGTAAGAGTACTGTTCCTCAGTACAGTATATTACTCAAGTAAGAGTACTGTTACACTGTACTATATATTACTCAAGTAAGAGTACTGTTCCTCAGTACTATATATTACTCAAGTAAGAGTACTGTTACTCTGGACAGTATATTACTCAAATAGGAGGAGAACTATGGGGTCCGAACACCACTCTGAAAAGTACAACTGTGATAAAAAGTACTACTACACCTTTGTATAGTACTAGGACATGTGAGTACTTTTACTGCTGCATCTTGTGTGCTTGCTGCTCATGTTAGCGTAGCCTCTTTTAGCCCAGATTGGTGCTTTTGCGTGTGTGTTTTTAGTGTTAGCCGTGTGTGTGTTGTTAGCGTTAGCGCGTGTTAGCTGGTAGCTGTCAGACTCCCGCTGGGCTAAAGCAGCTCATGTCAAACCTTCGTCAAACGCATGAATGAACCGCTCCCTCCGCACGGTCCCTTCACTCCAGAAAATACTCAAATATGTCACGACTGTGTGGCACTGCACTGGCACTGAGGAGAGAGAGAGAGAAAAGAGAGGAACAGAGGGGGAGTACTGTGCTTTTAGTCAGAGAGGGAGGAGAGAGGAGAGAGGAGGAGGAGAGGAGACAAGTGTGTGGCACTGCAGAGAGAGAGGAGAAAAAGAGGAGGAGGAGAAGAGGAGAAATGACTTTGTGGCACTGCAATGGCACTGAGGAAGAACAGAAAGAGAGGGGGAGGAGAGGGAGAGAGATAAAAGAGGAGGGAGGAGAAATGAGGGGGAGAAGGCAAAAGAAAAGAAAGAGAAGGAGGCAAAGAAGACAGAAAAAGCAAAAGAGAGCAAGGGGGAAGAGGAGTGAGGAGAAAAAAGAGAGAGAGAGAGAGAGAGAGGGAAAGGGAGAGAAAAAGAGGAAAGAAAGGAAGAGAGTGGGGGGAGGAGGTGAGATATAGTTCAGTGGTGGTGTCACTTGCTTGTCTCCATGGAGATAGGTTTAATGCCATACTGTGGAACAATTCTGGCACAGCAAAATACATCTTCCTCCTCCAGTCTTTCTCTTTTTCTCTCTGACTCTCTCTTTCTCTCTCTCAGTTGCTCCCCCTGTGTCTCCCCCATCTCTCCCTCCTTCATCTCTCTCCCTCCTGCTGTACATCACTCAGTCCTGTCAAAGTAAAAGCCTTCGGTGTATAAATGTGAGCTCTGACAGCTTCAATCAGTCCCTTCAAAATAAAACATCCACTTAAATCAGCCCCTTCAAAATAAAAGCCAATTTAAATGAGCTCATTCAAATAAAATCCCTGTTTAAATCAGCCCCTTCAAAATAGAATTTATTTAAATCAGTCCCTTCAAAATAAAACATCCATTTAAATCAGCCCCTTCAAAATACAACATCCATTTAAATCAGCCCCTTCAAAATAAAATGTATATAAATCAGTCCCTTCAAAATAAAACATCCATTTAAATCAGCCCCTTCAAAATGAAATTTATTTAAATCAGTCCCTTCAAAATAAAACACCCATTTAAATCAACCCCTTCAAAATAAAACATCCATTTAAATCAGCCCCTTCAAAATAAAATTGATATAAATCAGTCCCTTCAAAACAAAACATCAATTTAATCAGCCCCTTCAAAATGAAATTTATTTAAATCAGTCCCTTCAAAATAAAACACCCATTTAAATCAACCCCTTCAAAATAAAACATCCATTTAAATCAGCCCCTTCAAAATGAAATTTATTTAAATCAGTCCCTTCAAAATAAAACATCCATTTAAATCAGCCCTTCAAAATAAAGGGCAATTTAAATGAGCCCCTTCAAATAAAATCCCTGTTTAAATCAACCCCTTCAAAATAAAACATCCATTTAATTCAGCCCCTTCAAAATAAAAGTCCATTTAAACAAGCTTCAAATAAAATCCCTGTTTAAATCAGCCCTTTCAAATGAACATTCAGAACAACACCCAAAGGAAAATAAGGTAGAACAACTCCACACAGACACAGAGAGAACACGCAAACTCCACACAGACACAGGGAGAACATGTAAACTCCACACAGACACAGAGAGAACATGCAAACTCCACAGAGACACAGAGAGAACATGCAAACTCCAGGCAGAGGGAGTCAGACAGAGGCCTTGTGGCTGTGTGGCGAGTGCTCTGTTTTTCTGGTTAGTGAAGCAGAGACTTTATTTTCCCTTGAGTGTTGTTCTGGCTCTGCTCCAGCGCCCCCTGTCACTCAAACGCGGCGCTGCTTCACAAACACACTGGCTCCGTGTCTCCTCCGCAGATGTGCCAGGTGCAGGCAGGTGCCAGGACAGGTGCCAGGTGGAGACAGGTGCTGTTTGTGGCGTCAGAAATGACTTTTACATTTGATCAAACTTTGTGTTGGCTTGGCTGAGATTTTGATGGACAAATGTGAAACTTGGCTTGGCTCTGAGACTGGAGCGATCACAGCGTCAAACTGGACTCTGCTGAAAAACTAAACAAAGATTCAGGTGTGAAGCGTTTATTATGAAACTTAACCATCGCTTTTCTCTCAAACTCATGCAAAAAAACAAAAACAAAACTTACTTCAGTCGTTCAGTTCTACATGTATGTTTATGGCAGAATGTTCAGCAGTTACCATGGTGACACAATCCACACGTTAGCAAAAACTCCCAAAAAAGTTAGCGATTCAAGAAAAAATACAACATTGTTTTAAAGCTGCACATGGCTCTATTTTCTGATCTGTTCTGATGTTTCCTCGTCACAAACCTGGAACTGTGTTTGTTTCATTCACATGTTTAACACACAAACCTGCACAACCCTGAGTTCTTCTCTCAGACTGAAAACACTCTGTTCCACCTTGTGATGTCATCATGTGGTGATACAGGAAGTGCTCCACTGTGTTTTTAAACTCCACACATCTTCACTAGAATCATTTGAATAATCTCAGACGTGGACTTGTCAATCTCTACTGAACTAAAGGTAAAAGTTGAAAACTACCACTTCATGACATCACAAGGTGGAACAGAGCATTTCGAGTTTTGGAGATGTGCAGATTAATACTAAAGAGTTACTCAAACATGTGTGAATGAAACAAAACACAACTCCAGGTCTGTTTTTCAGTAGGGAGCATTATAACATGACTCAAAGCTCACAAGAGTCAGTTTTATGCAGTGACGTGCGGTCAGGTCATCACAGAGAAAAATTAATAAAATAGCTATATTTATCCAATAATTTGTACTATAAATTTATTTTCTGTTTAACTTTGCAATTTTATTCTTTTTTTCACTCAAAATCACTGTATTTTTACATTTAACATTGAAATCCTGAGTAGAGACCCGCGGTGAGGCACAGGCCGTTCGTGCCTCACATGGACTGTGCTGTAGCTCAGCTGCTGTTTTAACTCTTTAAGGGCTGAGCACATTAGACCGGCTGTCAAAAGGCGCCGGGTGAGGCACGCACTACCATGCCTCATGTTAGGGGGCGCTCGTGAGCCCAGGGATTCTTGTAACTCCTGCAGAATAGGGGCCGCAAACTACAATTTAGAGTTAGCAAGTCAACTTTAGCAATTCACATTTTTCTTCATGTCTGGCCCTACTTTTTTTAAATGGAGGAAAAATACATATTAAAGCTCAAGCAGTTTTCTAAACTGGACTTTCGGCCGAAGCAGGAGGTTATAATTAAAGGAAGACATGGTTTGCTCCAGACGACGGGACGAAAGACTCGCTCTTTTCAAACAGAGACGTACAAAATGGTAAGAAATTGAATGACTTCAATCCACTGAAAATTGGGAACCAGAATAAGGATAAAAAACAATACTAAACCAGCTTTTTATTTCATACTATTAGAGCTATTTCATACAGACTTCAGAACTTTTATTTTGAAATTCTTTTTTGTTCTGGCCCCAAGTCACTGGGAGAGAAACTGACCCGGGGCCAAATGTCCTGACACCTGGTTTATATGTTTGTAAATCTGATTGTGACGACATCAGAGCCTCATGAACCTCACACACGTCACTGGTTTTATGTGACATAGGATCTTTAAAGAGAACATTTTCAATCTGATCAATCCGAGCGTTCATGTCAGGTTTAGGTGTTTGATTTTCAACAAAAAGGTGAGAGTGACTAACTGATGAACTGTTGGCTAATGCTAGTTAGCTTGTGACTGTAATGTTATTAATGTTAACAGCACAGATCAGCTCACCTGTTAAATAAAGAGCAGATAAAACAGTTCTTTATGGTCAGACTGTGGTAAAATAAAGCTCATTAAAGTCTAACTTGAGTAACAGAGTTTCAGACAGAGTTGTGCCTACAGTTAGCATCACTCCTCCAGGGAATGTTGATGACATCAATAGTTATACAATGGAGCGGGTCTATCACCTGCTTGTCTCTATTGAAATGGTATTGATTTTCTTGGAATGTTCCACAGTTTGTCATTACGTTTAGCAATCTCCATGGAGATAAGCAAATAATGGCACCAGTTCAGTTCAGTCCTGGTTTAGACCTGTTTTAGACCTGGTTTAGACCTGGTTTGGATCTGGTTTAAATCTAGTTTAGACCTAGTTTAGTCCATTCTTAGCCACATCTGTCAGTCACAACGAAAGTTCAAGGAGAGGAGGTAAAGTCCTGGTTTAGTCCTGGTTTAGTCGTGGTTTAGTCCTGGTTTAGTCGTGGTTTAGTACTGGTTTAGTCCTGGTTTAGTCCTGGTTTAGTCCTGGTTTAGTCCTGGTTTAGTCGTGGTTTAGTCCTGGTTTAGTCCTGGTTCAGTCCTGGTTTAGTCCTGGTTTAGTCCTGGTTTAGTCGTGGTTTAGTCGTGGTTTAGTCCTGGTTTAATCCTGGTTTAGTCCTGGTTTAGTCCTGGTTTAGATCTGATTTGGACTTAGCTACAACCATCTCAGAGGTTTACAGAGCCAAGAGCAAGAACTGTCAGTCAGAAAGTCCAGGAAAAGTCCTGGTTTAGACTCTCTCTCTCTCTCCCTGTTTCACACTCTTGATGTTTTTCTATCTTTATTTCTCTGTTTCTCTCTCTCTCTCTCTTTCTGTCTCTGTCTGTCTCTCTCTTTCTCCATTTCTCTCTGTCCTCTCTCTCTGTCTCTCACTGTCTCTCTGTATCTCTCTCTCCATTTCTCTCTTTGTTTCTCTCTGTGTCTCGCTGTCTCTCTGTATCTCTCTCCATTTCTCTCTCTCTCGCTCTGTCTCTCGCTGTGTCTCTGCATATCTCTCTGTCTCTCTGTATCTCTCTCTCCATTTCTCTCTGTCTTTCTCGCTCTCTGTCTCTCTGTATATCTCTCTCCATTTCTCTTTCTCTCTTGCTCTGTCTCTCCCTGTTTCTTTCTCTCTCTCTCTGCCCTTCAGTATCTCTATATCTCTCTCGCTTTCTCTCTCTGTATTTCTCTCTTTCTCTCTCCCTGTCTCTCTCACTTTCTCTCTCTCTGCCTCTCTCTTGCTCTCTCTCTGTATTTCTCTGTCTTTCTGTATCTCTCTCTCTGTTTCACTCTCTCTTCGTCTCTCTTTCTCTGTCTCTCTCTCTCTCCCTCTCTCTCTGTCTATCTCTCTCTCTGTCTCTGTCGCTCTTGCTCTCTCCCTCTCTCTCTCTCTGTCTCTCTCTCTCTTTCTCTCTCTGTATTTCTCTCTTTCTCTCTCCCTGTCTCTCTCACTTTCTCTCTCTATCTGTCTCTTTGTCTTTTTCTTTCTCTGTTTGTCTCTCTTTCTTTCTCTCTCTCTCTGTCTCTCTTTCTGTCTCTGTCTCTCTCTCTGACTCTCTCTCTCTCCTCTCTCTCTCTTTCTGTCTCTCTCTCTGTCTCCGTCTCTCTCTCTGTCTGTCTCTGTCTCTCTGACTCTCTCTCTGACTTTCTCTCTCTCCTCTGTCCCTTCTTCAAACTTCTCGTCTCTTGACTCTAGTCTTGGGAGCGATGTGGGCGCAGATGTTGGGTCCAGGTTTGGTTTTGGCTGTGAACTGTAAAAAACATCAGAATCAAAACTGCACTAACTCTGGATGTGTTAAAGGAGTCTGGCTCAGTTTAGCCACATCTGTCAGTCACAGAGAGTCCAGACAAAGTCCTGGTTTAGACCTGGTTTAGACCTGGTTTAGACCTGGTTTAGACCTGGTTTAGACCTGGTTTAAACCTGGTTTAGACTTGGCTTAGACCTGTTCTAGACCTGGTTTAGACCTGGTTTAGACCTGATTTAGACCTGGTTCAGACCTGGTTTAGACCTGGTTTAGACCTGGTTTAGACCTGTTCTAGGCCTGGTTTAGACCTGATTTAGACCTGGTTTAGACCTGGTTCAGACCTGGTTTAGACCTGGTTTAAACCTGGTTTAGACTTGGTTTAGACCTGGTTTAGACCTGTTCAAACCTGGTTTAGACCTGGTTTAGATCTGATTTAGACCTGGTTCAGACCTGGTTTAGACCTGTTCTAGGCCTGGTTTAGACCTGATTTAGACCTGGTTTAGACCTGGTTTAGACCTGATTTAGACCTGGTTCAGACCTGGTTTAGACTTGGTTTAGACCTGGTTTAGACCTGTTCTAGACCTGTTCTAGACCTGGTTTAGACCTGATTTAGACCTGGTTTAGACCTGATTTAGACCTGGTTTAGACTTGGTTTAGACCTGATTTAGACCTGGTTCAGACCTGGTTCAGACCTGGTTTAGACTTGGTTTAGACCTGGTTTAGACCTGTTCTAGACCTGGTTTAGACCTGGTTTAGACCTAATTTAGACCTGGTTCAGACCTGGTTTAGACCTGGTTTAGACCTGGTTTAGACCTGGTTTAGACCTGTTCTAGGCCTGGTTTAGACCTGATTTAGACCTGTTCTAGACCTGGTTTAAACCTGGTTTAGAATAAATAAATAAATCATAATCAAATATAATTCCATCAGCTATAAGAACACAGATATGACACAAACACCTCTGCCCAACAACCAGCAGGTCCCTGGTTCAGTTCTCAGACTGTGTGAGCCTTGTATCTGTAGAGTTTGCATGTTCTGCCCGTGTCTGTGAGAGTTTCCTCTTCTTGTCATCCTGCTGAAGTGATACTGCCCCCTACAGGAGAGATGCAGAGAGGGGAGGGAGGAGGGGGGGCAAAGAGGGGAGGGGAAAGAGGTCAAAGGTTATTCAAACAGGGGCCTCATGATCAGGATTGAACCCGGACTTAAACCTGAGAGAGAAGGCCTCAAACCGGGCCTGAAAATAATGCTTATTTCTGCATTTACACAGACGAGATTAAATATGACTCAAACATGAATCACTACAACTTCAGAGGCTCGAACACGGTTAAAAATCTGAAAAATCGAGTTTGCAGAAGAGGTCTGTTTTCCATGTTTCTAATTGACCATTATTAATTATTTTGAAGCTTATTTCTGTAACTCTCTTTAAATAAAACTGCAAACATCATTGTACATTTTGTCACAAATAAAAATCCCACTTTCAAAACTAAACTCTACAGAAAAATCCGGCTCATTAAAACGTGTTATGCTCCTTCAGGCTCCTCTTCACAGCTTAGACCCCCCTTAGACCCTCTCCAGTCCAGCTATAGTCCTGGTCTAGTCCCGGTCTGGACCTGATTGGACTGAACGAGGTCTTTGTCAAGTCCTGGTCTAGTTTTAACGAGGAGGAAGTGTTCTGTGGAGAGGACACTCAGCGAAGGACAAAGAAGACAAAGCAGGGAGCATAAAAGGAGACGAGGAGACATGACAAGGACACAAGGAGACATGACAAGGACACAAAGGACGCAAAGGAGACGTTGGTTTAACCCCCGACCCCGCGACAAGCAACCAATCAGAGCGCTACTCCGGGACATTCCTGCAAGGAGGGGGCAGGGGGTTCATTAGGGGCCGATGGGCCAACTTAAGACACGATTAAGCAGGGTTTAACCAGGACTAAACCGGGACTAAACTGGGACTAAACCGGGACTAAACCAGGACTGAAACAGGACTAAACCGGGACTAAACCAGGACTAAACTGGGACTAAACTGGGACTAAACCAGGACTGAAACAGGACTAAACCGGGACTAAACCAGGACTAAACCAGGACTAAACCAGGACTAAACCGGGACTAAACCAGGACTGAAACAGGACTAAACCGGGACTAAACCAGGACTGAAACAGGACCAGGACTAAACCAAAACTGGGACTAAACTGGGACTAAACCGGGACTAAACTGGGACTAAACCGGGACTAAACCAGGACTAAAACAGGACAAAACCGGGACTAAACAGGGACTAAACCAGGACTAAAACAGGACTAAAACAGGACTAAACTGGGACTAAACCAGGACTAAACCAGGACTTAACCAGGACTAAACCAGGACTAAAACAGGACTTAACCAGGACTAAACCAGGACTAAACCAGGACTAAAACAGGACTTAACCAGGACTAAACCAGGACTAAAACAGGACTTAACCAGGACTAAACCAGGACTAAAACAGGACTTAACCAGGACTAAACCAGGACTAAAACAGGACTAAAACAGGACTAGAACAGGACTGAACCGGGGCTAAACCAAAGCCAAAAGCCAGAATGAGGCCAAGATCACATGCATGCTGGAGGATTATGCTGCATGTTTTAGGCCAAACCAGAGGAAAAAGACACAGGGAGAACATGCAAACCACACAGAAAGGCCCAAGGTTTAATGTGTGCTCCAAATTGTAAATGCACACACCATTTTGACCAGATCTATTCCAGAATAAAACCCGGACTAAAAGATGGATAAGGGAAGGACTAAACCAGGTCTTTATATGATTAAAACCAGACAAAAACATGACACGAGCCAGATTATAACAAGGGCTAAACCAGGACTAAAAACAGGCTAAACAAGACCTGAACCAAGATCAGTTTATGTCTAAACCAGGTCTAAACTTTGACTTAAACCAAGATTAAACAGGCCTACTGAGTTAAGATGTGCACCAAGTTTAAACCAGGTCTAAACCAGGTCTAAACCAGGACTAAACCAGGTCTAAATCAGGTCTAAACCAGGACTAAACCAGGTCTAAACCAGGTCTAAACCAGGTCTAAACCAGGTCTAAACCAGGTCTAAACCAGGTCTAAACCAGGTCTAAACCAGGTCTAAACCAGGTCTAAACCAGGTCTAAATCAGGACTAAACCAGGTCTAAACCAGGTCTAAACCAGGTCTAAACCAGGTCTAAACCAGGTCTAAATCAGGTCTAAACCAGGTCTAAACCAGGTCTAAACCAGGTCTAAACCAGGTCTAAACCGGGTCTAAACCAGGTCTAAACCAGGTCTAAACCAGGATTAAACCAGGACTAAACCAGGACTAAACCAGGACCCCCCTCCCTCCTCCTCCTCCAGACTCCTCGGGGGGCCTCCTCTCTCCGTGTCCCCAGCTCCGGTGCTCTCTTTGTGGGAACATTTCTTCTGTTTGTCGCCCAATAGACCTCCATTCAGACTGAGGCCTTTTTCAACAACCTGTCTGTGTCAGTGCCCCCCCCCCGGGACCCCCCCCACGAGGCCCCCCTCCCCACCTCTCTGTACCCCCTCTGCCCCCCCGCGGGAGTTTGTTTAAGACATTGGACCCAAAGAAAACCCGGGTCTGGTCTGAAGAACCTCCACATTAAGGCTATTATTTGCGCCGGCGTTAGCGCTCAGAGAGGCTAATTGCAGCTAATGTTTGCCTAATTGGGACCCGCGTGTGAGGGGGGGGGGGGGGGGGGGGTGAGGGGGTGAGGGGGGAGGACGGGGTGAGGAGAGGGAGAAGAGGAGGAGGGGGCGGACATTTTGAGATCTCTCTTTTTAAATTCACTTTTGGAGGTTTTCTTTGGAGCGGCCTCGATTTGTTCACACCTCCGACAAAAGAAGACGCTTTCTCACACTTTTCTTTGACTCGACCCTCCAGACCCTCCAGACCCCCCTGGACCCGCACAAGACCAGACCGAGACTAAGACCAAGACCGAGACCAGACCGAGACCAAGACCAGACCGAGAGACCGAGACCGAGACCAGACCAAGACCAGACCAAGACCAGACCGAGACCAGACCGAGACCAGACCGAGACCAGACCGAGACCAAGACCAGACCGAGACCAGACTGAGACCAGACCGAGACCAGACCGAGACCAGACCGAGACCAAGACCAGACCGAGACCAAGACCAGACCAAGACCAAGACCAGACCGAGACCAAACCGAGACCAGACCAAGACCAGACCAAGACCAGACCGAGACTGAGACCAGACCGAGGCCAGACCGAGACCAAGACCAGACCGAGACCAAGACCAGACCAAGACCAAGACCAAGACCAAGACCAGACCAAGACCAAGACCGAGACCGAGACCAAGACCAGGACCGAGACCAGACCGAGACCAAGACCAGACCAGACCGACCACCAAGACCAGACCAAGACCGAGACCGAGACCGAGACCAGACCAAGACCGAGACCAAGACCAGACCGAGACCAAGACCAGAACGAGACCAGACCGAGACCAGACTGAGACCAGACTGAGACCAGACCAGACCGAGACCGACACCAGACCAAGACCAGACCAAGACCGAGACCAGACCAAGACCAGACCTGGGGATAGACCTGGGATCTGAACCAGATCTGAAAGAGACCTGGTTTAGACCTGGTTTGGTCCTAGTTTAGTCCCAGTTTTGGTCTGGTTTCATTTGGATTTGGCTTGATTTTGTTTAGTCCTGGTTTATTGTTGGCTTAGACTCTGGTTTAATAAAACACACACACACACACACACACACACACGCACACACACACACACACACACACACACACGAGCACACAAAAAGAAAACAAAAACAAAATTATAAAAATAAAATAATAATAATGATAAAATTGATCTTTCGAGGAGTGGTGGAAAAAATATTCTGTAAAGAAGTACTTCTGTATTTGTCAGTATTTATCAGTATTTTTTTTATATTTGCCAGTGTTTATATTTGTCATTTCTCTGTATTTCTCAGTATTTGTATTTGTCAGTATTTGTCACTGTTTGTATTTGTCACTATTTGTCAGTATTTGCATTTTGTCAGTGTTTTTTTAAGTATTTGTCAGTATTTATTAGCATTTGCTGAAATTGGAAAATGTGTCTCAGATAAAATGTCCCTGAGCTGTGGGGTGCCCCAGAGGTCAATCCTAGGACCCCTAGTGTTCAAGTACTACATGCTGCTGTTAGGCAGTTAATACACTCAGGCACTCAGATCTGTGTCTCACTGCAGAAGGTGAATATGGACCAGTGGATTCACTCTGACACTGCATCAACAGATCAGTGAGTGGATGCAAAACGACTTTCTCCAGCTAAACTCAGACAAGACTCAAGTCATAGTCTTCGGCCACAGAAACAGACAGAAAGTGTCAGCAGTCACCTCCAGTCTCTCTCTATAAAACCTTCAAATCAGGTAAGAAATTTAGGGGTAATAATGGTCTCAGACTTGAACTTGAACAGCCACATCAAATCAATAATATCTGCAACTTTTACCCATCTAAAAACACTGCAAAAACCAAAGGGAAACTGTCAAAACCAGACTTGGAGAGACTTATCCATGCATTTGTCTCAAGTAGGTTAGATTACTGTAACTTCCTGTTCACTGGCCTCTCCAAAACGAGCCTTAAGACAGCTGGAACCAGGAAGTACGAGCGTATAAGTCCTGTGCTCAAGTTTCTGCAGTGGCTCCTGTGGCTCAGAGAATAGACTTTAAAGCAGCTCTGTATGAACAAGTCTCTTCATGGACCAGCATTAAAGTACATCTCCCACATGTTAGAGCCACATGAACCATCTCACACTCTGAGGACTTCAGGGACCCAACTCCTGCTGGTCCCAGAGTCAGGACTAAACCAGGACTAAACCAGAACTAAACCAGGACTAAATATGGGGAATCAGAGTATCAGTTTTATACAGTTAAAACCTCGTCCTGAAGATGTGAGACAGGCCTCTACTTCGACAATGTTGAAATCCAGGCTCCAAATGGTTCCTTTTAGCTGAGCATAACTGAAACTCTTCTCTTTTAATGTTAATTTTATGATGATTATTTGTGATTATTTATGTTTTGATTTGTGTGATTTTAACATTTTTCTTATTCTGTAAAGCACTTTGAATTACTTTGTGTATGAATTGTGATATACAAATAAACTCGGCTTTGTAAGTATTTGTATTTGTCAGTAGTTTTTAGTATTTGTCAGGATTTGAAAGTATTTGTCAGTATGTGTCAGCATTTGTCAGTAGTTTTTAGTATTTCAATTATTTGTCACTATTTGCATTTGTCTGTAGTTTTAAGTATTTGTGAGTACTTGTGAGTATTTGTGAGCATTTGTGTGTTTGTCAGTAATTGTCAGTGATTGTATGTGTCAGTATTTATTAGTATTTTAAGCATTTGTCAGTATTTGGTAGTATTTTAAGTATTTTAAGTATTTCTAAGTATTTGTCAGTATCGTCAGTACTCGTCAGTATTTGTCAGTATTTGTAAGTATTTGTCAATATTTGTCAGTATTTGTACGTATTTGTCAGTATTCGTAACTATTTGTCAGTATTTGTAAGTATTCGTCAGTATTTGTCAGTACTTGTAAGTATGTGTCAGTATTCGTCAGTATTCGCCAGTATTTGTCAGTATTCGTCAGTATTCATCAGTATTCGTCAGTATTCGTCAGTATTCGTCGTATTTGTCTGTATTTGTCAGTATTCGTCAGTATCCGTAAGTATTTGTCAGTATCCGTCAGTATTCGTCAGTATTTGTCAGTATTCGTCAGTATTCGTCAGTATTCGTCAATATTTGTCTGTATTTGTCAGTATTCGTCAGTATTCGTAAGTATTTGTCAGTATTCGTCAGTATTCGTCAGTATTCGTCAGTATTTGTCAGTATTTGTCAGTATTTGTCAGTATTCCTCAGTATTCGTCAGTATTCTTCAGTATTCGTCAGTATTTGTCAGTATTCATCAGTATTTGTCAGTATTCGTCAGTATTTGCCAGTATTCGTCAGTATTCGTCAGTATTTGCCAGTATTCGTCAGTATTCGTCAGTATTCGTCAGTATTCGTCAGTATTCGTCAGTATTCGTCAGTATTCGTCAGTATTCGTCAGTATTCGCCAGTATTCGTCAGTATCGTCAGTATTTGCCAGTATTCGTCAGTATTCGTCAGTATTCGTCAGTATTCGTCAGTATTTGCCAGTATTCGTCAGTATTCGTCAGTATTCGTCAGTATTCGTCAGTATTCGTCAGTATTCGTCAGTATTCGTCAGTATTCGTCAGTATTCGTCAGTATTCGTCAGTATTCGTCAGTATTCGTCAGTATTCGTCAGTATTCGTCAGTATTTGTCAGTATTTGTCAGTATTCGTCAGTATTTGTCAGTATTTGTCAGTATTCGTCAGTATTTGTCAGTATTTGTCAGTATTGTGGCCTCCGTCAGAGCTGAGTGGATGTTTTAGTTCAGAACAGAGCTGTCATTTGTGTGAATACATATTTACAGAGGGATTTGTTTATCTCTTTTATCTCTATCTCTCTTTCTTTCACTGTTTCCTCTCTCTTCTCTCTCCTCTTTCTCTCTCTCTTCTCTCTCCATCCTTCTCTTCTCTTTCTCTCTCTCTGTTTGTGTTCAGTGAATAATGGGCCAGAGTCTGACAAACAAAAAGAGAAATTATGACATTTAACGACAAAAGACTCAACAAAGACAAACCCTTCACCTGTGTGTACTCAGCACGATCCGATACCACCATAATAATAAACACACAAACACTTTCTCTTTAGACAATAGTGTGTCATTTCCACATTAAATGGTTGTACTTTATTTTCTGTCCCATGTGGCCTTATATCTGTGTAATCCCTCAGTGTCCAGTGGGTTCATAGTGGTCCACGGTGTATTCTGGTCTATAGCCTCGTTTCCATAGGGCCGGTACGGTGTGGTACGGGCCGGTGCTGGTGCGGGCCGGTGTGGTACGGGCCGGTGTGGTGCGGGCCGGTGTGGTACGGGCCGGTGCGGTACGGGCCGATGCGGTACGGGCCGGTGCGGTACGGGCCGGTGCGGTACGGGCCGGTGCGGTACGGGCCGGTGCGGTACGGGCCGGTGCGGGGTACGGGCCGATGCGGTACGGGCCGGTGCGGTACGGGCCGGTGTGGTACGGGCCGGTGCGGTACGGGCCGGTGTAGTGCGGACTCTGAGCGTTTCCACTCCATAACGCAGTAACGCCCCTTCTTAGGGGTCAAAAGTGGACTGCTGGAGGCACTACCTTCCAAAGGGGTCTGGGACACTTAGGACCTGGGACCGGCTCGTGGAGGGGCACTGCTTGTCACGCCCTGCGCAGTCTTTGGAGGACCAGCAGCAACACCAGCCGAGTTGTGTTTCCGTGCTACTGGGATGGCTCCAGGTCCAGGACTCTGCTCCATGAAGAACTGGCACCACCTCAACATAACTAATATAAAGTTAACTCTAAATCGTACCTGAATTATAGTGTCATCAGGCTGATCTCAGCCAATCACAGAAACACATGTAGTTATTATTATATTATTATTATAAAACTTATAATATTATATATTATAAGTTTGTGGCCCTGTAAGACAAGGCTAACGCTAAAGTTAGCGTAAACACTAAACTAATTCCAAGTTTTTTGTATTTATGTCATGTAAATTTTATTGATATTGACACATTTTATTTTATTTTTATTTTTAATTTATTTCATGCAAATGTAATATATTTTATCTTGACAGGAGTTGCTGCATCGATTAACAGGAAACAGCTGGATGGTCAGTTTTGTGAAGCATATCAGCTCAGCAGATAAGTTGCCATCACTGGAAATACAGCAGTTTATCAGAAGATTAAGTCAGCGTCAAGTGACAAACTGTTATTTTATGTTTATATCTGTTTTTGTCACGTGCGCCGCTGCTGACGTCCTGCTGACGTAGTGCTGGAGTACAGCTGGAGTACTGCTGGTGTATTGCTAGTGTACTGCTGGAGTACTGCTGGTGTACTGCTAGCGTACTGCTGGAGTACTGCTAGCGTACTGCTGGAGTACTGCTGGTGTACTGCTGGAGTACTGCTGGAGTACAGCTAGTGTACTGCTGGACTACTGCTAGCGTACTGCTGGTGTACTGCTGGAGTACTGCTGGTGTACTGCTAGCGTACTGCTGGAGTACTGCTAGCGTACTGCTGGAGTACTGCTGGTGTACTGCTGTACTCCTAGCGTACTGCTGGAGTACTGCTAGCGTACTGCTGGTGTGTACTGCTGTACTGCTAGTGTACTGCTGGAGTACTGCTAGCATACTGCTGGAGTACTGCTAGCGTACTGCTGGAGTACTGCTGGTGTGTACTGCTGTACTGCTAGTGTACTGCGGGAGTACTGCTAGCGTACTGCTGGAGTACTGCTGGTGTACTGCTGTACTGCTGGAGTACTGCTAGCGTACTGCTGGAGTACTGCTGGCGTACTGCTAGTGTACTGCTGGAGTACTGCTGGAGTACAGCTAGTGTACTGCTGGACTACTGCTAGCGTACTGCTGGTGTACTGCTGGAGTACTGCTGGTGTACTGCTAGCGTACTGCTGGAGTACTGCTGGTGTACTGCTAGCGTACTGCTGGAGTACTGCTGGTGTACTGCTGTACTCCTAGCGTACTGCTGAGTACTGCTGTAGTACTGCTAGTACTGCTGGTGTGTACTGCTGTACTGCTAGTGTACTGCTGGAGTACTGCTAGCATACTGCTGGAGTACTGCTAGCGTACTGCTGGAGTACTGCTGGTGTGTACTGCTGTACTGCTAGTGTACTGCGGGAGTACTGCTAGCGTACTGCTAGCGTACTGCTGGAGTACTGCTGGCTATACTGCTGTACTGCTGGAGTACTGCTAGCGTACTGCTGGAGTACTGCTGGCGTACTGCTAGTGTACTGCTGGAGTACTGCTAGCGTACTGCTGGAGTACTGCTGGCGTACTGCTGGAGTAGTGCTGGTGTACTGCTGGTAGTGGTGTACTGCTACTGCTGTACTGCTAGTGTACTGCTGGAGTACTGCTAGCATACTGCTGGAGTACTGCTGGCGTACTGCTAGTGTACTGCTGGAGTACTGCTAGCATACTGCTGGACTGCTGGAGTACTGCTGGAGTACTGCTAGTGTACTGCTGGCGTACTGCTAGTGTACTGCTGGTACTGCTAGCTACTGCTAGCTGCTACGTACTGCTGGAGTACTGCTAGCATACTGCTGGAGTACTGCTGACGTACTGCTAGTGTACTGCTGGCGTACTGCTAGTGTACTGCTGGAGTACTGCTGGTGTACTGCTGGAGTACTGCTAGCTGGTACTGCTGGAGTACTGCTGGCGTACTGCTAGTGTACTGCTGGAGTACTGCTAGCATACTGCTGGAGTACTGCTGGCGTACTGCTAGTGTACTGCTGGCGTACTGCTAGTGTACTGCTGGAGTACTGCTAGCGTACTGCTGGAGTACTGCTAGCATACTGCTGGAGTACTGCTGGCGTACTGCTAGTGTACTGCTGGCGTACTGCTAGTGTACTGCTGGAGTACTGCTGGTGTACTGCTGGAGTACTGCTAGCATACTGCTGGAGTACTGCTAGCGTACTGCTGGAGTACTGCTGGTGTGTACTGCTGTACTGCTAGTGTACTGCTAGCGTACTGCTGGAGTACTGCTGGCGTACTGCTAGCGTACTGCTGGTCCTCCAGTGACTGCGAGGAGGCGTGTCCGGTCCCACCCCCTGTGAGCTCATTGTTGTGCCTCTGTTGATCTGTTTTTTCTCCTGTAGCTCTGGTCTTTTTATAGCTGTCCTGCCTACGCAGGTGTGTCTATCTAAACCTGCGTCAGGCCATTTGTAAGAGAAATACCCCCCGGCCTCGGGTTGACACACCCCCACAGACCAAGGCCCCAAGTGAATGAGTCTTATGTGTCTTGTACTTGTTCTGATGCCTCTCAAGATCGTTCTAAAGATATTCAGGAAAGGTTTGTTTGTCCTGTCGATGGAACTTTTTTTTCGAAACCTGTGAAAAATTAGGCTTGAGTTTCGATACTAGTTTTAACATAGATTAGTATTTGATTCTCGATACTTTTGGCGTGTCCCTGGTGTGGACATGTGTCTCTCCAGGTACTTTAAATGTAACTTTTCGTCTTAAACTTTAACCTCCATTTTGTTTTTACGTCTCTTGAGTCTGAGCTCATCTGCAGCACATTTGGGTTTGTGAAGAGTGAGAGAGGAGCTGCCAATCACAGAGAGAGGAGGAGAGGGAGAGAAAGAGAGGAAAGGGAGAGCGAGGGAAAGGGAGGGGGGACGGGGAGAGCGAGGAGCTGTCAACCAGAGAAAGAGGGAGAGGAGAGGAAAGGGGGAGGAGAACAGAGAGAGGGGAGAGGGAGAAGGCAAAGAGAGAGGAGAAGCTGTCAATCAGAAAGAGATAGAGGGGAGAGGGAAACAGAGGGAGAGCAAAAAGAAAGGAGAGGAGATGTTAGTCAGAGACAGAAAGGGGTGAGCAAGGGAGAGGAAAGAGAGGTAGGGAAGAAAAAAAGGGGAGGGAGGAGAGAAGGAGGGAGACAGAATAGGAGAGAAAGAGCGGCAATGAAAGAGAGAAGGAGGGAAGACAGGAAAAGAGGGAGAGGAGACAGAAGGATGGAGAGAATTGGAGAGGGAGGAGAAGAGAGAGGGATGACAGGTGGATAGAGGGAGGGAGGAAGGGAGGGGGGAGAGGAGCTGTCAATCAGAGACAAAGAAGAAGAGGGAGGGAAGGAAGTAAAGGAAAGGAGAGGAGAGGGGGACCAAAGAGACAGAGAGAGAGAGAGAGAGAGAGAGGAGGTGGAGGGGGTATAGTGGAGAGGGAGTGTTGGATGGAAGGAAAGATATATAGACAGACAGACAGACAGACAGACAGACAGACAGAGGGAGGAATAGAGGAGAGTGGATGTTTTTGTAGATAAATAAGTGCACAGATGTGGAGCTCAGGCCACAGCTGTGAATGTGAAAAACACTGTTTATGAAGCAGAAGCACCTTACACAACCTAAAAGCTCTCAATATCCTCCAGACCAGGATCATAACCAGATCTGTGGAGGTCCAGAGGTACTCCAGACCAGGATCATGACCAGATCGGAGGAGGTCCAGAGGTACCCCAGACCAGGATCATAACCAGATGTGAGAAGATCCAGAGAGGTACTCCAGACCAAAATCATAGCCAGAAGTTAGGAATTCCAGAAAGGTACTCCAAACCAAGATCATAACTAGATCTGTGGAGGTCTAGAGGTACTCCAGACCGGAATCATAACCAGATCTGTGGAGGTCCAAAGAGATACTCCAGACCAGGATCATAACCAGATTTGAAGAGATCTAGACGTACCTCCAGAGCAGGATCATAACCAGATCTGAGGAGGTCCAGAAGTACTCCAGACCGGGATCATGACCAGATCTGAGGAGGTTCACAGGTACTTCCAGAGCAGGATCATAACCAGACCTGAGGGGGTCCAGAGAGATACCTCCAGACCAGGATCATAACCAGAACTTAGGAGGCCCAGAGGTACTCCAGACCATGACCATAACAAGATCTTAGAAGGTCCAGAGAGGTACTCCAGACCAGGATCATAACCAGATGTGAGAAGCTCTAGAGAGGTACTCCAGACCAGGATTATAACCAGATCTGAAAAGGGTCCAGCTACAGGGGTGTCCAAACCTTTTTTTTTTTTGCCAAGGGGCTTTAGAATTTTTCACTTACATTTTTTAAAATATACATAGCACATTTAACAGCTTCATCTCACTAAAGTGCTTCACACAAGTCAACAAAAACACAAATATACAGGTAACACCACAAGGGTCTTAAATGATCTCAACTCCATAGACTTAAAGAAGTCCACAGGAGCTCATCATCTTGATCCAAAACTTCTATTACCAGCTGCCCCATAGTTAATTCAACCTCTATTATATATTTTTAATGTATCAATTCAAATTTCAGAGAATACCAGAATGATGGAAAATGGCACATGTTTCGCCTTTAAAGTGGGACAACTACAAATGTAAATCTTTTCTGGATCTTTTCTGTCTTGTAAAACTTTTGGAGAAATGTGTTGTAAATCAAGTTACAATTGACTTAAATCAATGCTCCATTTTATCAGTTGGGTTTCAGACATGGGGCCTGTCACTGCAAACACAAATGTTTGACATAACATTTCTCAGCCTTGATGACTTGTGTAGATCATGCAGCTCTTTTTATTGATTTGACTCAGTGGATCATAAAATTGTCTTGAAGCCTCTGAAGCAGATTGGATTTGAAAATGCTACATGTGATTGGTTCTAAAATTATCTTTCGAACAGAACCCAGGCAGTAGTAACTGATGGTAAATAGAATTTTCTAACTTTAAGCAAAGGAGTGCCCCAAGGCTCAATTTTAGGCCCTCTACTTTTTACTATTCTTATTAATAATTGGTTGCAATTGCTCCCTCTGCTAGTCAGGTACTTTTAAAAGTGCAATAAGATTTTAATGAAATCCAAAATTCCCTCATGAATCTTAAACTCATTGAATGCAAATAAAACTAACTATATGATTTTGTTTTTTTTAATGAATGAATGATGAAAACCTATCCTTTAAAAAACATATCTCAGAATTATTTTAACAATTTAAAATAAAAATATATATATCAAGATTAGAAACAAATTTTGTACTACTGCTACTATTACTACAACAACTGATACTAGTACTACTGGTACTGCTACTACTACTATTACAACTAAAACTACTATTACTCCTTAAGAACCAGTGTCTGATGTGTCTAATGTCTTCCCTTGTGTTTACTAAACAGCTCTGAGTGAGACCCTTTCTAAAGTCGACTTAGGTCCTGAGTGGTCTCATCCAGGTCTAAACCCAGTCTATAAGTGGACTACAAAGCATCTAAGAGGGGTCCCTACGGTCCAGTGGGTCTGAATAGGTCTGGACCAGGTCTGGACCAGGTTTAGGTCTGGTCTCAGGTCCTCATGAGGAAGCAGAGGCTCTAAAGTCAGTCTGATGACAAAGCAGAGGTCATCCAGGGGTAAGGAGAGGTCACTGAGGGGTTAGGAGGTCGTGACCCCTGAGCTTCTGAGGCTGCATCACATTTCTGCTCATTGACATGCTCCAAATTGAGTCATTTGCCGAATTTGCGTCAGTCACGCTAGTTGTTAGCTTGACTTCATTTTCATTTGACGACAGAAACAGTTAAATATTTTCTGTCAGGTGTGGCCTTAGTTCTTGTTAATTTAAGTGAAAGTGTAAATAAAGTTTGATGAGGTTTATTTAGATTTTCTGATGAAGAGCAGAGGAAGCACAAAGAGCTAAACTCTCACTATTCTCTGTCCAATCAGAATTTTTCATTGAACCAAAAGCAAAAAGACCAAACTTTGAGAAGTAATAAAAAAATACAAATCTCCAATCCCCAGTGAAGTCCTGGTTTGTTCTAGGTTTAGCCCTCTGTAAACCTGGGTTCTAGTCCTCTGTAGACCTGGGTTCTAGGTCCTCTGTAGACCTGGGTTCTAGTCCTCTGTAAACCTGGGTTCTAGTCCTCTGTAGACCTGGGTTCTAGTCCTCTGTACCTGGGTTCTGGTCCTCTGTAGACCTGGGTCTAGGTCCTCTGTAGACCTGGGTTCTAGTCCTCTGTAGACCTGGGCTCTAGTCCTCTGTAGACCTGGGTTCTAGTCCTCTGTAGACCTGGGTTCTAGTCCTCTGTAGACCTGGGTTCTAGTCCTCTGTAGACCTGGGTTCTAGTCCTCTGTAGACCTGGGTTTCTAGTCCTCTGTAGACTGGGTAGACCTGGGACCTCTGGTCCTCTGTAGACCTGGGTTCTGGTCCTCTGTAGACCTGGGTCTAGTCCTCTGTAGACCTGGGCTTCTAGTCCTCTGTAGACCTGGGTTCTAGTCCTCTGTAGACCTGGGTTCTGGTCCTCTGTAGATCTGGGTTCTAGTCCTCTGTAGACCTGGGTTCTGGTCCTCTGTAAACCTGGGTTCCAGTCCTCTGTAGACCTGGGTTCTGGTCCTCTGTAAACCTGGGTTCTAGTCCTCTGTAGACCTGGGTTCTAGTTCTCTGTAGACCTGGGTTCTGGTCCTCTGTAGACCTGGGTTCTAGTCCTCTGGAAACCTGGGTTCTAGTCCTCTGTAGACCTGGGTTCTGGTCCTCTGTAGAACTGGGTTCTGGTCCTCTGTAGACCTGGGTTCTAGTCCTCTGTAGACCTGGGCTCTAGTCCTCTGTAGACCTGGGTTCCGGTCCTCTGTAGATCTGGGTTCTAGTCATCTGTAGACCTGGGTTCTAGTCCTCTGTAAACCTGGGCTCTAGTACTCTGGAAACCTGGGTTCTAGTCCTCTGTAGACCTGGGTTCTGGTCCTCTGTAGACCTGGGTTCTAGTCCTCTGGAAACCTGGGTTCTAGTCCTCTGTAGACCTGGGTTCTGGTCCTCTGTAGACCTGGGTTCTGGTCCTCTGTAGACCTGGGTTCTAGTCCTCTGTAGACCTGGGCTCTAGTTTTCTGTAGACCTGGGTTCTAGTCCTCTGTAGACCTGGCTTCTAGTCCTCTTTAGACCTGGGTTCTAGTCCTCTGTAGACCTGGGTTCTGGTCCTCTGTAGACCTGGGTTCTGGTCCTCTGTAGACCTGGGTTCTGGTCCTCTGTAGACCTGGGTTCTAGTCCTCTGTAGACCTTGGTTCTAGTCCTCTGTAGACCTGGGTTCTGGTCCTCTGTAAACCTGGGTTCTAGTCCTCTGTAGACCTCAGTTCCAGTCCTCTGTAGACCTGGGTTCTGGTCCTCTGTAGACCTGGGTTCTAGTTCTCTGTAGACCTTGGTTCTAGTCCTCTGTAGACCTGGGTTCTGGTCCTCTGTAAACCTGGGTTCCAGTCCTCTGTAGACCTGGGTTCTGGTCCTCTGTAGACCTGGGTTCTAGTTCTCTGTAGACCTTGGTTCTAGTCCTCTGTAGACCTGGGTTCTGGTCCTCTGTAAACCTGGGTTCTAGTCCTCTGTAGACCTCGGTTCCAGTCCTCTGTAGACCTGGGTTCTAGTCCTCTGTAGACCTGGGTTCTAGTCCTCTGTAGACCTGAGTTCTAGTCCTCTGTAGACCTGGGTTCTAGTCCTCTGTAAACCTGGGTTCTAGTCCTCTGTAGACCTGAGTTCTAGTCCTCTGTAGACCTGGGTTCTAGTCATCTGTAGACCTGGGTTCCCATCCTCTGTAGACCTGGGTTCTAGTCCTCTGTAGACCTGGGTTCTAGTCCTCTGTAGACCTGGGTTCTAGTCTTCTGTAGACCTGGGTTCTAGTCCTCTGTAGACCTGGGTTCTAGTCCTCTGTAGACCTGGGTTCTAGTCCTCTGTAGACCTGGGTTCTAGTCCTCTGTAGACCTGGGTTCTAGTCCTCTGTAGACCTGGGTTCTGTGTCTGGAAGAGCTGCGACACAAACACATCTATCATTTCAGTGGAGAATTCATTTTGCAGTTTATCTCTGCTTCACTTTTCTTGTTCATGAAATTATCTTATAGTTTCTCTAGAAGTTTTAAGATTAGTCTTAGTTGAGATGTAAAATGGGCCTAGACCTGGTTTAGTTTTGGTCTAGACCCTGTTCTGCCCCTTGTTTTAAACTGACTTCATTATTTCGTGCTGTGTTGTGTTTGTGTTATGTTTTCCATATTCACATTTTACAAACAACTCTCTCTCTTCTTTCTATACTTCTGCCGCTCCTCCTTTTTCTCTCTCTCTCTTTTACCTTCCTGCTCCCTGTGCTTCCTTCTCTCTCCTCCTTTCTCCTTCTCTCCTTCTCTCTCTCTTGTGAACCTGGCTGGTTCCCTATCCCTCCTCTCTTTTTCCTCTCTCTCCTTCTCTCTCTCTTTTGCGTACCTAGCTGGTGCCTTGTCCCTCCTTCTTCTCTCCTTCTCTCTCTCTTTTGCGTACCTGGCTGGTGCCTTGTCCCTCCTCCCTCTCTCCTTCTCTCCTTCTCTCTCTCTTTTGCGTACCTGGCTGGTGCCTTGTCCCTCCTCCCTCTCTCCTTCTCTCCTTCTCTCTCTCTTTTGCGTACCTGGCTGGTGCCTTGTTCTGTTGGATAATTATAATAATCCCTCTTTATTGTTATTGTTCTGAGGGCCCTAATATCACCGCGGCGACGGAGTGGAGTGTTTTTTAATGACACGAGCAAAGCAAGCAAACAAGAGAGAGAGAGAGCGAGGGAAGAAGAGGGAAAGAGAGGGAGAGAGAGGCAAACGAGAGAGAGAGAGAGAGGGAAGAAGAGGGAAAAGAGAGGGAGAGAGAGGCAACAGAGAGAGAGTGAGAGGGAAGAAGAGGGAAAGAGCGAGGAAGGAGAGGGAGAGAGAGGCAAACAAGAGAGAGAGAGAGCGAGGGAAGAAGAGGGAAAGAGCGAGGGAAGGAGAGGGAGAGAGAGGCAAACAAGAGAGAGAGAGAGCGAGGGATGAAGAGGGAAAGAGAGGGAGAGAGAGGCAAACGAGAGAGAGAGAGCGAGGGAAGAAGAGGGAAAGAGAGGGAGAGAGAGGCAAACAAGAGAGAGAGAGTGAGAGGGAAGAAGAGGGAAAGAGCGAGGAAGGAGAGGGAGAGAGAGGCAAACAAGAGAGAGAGAGAGCGAGGAAGAAGAAGAGGGAAAGAGCGAGGGAAGGAGAGGAGAGAGAGAGGCAAACAAGAGAGAGAGAGAGAGGCGAGGGATGAGGAGGGAAAGAGAGGGAGAGAGGCAAACGAGAGAGAGAGAGCGAGGGAAGAAGAGGGAAAGAGAGGGAGAGAGAGAGGCAAACAAGAGAGAGAGAGCGAGGGAAAGAAGAGGGAAAGAGAGGGAGAGAGAGGCAAATGAGAGAGAGAGAGCGAGGGAAGAAGAGGGAAAGAGCGAGGGAAGGAGAGGGAGAGAGAGAGGCAAACAAGAGAGAGAGAGAGAGAGACAGGGAAGAAGAGGGAGAGAGAGGCAAACAAGAGAGAGAGAGCGAGGGAAGAAAAGGGAGAGAGCGAGGAAGGAGAGGGAGAGAGAGGCAAACAAGAGAGAGAGAGCGAGGGAAGAAGAGGGAGAGAGCGAGGGAAGGAGGGGGAGAGAGAGGCAAACAAGACAGAGAGAGCGACGGATGAAGAGGGAGAGAGCGAGGGAAGGAGAGGGAGAGAGAGGCAAACAAGAGAGAGAGAGAGGGAAGAAGAGAGGGAAAGAGCAAGGGAAGGAGAGGTAGTGAGCGAGGGAAGAAGAGGGAGAGAGTGAGGGAAGGAGAGGGAGAGAGAGGCAAACAAGAGAGAGAGAGAGCGGGGAAGAAGAGGGAAAGAGCGAGGGAAGGAGAGGTAGGGAGCTAGGGAAGAAGAGCGAGAGAGTGAGGGAAGGAGAGGGAGAGAGGCAAACAAGAGAGAGAGAGCAAGGGAAGAAGAGGGAAAGAGCGAGGGAAGGAGAGGTAGGGAGTGAGGGAAGAAGAGGGAGAGAGGCAAACAAGAGAGAGAGAGACGGAAGAAGAGAGAAGAGCAAGGGAATGAGAGGGAGAGAGAGAGAGGGAACGAGAGGAAGAGAGAGAGGGAGAGAGTGAGGGAAGGAGAGGGAGCGGCAAACAACACGAAAGAGAGAGGGGAGGAAGAGTGAGGGAAAGAAACGGAGGAGAGAGAAAAAGAGGGAGGCGACCGCAGTGGAGTGTTTTTTAATGACACGAGCAAAGCAAGCAAACAAGAAAGGGAGAGAGAGAGAGTGAGAGAGAGAGAGGGAAAAAGAGAGGGAGAGGGGAGCAAGAAGGAGAGAGAGAAGCAAACAAGAGGAGAGGGAGAGAGATGAAAGGAAAGAGGCAAACAAGAAGGAGTGAGGGAAAGAGGGGAGAAGGAGGGAGAAAGGGACAAGAGAGCGTGGAGGAAAGAGAGGCAAACAAGAGAGAGGGAGAGAAAGAAGAGGAGAGAGAGGGACAGAAGAGGAGAGACAGAGAGGGACGGAGAATAAAAGGAGAGTGGGGGAGAGAAAAAGAAAGAAGAAGGAGAGACAAAGAAAGAGGAGGCAGAGAAAGAGCAAGGAAAGCAGAAATGGAGGGAGGAGAGCGGGATGGAGGGAGGAGAGAGAGGGAGGAGGTGATTGAGCTGTTTCCCACACAGTCAGGGGCCTGTCTTTGGCTGTTTTGTTTTGTTGTTGTTTGCTGCTCTCTGTTTGTTGTTTACTCGTCTGTGGGAGTCACAAACAAACATCACCATTACCTCCTGTACGTCCCGGGTTCGACGCTGTGCCACTCTGTCCTTGGGCAAGACACTTCCCCACCTGTTTATGAACCCCGTGAACTTAAAGAGGGGGTTAGCAGTATGAATCTGTACGAGGCTCCGCCCACAAGCCTACATCACCCACGCTCCCACATGACAATTCTCCATAAATATACAAAAACATGATACAAAACTGTATTTTACTGTATTTATTGTCCAAGAATCAAGAAGTGTGTGTTAGCATGCTAGTTTTTGTTAGCTTTACTGTCACAATCCTGGTGTCTGGGAGTTGTGACAGTGCTTAAAAACTCATCGTTGTGAATAATTAGGATGCTCTGAATGCATACGTGAGGAACAGTAATGCATTAAAGTCCAGACAGTTTAATGCAGTACTACGGAACATTCCAGCAACACACATATGATTCACTCACTTCACTAAGACAGTTCGCGTCATTTTATTTAAGATTTGAGCACAGATGGTGGTGAATCTATTATTTTTTTCATTCTGGTGAAGTTTATAGTTTTACTTCCTGGTTGGACACTGGCAGTTGTGACATACACAGAGGTACAAATACACATTGTTACCTAGCAACCATAATGTAAAAAAGACTCAAAATAGTTCTTTAATATTTTTTCTCCACAAACTTGTGTAAAACTCTGATAAATATTGATCACAGGTTCCAAACCAGAAATGAGACAGACCTGAAGCTGTCATGGGCACAGGTCTGAGGAGCTTTCACTGTCTGTGACCTCATCAGCCCGAGGTCAAGGGTCAAGAGGAAGTCCTTATCAGGCCGTCTAATGGAGCAGCCATCTGTCAATCACAAGAGGGGGCGGGTCTAACAGGTGTCGCCTTAAGGCTCAACCTGAGACCCAGAGGAGCGTGGGAGAGTTCAGCGGAGAGGAACCGGGTTTAGACATGGTTTAGACCTGGTTTAGGCCTGGTTTAGGCCTGGTTAAGGCCTGGTTTAGAACTAGATTAGTCCTGGTTTAGGCCTGGTTTAAATCTGGTTTAGTCCTGGTTTAGTCCTGGTTTAGTCCTGGTTTAGGCCTGGTTTAAATCTGGTTTAGTCCTGGTTTAGTCCTGGTTTAGTCATGGTTTAGTCCTAGTTTAGGCCTGGTTTAGGCCTGGTTTAGTCCCAGTTTAGTCCCGGTTTAGACCCGGTTAAGTCCTGGTTTAGACCTGGTTTAGTCTTGGTTTAGACCGGATTTAGTTCTGGTTTAGTCCTGGTTTAGACCTGGTTTAGTCCTGGTTTAGGCCTGGTTCAGTCCTGGTTTAGGGCTGGTTTAGTCTTGGTTTAGGCCTGGTTTAGGCCTGTTTTAGTCCTGGTTTAATCCCGGTTTAGACTACGTTTAGACTGAGTTCAGATCTGGTTTAGATCGACTGTAGTCTTGGATTTTTCTCATCAATTTAAAACCTTAAAATAATCCTCCTGCAGATACTCTTGTCGTCATCAGAGGAACTGACCCTGTGATGATGATTTCTCTCTTCTCCCTCCCTCCCACCGGGTCTGGACCAGGACCGGGTCTGGACCAGGACCGGGTCTGGACCAGGACCGGGTCTGGACCAGGACCAGGTCTGGACCAGGTCTGAACTGGCTGTACCTTTGTGGAGATGGTTTAGTCCTTTTGATGATCCACACGGTTCAGTTAAACCTCAGGTGCACAAACACCAGCATGTCCATGGGTTTAAAAATGACAAAACAATTAGGACTGTTGCCATAGCGATGAACAATTTAACAAAATGTTACATCTTTTGAATCAGAAAAAGTCTTCATGAGGTTGTATATTGATACTTTGCAGCTGATGTCATTCCCTCAGGGTGTGATGTTCACTGAAACTCGTTTTTTTATTTCCCTTGAATTTTTTCTTAAAACCTTTTTGTCTGTGTTTTTTAATTTGTGGATTGTCACCATGGTAACTACTGGACATTCATCTGTTGGCATACATGTAGAAGCCCACCCTTCAGTATTAGTATTACAGGAAGTTGAATCCCGTGAGTATGTATGTATTATTATTATTATTTTATTTATTATTTATTTTTTTGTGGTATATAATTGTGTCATACCTGAGCTGTAAGGAACTATGTGAATTTACATGATTTCCCAATTATCCAATCAGAAAGCAGAATGAGCTCCTCACTTTGGGTTGCCAGAACCTTTGACTAAAACCAATTGTAATTTAGCCAAAAGGTTCTAAAGTCTCTCTGTGACCTTTGCCCTCAGTGTAAGACACATAATGGACTCAGGGTTTGGAAGATCAGGCCCAGCTGTGCTCCTCAGATCATCAGGGGTTTGTAGGTCACAGGTCTGATCCTGCTGTGTCATTGTGTCCTTTAGCAAGACACTTCACCCACCTGTTCATGAACGCTGTGAGTGAATGCCCCTCTATAGGTTTTTGTGTCCGACTAACTTATTTAAATATAGAATAAGTAACTTTCCTGGTGAAGGGTGTCACCATGAGGTTGTTTGGCATTAAACCTGGGCTAAGGTTGCTCTGTTGAGTTTGTAATGAGCAGTTTGTTTTTCTCAAAATCCCAGGATCCTCTCGGGAAAACAGAGAGAGAGAGGTCACACTGATTTTATCTCCACTGGGAAAAGAGAAGTCACCACAGAGATACGCCCACTGACACTTACCTGCAGTTAGACCCGCCCACTAACACTTACTTGCCCATAAGACCCACCCACTGACACTTAGCTGCATTTAACCCCTCCCACTGACACTTACATACTCCTGCCAGGTGAGTGCTGTCTACAGGTGACATACATAGATCCTCTGGGAAACTCCACTGAACAACAAAACTCAAACATGTTTGTGTTTGTTTCTGTTCTTTTATTCCCATTTGATGAACAACTGTTAAATGATTTTCTTCCAACAGCAAAGCAACAGAACAACTGATGTTGCCATGTTTTAACGCTATTCCCTCCTCAAAAACAAACCTGGAGTTGTGTTTTTTCATTCATTTCATTCACACGTTTGAGTAACTCTTTATTATTAGTCTGTCCACATCTCCAAAGCTCAAAATGCTCCGTTCCCTTGTGATGTCATGAAGTGTTAGTTTTCAAGTTAACAGCTCCTTTTGCCTTTAGTTCAGAGATTGGATAATTCCAGGTCTGAGATTATTCATATCTGCATATAACTTCACTGTCACTGTGATAAGAGCATATATATATATATATATATATATATATATATATATATATATATATATATATATATATATGTGTGTGTGTATATATATATATATATGAGAGATATAGAGAGAGAGAGAGAGAGAGAGAGAGAGAGCTTGCTTTGTTGTGATGTGTATGTCAGGTCCCACTGGGCCCCACAGCTGTTACGTGGGAGTCAGTGGACTTGTTTCGTTTATGATGTCATTTTAGATGAATATTGTGATTTAAATGTGTAAATTACAACATAAGTTTCAACTACAGAGAGACAGAAACACAACAGGACTGATTTACTGTTAACAAATTATTATTATACAAAACAAAAATACTGAAACTGCATTGAAATGCTACATTTCAAATAAAAATCTCAAAGTTTCCTGCACTTGTGTTGTATCATCCATGCGCCTTCTGCTGCTCGTTGGCTTGTTGTTAGCTTGTTGTTAGCTTGTTGTTAGCTTGTTGTTTACTTGTTCTTAGCTTGTTGTTAGCTTCTTATTAGCTTGTTGTTAGCTTGCCGTTAGCTTGTTGTTAGCTTCTTATTAGCTTGTTGTTAGCTTGTTCTTAGCTTGTTGTTAGCTTGTGTTAGCTTGTTTATTTGTGTAAAAGTGTGAAACTAAATGTTCGTTAATTCTGAGTGGTGCTGCTCTTTTGATTTGAGTTAAACAGATGCTGTGTGTGGGAGCGGCTCCAGACCACAGTTCTCACACACAGAGACACGGCAGAGCACGGCCCAGGAGGAGAGCCTGTCCCTGGGGAGAGCGAGCAGAGCAGCCCCCTGAGCTGGAGCTCTGCAGGTGAACCACAGACATCAAATCCAAACCACAGTGTGAAGAATCTACAATCTGCTGTTAATGATTTTAAGAGAGAGGGAAATTCCAGTGTTGCAACACACATTTTAAGAACAGGAATAGAAATAGGCACTCAAAAATCTAAATGGACATTATAAAATAAAACAGAACAGGGCTGCAGCACTAGTGTGTAGTGTTATACAGGACATGATTCATACTGTTAGTCGCGTTTGTGTTAAAACATTTACATTTATTTTACAAGTTTGCATGATGATTTTAAACTTAAGTTGTAGACCTGAGACACCCGGCTCTAGTCACATGGTTCTTACACTGATGTAATTCACAGGTTTATTTCTTTACAGTCTCAAAATGATGAAACAATCCTGTAAATCCTTCTGTTTAAATTCTGCCTAAACGTTTGTCCCTGATGAGTGTGATGAGTCTGAGCCTGAGTCAGGCTCCTGATGCAGGTGCAGATCCTTCTCCTCTTTTACTCCTCTCATCACTTCACTCTCTCTGCCGTCCTCTCTCTTTCTCTCCCCTTCTCTCCTTCCCACTCACCTTTCCCTTCCCTCACTCTCTCTATCACTCTCCTCCGTCAGTTTCTTTCTTTCTTTCTTTCTTTCTTGTGATTCTCCACTTACTAACATCCTTCCATCTCTCCCTCTCTTTAACCCAACTCTCTCTTCTTACTCCCCCATGCCCCCTCTCAGCTCTTGTCTCCCCTCCCATCATCTCCCCTCTCTCCTCTGATTCTTTCTATCCCTCTCTTCCCCTCTCTACTCTCTCTCCTCCCTCTATATCTCTTACCCCTCATTCCTCACCCTCCCTCTCCTCTGGTCCTCTCTAAAACCTCTCCTCCTCGTACCTTTCTCTCCCCTTTTTCCCTATTTTCCATCTCTCTTTTCCCCCATCTCCAGCTTTCTTCCTCTCCATCTCTCCTTCCCTTCCTAGCCCTACTCTCCCCCTCTTCTTCCCCCATCTCTTGTCCTCTCTACACCTCTCTTGCTCTTCTATTCCCCTCCTCTCTCCATCTTTTTCCCCTCTCCTCCTCTCCACCCTCTCCCCCTCTTTCCTCTCCTCCTCCGGTCCTCTCTAAATCATTTTTAATCAGCTGTGCTCTGCTTTGAAATCAGACTGTGTGATTACCATATTCAGGCTGCACTGTTCAATCAGGCCTGATCGCCGTGGAGACGCTGCTCAAACATGTGTTCCTCTCGCTAACGAATCGCTAACGAATCGCTAATAAAACGCCGCGTGATTGACAGGTCGGACGCGGCGCGGATCTGGCGTTTCGGATCACGCTCTCGCCGAAGCTTCAATCAGGATTCGCTCCATTGAGATAATTTCATTTGGAGAGGCGTAAAAACACGATAAAATCTGTCCCCGTGACAACCGGAGGAGCAGAGGGGGTTATGGGTAAAATCATGGACAAAGACGAGAGTAACGTGTTTATCTATGAAACAAAAATGCAAAAAATATTAGAGTTTATGCAGAAATAGACGCAAAAATGACTCAATTTAAACACAAACAAATCTTGTCTTAAAGTTGCAAAATGTAACTTTTCTGAGGGTATAAATAACCAGCTTGTCTCCATGGAGATGTTATTGCAAAGCCTAAAATGTTCATCAGCTTGGCATTAAATGTATTAAGCACCTCACACCACCAGGGAAATGTCCAGGTCAAGTCTGTGGAGAGGCGAGCCCATATTTTAGAACAATAAATCCACAGGTAATCGTGTAAATGCATGAGAGATATGCCACTGTGGAACATTCCAGGTCAAGTAACAACATCTCCATGGAGACGAGTAGGTGCCAAACCATCAGTTGGAGTGTGACAAACTAAAACTCAACAACTCCTAGAGTCATTTGACCCATCCTTCAGTGTCTCTGGGTTAAACCTGTCAACAGCAGAGGGCCGGATCAGAGCCGAGCACCTCCGGACCCTCAGACTATGTAAATATATGTACATGACTATATCATTCCAGGGACAGAAGAGAATGAAAATTCCTGAAATAAGAAAAATCTATTTTCTGATAAATTATTTGGCTGGCCCCATACTCCCAGAGCACCCCCAAAACGAAACCACAACCACAGTAGTGAATCCGAGGTTCAACTACTGGTCGGATTCTTCTCTCCCGTACCCTGGGACAGACCTTACTGGGGAGGCTGAGAGGTGTGATTCCCCTGTAATTGGAACACACCCTCTGGTCCCCCTTCTTAAACTGAGGGACCACCACCTCCGTCCTGCCATTCCACAGATAGTGTCCTCGACCACCACGCAATATTGCAGAGTCAGCCAAGACAGCCTCACAACACCCAGAGATTTAAGATAATTGGGACGGATCTCATCCACCCCTGGAGCCTTGTCACGAGTAGCTTGCCAACCACCTCAGTGACTTCAGCCAGGGTGATGGATGAGTCCGCCTCCAGGTCCTCAGTCTCTGCTTCCTCCTCAGAAGACTTGATGGTGGGATTGAGGAGATCCTCAAAGTATTCCTTCCACATCCAACCACAACAGAATCTCTTTGAGGCTGACCGATAGGCCTTCTCCACGGCCTCCCTGAACTAGTCCCAACCCCAACATTTTACCTTTGCAACTGCACAAGCTGCGGCATTCATAGCCTGCCAGTACTTTACAGCCACAGCTATGAGCGGCTGCATTGACAATAGAGGCGGAGAACATAGCCCACTTGGAATCCATGTTTCCGACCTCTCCCGGGATCTGGGAGAAGCTCTCCCAGAGGTGCGAGTTTGAAGGCCCCACTGACCGAGGGCTCGACCAGACATTCTCAAGAGACCCTCACAGTACGCTTGGGTTTGCCAGGTTTGTCCGACTTCCTCATCTAGTGGATACAACTCACCACCAGGTGGTGATCAGTTGACAGCTCTGCCCCTCTCTTCACCCGAGTGTCCAAGACATGCAAGCGAAAGTCAGATGACATGACAACCAAGTCGATCATCAACCTCTAATATAGTGTGTCCTGGTGCCATGTGCCACACCCTTGTGCTTGAACACGGTGTTTGTTATGGACAAACTGTGACAAGCACAGAAGCCCCTCCTGCAGGTCCCAACACCTGCAGGAGGGGCTGGCTCATTCAGGCTGTGTCCGGCCGGGCCCCGTGGGGAAAGGCCCAGCCACCAGGTGCTGGTAACACCAATTCGAGCGACGTAACTGGCCTTGTTTGTGTCCTCCTCATAAAGGGCTTCTGAACAGCTCTTAGTCTGACCCGTCCCCCAGGACCTGTTTGTCAAGGGTGACCCTACCAGGGGCATGAAACCCCAGACAACATAGCTCCCAGGATCATTCGGGTGCTCAAACCCCTCCACCACCTTAAGGTGGTGGTTCAAGGAGGGACTTAGTCATGGTTCAGTCCTGTTCTTGCTTGGTCCTGGCTTAGTCCTCGTTTAGTCTATATCTTTGCTTGTGTTCAAGCAATAAATTCAGACTAATATCTGTCTATATTTGTTATACAGATGGACAGTTTCAAACCAGAACCAAATGTGATCGTCCAATCAGATTTCTTTATGTCAGTGACATGTGAAACAAAGGAGGTCAATGGTCACTCGTAAAATGACATTCTTTTCCCTCAGATGAGCAGAGTTTAGTGCTTCTCTCACTGATTCTGAAGAAATTCTCCATGTTTTTAGTAATGTTTCTTTTTTCTTCGTGAGCAGCCATATTTGTTTCAATACAGATGGACCGTGCGTGTCCCTGATTGGCTAATTCACCTGCCAGTCATGCTCATGTGAACTTGGAGAGATTTAGTGGGGACCACACTCACATCTTCATAAAATATTAGAGAACAGTGGATTCTGGATCCCAGGCAACTCCTCAACATACGCAAAGTACTTTGGTTTAAAAAAGAAATCTGAAAAAATATCTATATTTTTAAAAAAAATGCTTTCTCATCAGAAAACGGTTATAAAAATATCTTTGTTACCCTCCCTTGTTTTATTGAGCACTAAGAGCCTGTATGAGCGACATCAGCCACGCTCCCACACGACAATTCTCCATTAATAAACAAAACTGCACACAGCAGCTCCACAAACCTGACGTGATGTGCAGTAGTTTGATTAGTGGGATGCAGCTGATAGTGTTGTGATAGTGCTCTGAGGGGGGAGTGACTTAGTGTGGAGAGCAAAGGGAGGGGAGACTCAAAGCTTGAAAGTGAAAAATTAAAGTAAAACTTACAAACCATGTTGTGTACATGTTTTGGAATATAGCATTTTCAAAACAATGAAAGGCAACATAGTGATCTAAATATGTGATGTGTTACAGTTAAAACCCCGTGAAGTCAAATACCCCTCTTTAATACCCCATAGAAGTAAATTATCCCCTCTTCAAAGTCACATGCTCAGTTCTGTCCTGTATGTGGTTTAGTCAGAATCAGAATACAAAATGTGCATAAATATTCATAAATGCTTCACAAATCGTTTCACTTGAAACTTCACAAAATTACCATGTTTCCTCCATTTCCCAAACTTTAAAATCCCAGTAAACGTCTCTGTGTCTGCTCCATGTTTGATCCGAAACACGCTCCGTCTTCTCCACGCGCTCGCTCTGATCCTTTGTATTTTTAGTTCCTGATTCCTGATAGCGCCGCGCTCTGATTGGCCCCTGATGAGCGTCCCCGGGCTGTGATTGGCCTCTTGAGCCTGATTTTGGCGGCGTACATGTACAACAGGATCGCAGAGTGATTGGGTCGCTGATGGTGTTTCGAGACGTTTTTCTGAGATTTTTATGATTGAACAACACGGCGAAGAGGAGCAGACGGACGGCTCAGTTACACAGAGACGTGGAGGCAAAATGGAGCCGGTCTCTAGGTTTCACTGAAGTTTAGAGGATCAAATCTGCAGTAAATATTCATCAGTTTTACAGGCAGCGAGAGGCAGTTTGTCAAGAGCAGCTGCACATTACAGACACTGAGTGGGTCTATACTGATGACACGGCCACTCCATCCAAATCAGAAATATATTCTTTAAGTCCAGTGAAAGTAACAAGGGACACTTTTATTTCCAGATCATTTAAACTTTCTACTTCAGTGTAATAAACTGCACATGTGTAATAAACTGCACACGTGTGTAATAAACTGCACATGTGTGTAATAAACTGCACATGTGTAATAAACTGCACACACATGTAATAAACTGCACACGTGTGTAATAAACTGCACGTGTGTGTAATAAACTGCACATGTGTGTAAAAAACAGCACATGTGTAATAAAATGCACACGTGTGTAATAAACTGCACATGTGTGTAATAACCTCCACACGTGTGTAATAAACTGTACATGTGTAATAAACTGCACATGTGTGTAATAAACTGCACATGTGTAATAAACTGCACATGTGTGTAATAAACTGCACATGTGTAATAAACTGCACATATGTGTAATAAACTGCACATGTGTGTAATAAACTGCACACGTGTGTAATAAACTGCACATGTGTAATAAACTGCACATGTGTAATAAACTGCACATGTGTAATAAACTGCACATGTGTGCAATAAACTGCACACGTGTGTAATAAACTGCACATGTGTGTAATAAACTGCACATGTGTGTAATAAACTGCACATGTGTAATAAACTGCACATGTGTGTAATAAACTGCACACGTGTGTAATAAACTGCACACGTGTGTAATAAACTGCACATGTGTAATAAACTGCACATGTGTGTAATAAACTGCACACGTGTGTAATAAACTGCACACGTGTGTAATAAACTGCACACGTGTGTAATAAACTGCACATGTGTGTAATAAACTGCACACATGTGTAATAAACTGCACATGTGTGTAATAAACTGCACATGTGTAATAAACTGCACATGTGTGTAATAAAACTCCACACGTGTGTGTAATAAACTGCACATGTGTAATAATAAACTGCACATGTGTGTAATAAAACTGCACATGTGTAATAAACTGCACGTGTGTAATAAAAACTGCACATGTGCATATAAACTGCACATGTGTGTAATAAACTGCACACATGTGTGTATATAAACTGCACACGTGTGTAAAAAACTGCACATGTGTGTGTGTGTAATAAACTGCACATGTGTAATAAAACTGCACATGTGTGTAATAAACTGCACATGTGTGTAATAAACTGCACATGTGTAATAAACTGCACATGTGCAATAAACTGCACATGTGTGCAATAAACTGCACATGTGTGCAATAAACTGCACATGTGTGTAATAAACTGCACACGTGTGTAATAAACTGCACACGTGTGTAATAAACTGCACATGTGTGTAATAAACTGCACATGTGTGTAATAAACTGCACATGTGTAATAAACTGCACATGTGTGTAATAAACTCCACATGTGTGTAATAAACTGCACATGTGTAATAAACTGCACATGTGTGTAATAAACTGCACATGTGTAATAAACTGCACATGTGTAATAAACTGCACATGTGTGTAATAAACTGCACGTGTGTAATAAACTGCACATGTGTGCAATAAACTGCACATGTGTGCAATAAACTGCACATGTGTGTAATAAACTGCACACGTGTGTAAAAAACTGCACATGTGTCGTGTGTAATAAACTGCACATGTGTGTAATAAACTGCACATGTGTAATAAACTGCACATGTGTGTAATAAACTGCACATGTGTGTAATAAACTGCACATGTGTGTAATAAACTGCACATGTGTAATAAACTGCACATGTGCAATAAACTGCACATGTGTGCAATAAACTGCACATGTGTGCAATAAACTGCACATGTGTGTAATAAACTGCACACGTGTGTAATAAACTGCACGTGTCGTGTGTAATAAACTGCACATGTGTGTAATAAACTGCACATGTGTGTAATAAACTGCACATGTGTAATAAACTGCACATGTGTGTTATAAACTGCACACGTGTGTAATAAACTGCACACGTGTGTAATAAACTGCACACGTGTGTAATAAACTGCACGTGTGTAATAAACTGCACATGTGTGTAATAAACTGCACGTGTGTAATAAACTGCACATGTGTGTAATAACCTGCACAAGTGTGTAATAAACTGCACACGTGTGTAATAAACTGCACACGTGTGTAATAAACTGCACACGTGTGTAATAAACTGCACATGTGTGTAAATAAACTGCACATGTGTAATAAACTGCACATGTGTGTAATAAACTCCACATGTGTGTAATAAACTGCACATGTGTAATAAACTGCACATGTGTGTAATAAACTGCACATGTGTAATAAACGCACATGTGTGTAATAAACTCCACATGTGTGTAATAAACTGCACACGTGTGTAATAAACTGCACATGTGTGTAATAAACTGCACACGTGTGTAAAAAACTGCACATGTGTGTGTGTAATAAACTGCACATGTGTGTAATAAACTGCACATGTGTAATAAACTGCACATGTGTGTAATAAACTGCACATGTGTGTGTAATAAACTCCACATGTGTGTAATAAACTGCACATGTGTAATAAACTGCACATGTGTGTAATAAACTGCACATGTGTAATAAACTGCACATGTGTGTAATAAACTCCACATGTGTGTAATAAACTGCACGTGTGTAATAAACTGCACATGTGTGTAATAAACTGCACTGCACATGTGTAATAAAACTGCACATGTGTGTAATAAACTGCACATGTGTAATAAACTGCACATGTGTGTAATAAACTGCACACGTGTGTAATAAACTGCACACGTGTGTAATAAACTGCACACGTGTGTAATAAACTGCACGTGTGTAATAAACTGCACATGTGTGTAATAAACTGCACGTGTGTGTATAAACTGCACATGTGTGTAATAACCTGCACAAGTGTGTAATAAACTGCACACGTGTGTAATAAACTGCACACGTGTGTAATAAACTGCACACGTGGTGTAATAAACTGCACATGTGTGTAATAAACTGCACATGTGTGTAATAAACTGCACATGTGTAATAAACTGCACATGTGTGTAATAAACTCCACATGTGTGTAATAAACTGCACATGTGTAATAAACTGCACATGTGTGTAATAAACTGCACATGTGTAATAAACTGCACATGTGTGTAATAAACTGCACATGTGTGTAATAAACTGCACGTGTGTAATAAACTGCACATGTGTGCAATAAACTGCACATGTGTGCAATAAACTGCACATGTGTGTAATAAACTGCACACGTGTGTAAAAAACTGCACATGTGTCGTGTGTAATAAACTGCACATGTGTGTAATAAACTGCACATGTGTAATAAACTGCACATGTGTGTAATAAACTGCACATGTGTGTAATAAACTCCACATGTGTGTAATAAACTGCACATGTGTAATAAAACTGCACATGTGTGTAATAAACTGCACATGTGTAATAAACTGCACATGTGTGTAATAATAAACTCCACATGTGTGTAATAAACTGCACACGTGTGTAATAAACTGCACATGTGTGTAAAACTGCACATGTGTAATAAACTGCACAAACTGCACATGTGTAATAAACTGCACATGTGTGTAATAAACTGCACATGTGTGTAATAAACTGCACATGTGTGTAATAAACTGCACATGTGTAATAAACTGCACATGTGTAATAAACTGCACATGTGTGTAATAAACTGCACATGTGTGTAATAAACTGCACATGTGTGTAATAAACTGCACACGTGTGTAATAAACTGCACATGTGTGTAATAAACTGCACATGTGTGTAATAAACTGCACATGTGTGTAAACTGCACATGTGTAATAAACTGCACATGTGTGTTATAAACTGCACACGTGTAATAAACTGCACACGTGTGTAATAAACTGCACACGTGTGTAATAAACTGCACAAACTGTGTGTAATAAACTGCACATGTGTGTAATAAACTGCACATGTGTGTAATAAACTGCACATGTGTGTAATAACCTGCACAAGTGTGTAATAAACTGCACACGTGTGTAATAAACTGCACACGTGTGTAATAAACTGCACATGTGTAATAAACTGCACGTGTGTAATAAACTGCACGTGTGTAATAAACTGCACATGTGTGTAATAAACTGCACACGTGTGTAATAAACTGCTGCACGCGTGTGTAATAAACTGCACGTGTGTAATAAACTGCACATGTGTGTAATAAACTGCACATGTGTAATAAACTACACACGTGTGTAATAAACTGCACATGTGTGTAATAAACTGCACTTGTGTGTAATAAACAGCACATGTGTAATAAACTGCACATGTGTAATAAACTGCACACGTGTGTAATAAACTGCACATGTGTGTAATAAACTGCACTTGTGTGTAATACACTGCACATGTGTGTAATAAACTGCACTTTATGTGTAATAAACTGCACATGTGTGTAATAAACTGCACTTGTGTGTAATAAACTGCACATGTGTGTAATAAACTGCACATGTGTGTAATAACCTGCACACGTGTGTAATAAACTGCACACGTGTGTAATAAACATGTGCTGCACTGAGTCGTTGTGTTGTTATTTCTGAGGTTGTTGGGTCTTTGTCTTTTGTCTCTTTTCTCTGTCGTGTCGTGTGTTATTTTCAGTGATGATATAATCTCTTGATTCTTAAGCTCAAAGACATGAGATGTGGAACAGCACAGATCTGAAATCACAGGAGCTCATAGTGTTTCACATATTAACGTTGTTAGAGCTGCAGACTCACAGTGTGTAAATAGTTTTGTGTCTTTGGCTCAGTTCATAAAAACATTTGCGCAGTTTATTTTTCTTTTTAAAACCTGTGTTTATTTCTGTCTCTGTCAGTCGCCCTGTTTTTATTTTCACTTTTATTCTCGTGCTCAGATCTGGAGCTGTCCATCACAGGAGAGGCGGATGGAGCCGAGCCAAATGAACAGAAACAGAAGTATTTTTACACAGGAGAGGAGAGAGGGATGGATATAAAGGAGGGGAGGAAAGAGAGACAGGGGTAAAGAGGGATAGAAACACTGGGAAGGAGAGAAAAGAAGGACAGATATAGGAGGGGAGAAGAGAGAGAAAAAGAGGGATAAAAGCAGGTGTTTTTACACAGGAGGAGGAGAGCGGAGAAGCAGTGGTAAAATGTAGTTGTGTCCTTAGGCAAGACACTTCACCCACATGGCACAGCTTGGCAGCCTCGTTTCTGTCAGTCTGTCCCAGGGCAGCGGTGGCTACAATAGTAACTTACCACCTCTGAGTGTGGAGTGAATGAGTCCTGCACTAAACCAGGACTAAACCAGGACTAAACCAGGACTAAAACAGGACTAAAACAGGACTAAAACAGGACTAAAACAGGACTAAACCGGGACTAAACCAGGACTAAACCAGGACTAAACCAGGACTAAACAAGGACTAAACCAGGACTAAACCAGGACTAAAACAGGACCTAAACAAGGACTAAACCAGGACTAAACCAGGCTCAGATCTAAAACAGGACTAAAACAGGACTAAACAGGACTAAAACAGGACTAAACCAGGACTAAACCAGGACTAAAACAGGACTAAACAAGGACTAAACCAGGACTAAACCGGAACTAAACCAGGACTAAACCAGAACTAAAACAGGACTAAACCAGGACTAAACCAGAACTAAACCAGAACTAAAACAGGACTAAACCAGGACTAAACCAGAACTAAAACAGGACTAAACCAGAACTAAAACAGGACTAAAACAGGACTAAACCAGGACTAAACCAGGACTAAAACAGGACTAAACCGGGACTAAACCAGGACTAAACCAGGACTAAACCAGGACTAAACAAGGACTAAACCAGGACTAAACCAGGACTAAAACAGGACTAAACAAGGATTAAACCAGGACTAAACCAGAACTAAAACAGGACTAAAACAGGACTAAACCAGGACTAAACCAGGACTAAACCGGGACTAAACCAGGACTAAACCAGGACTAAACCAGGACTAAACAAGGACTAAACCAGGACTAAACCAGGACTAAAACAGGACTAAACAAGGACTAAACCAGGACTAAACCAGAACTAAAACAGGACTAAAACAGGACTAAACCAGGACTAAACCAGGACTAAACCAGGACTAAACCAGGACTAAAACAGGACTAAACAAGGACTAAACCAGGACTAAACCAGAACTAAACCAGGACTAAACCAGAACTAAAACAGGACTAAACCAGGACTAAACCAGAACTAAAACAGGACTAAACCAGGACTAAACCAGAACTAAAACAGGACTAAACCAGGACTAAACCAGAACTAAAACAGGACTAAAACAGGACTAAACCAGGACTAAACCAGGACTAAACCAGGACTAAACCAGGACTAAAACGGGACTAAAACGGGACTAAACCGGGACTAAAACGGGACTAAGCCGGGACTAAACCGGGACTAAAACTGGACTAAACCGGGACTAAACCGGGACTAAAACGGGACTAAACCGGGACTAAACCGGGACTAAAACGGGACTAAACCGGGACTAAACCGGGTCAAAACCGGGACTAAACCGGGACTAAAACGGGACTAAACCGGGACTAAACCGGGACAAAACCGGGACTAAAATGGGACTAAACCGGGACTAAACCAGGACTAAACCAGTACTAAACCAGGACTAAAACAGGACTAAACCAGGACTAAAACAGGACTTAACCAGGACTTGAACAAGACTAAACCAGGACTAAACCAGGAGGACCAAACCAGGACTAAACAGGACTAAACCAGGACTAAACCAGGACTAAAACAGGACTAAAACAGGACTAAAACAAGACTAAACCAGGACTAAACCAGGACTGAACCAGGACTAAAACAGGACTAAACCAGGACTGTTCCAGGACTGTTCCAGGACTGTTCCAGGACTGTTCCAGGACTGTTCCAGGACTGTTCCAGGACTGCATTGGACTTTAAGAACAGTCCTCTCTTTGTCCCCCTCCCTCTGCTTTAATGTGGATTTGAAGACCTCCCAGAGTCCTTGTCGGGATTAACCGGGTCTCGTGGTCCTGAACCCTGGTCCATCACATGACCCCTGAGTGCCGCGCTGTGATTGGCCCACCATGAGCGCCGCGCTGGGATTGGCCGATCTCTGGCCGTGTGACACCTTCAGCAGATCCTGTTGTGACGGTTTTCCTGAAGTGAAAAATGGAAAGTGACGTTTCTTTGGAGCGTGGAATGGAAAATGTTGGAAATATTTGGCGTTTGGTGAAGCAGCAGAGGCACAGTTCAAACGCTTTCCTCTCCTCGGGTCAAACAGGACTTCAGCTCAGAGCCGGGGTCACTGCTCTGCTCACAACGTTTCATCTACTTTTGTCTCATTTTTACTTTGAGTCCAATCTTTCTTTTTAGTTTTAATCAACAAAAATGTCAGGCTATAATGAGCTAAATCCATAGTTTTATTCAGTTCGAAATAATAGACGTTTTAGGCACTGAAATGTGAGGTTGACAGAAATGGGGAGGTAATATTTTTCTTCACAGCTCTGTTCTCAGGCTGAAACACAGATTGAGTCACTTTAGAATAACATGTTTAATCTGTGCAGCAATGAATCAAAATGAATCAAAATGAATCAAAATGAATCAAAATGAATCAAAATGAATCAAAATGAATCAAAATGAATCAAAATGAATCAAAAGCAAAAGTGAGCATTTTAAACCATGTTCTAATGCCGTCTCATCAGAACCATCGCGCTGTGTCTTTCTCCATCAACTGGTATTTTGCAGCTGATGTCATCAACATTCCCTGGGGGCGTGATGCTAACTGTAGGCACTGCTCTGTCTGAAGCTGTTACTCAAGTTTGGCTTTAATCTTAGCTTTGCTTTACAACAATCTGACCATAAAGAACTGAGCTGAACTACAGCAGATGAGCTGATTTGTGTTTTTCAACGAGTCCCCTCAAATAACATTACAGCCACAAGCTAGCTAGCATTAGCCAACAGTTTTTTTTCCGTTAGTCGTTCTCAACTTTTTGTGTAAAATCAAACTCCTAAACAGGACATGAACGCTCGGATTGATCACAGGCTCCTGAACATTTGCTCTTTAAATAAAATACATTTTGGATTTTTTTAGACAATCTGAAAATTTCTATTGTGTGCATTGTGTCACCATGGTAACTGCTGAACATTCCACCATAGACATGCATGTCGAAGTATCATATATAAAAACAACATCATTTCAAAACATCTTTCAAAAAACAGAAAATAATTATTTATTTTTTTCAAGATTGTGTCATATTTAGTTATAAAGAGTCCTCCTTATAACTAAATTTTCAGAAGTTTACCACTTATCACTCAGAACTGATCAAGTCCCTGATTTGTCCTGAATCTAGGCTGGGCCCCGCTCCAGGTCTGAGCACAGACTGTATCAAGAGGCGGAGTGCGACGTCACCAAGCTCCCAGTCTAAACATGGACGCCCATTGAAGTCAATCGGCCGTGTTCAGTGGTGCATGTTGCGAGTTTAGCCTTTAGTGGCTAGAAACATCCGGTCCTCCCCATGGACCAGGCACCGTTGAGCTACAGCCCCATGAGACTTTAAGAGACAAGAGTTAATAAATAAATAATAGACTATAAATGCTAATGTTTGTGCTTCCAGGAGCTTCTGAGCCATGTTCTAAACCTGCAGCTCGTTCATGACGGTTGGGCTTGTTCACATCGCTCACATGCTCTAAGTAGCAGGCCCCAATCCAGTTATTTGAATATATCCATGCACGTCTTTCCACATGAAGCTCATCGAGGCTAGCTGCTATAAGGGCGATTTGGAGCAGAGTTCCAAACGTGAGTATCACAGCAACCAAAGAGCCAATACAAAATGAGGCTGTTGAAGGTCTTCCCGCCCTCACCACTGGTTTAGCAAGGAATGGGCACTTAGCAACGCTGTCAATCAGATCTGTTGCTAATGCTAAGGAGAGCAACCTCGGGGAAATCTTGATCTACAAACACAATATCCATCCATCCATCCATTTTCTTCCGCTTATCCGGGGCCGGGTCGCGGGGGCAGCAGTCTAAGCAGGGACTCCCAGACTTCCCTCACCCCAGACACGTCCTCCAGCTCCTCCGGTGGGACCCCAAGGCGTTCCCAGTCCAGCCGAGAGACATAGTCCCTCCAGCGTGTCCTGGGTCTTCCCCGGGGCCTCCTCGCGGTGGGGCATGCCCAGAACACCTCCCTAGGGAGGCGTCCAGGAGGCATCCTGAGCAGATGCCCAAGCCACCTCAGCTGGTTCCTCTCGACGTGAAGGAGCAGCAGCTCTACTCCAAGCTCCTCCTGTGTGACTGAGCTCCTCACCCTGTCTCTAAGGGAGCGCCCAGCCACTCTGCGGAGGAAACTCATTTCGGCCGCTTGTATCCGCGATCTTGTCCTTTCGGTCATGACCCAGAGCTCATGACCATAGGTGAGGGTAGGAACGTAGATTGAGGTAAATCGAGAGCTTTGCCTTTCGACTCAGCTCCTTCTTTACCACAACGGATCCGATACAGCGACCGCATCACTGCAGACGCTGCACCGATCCGCCTGTCAATCTCACATGAACAAGACCCCGAGATACATGAACTCCTCCACTTGAGGCAAGGGCTCACCACCCACACAGAGAGGGCAAACCACCTTTTTCCGGTCGAGAACCATGGCGTCAGATTTGGAAGAGCTGATTCTCATCCCAGCCGCTTCACACTCGGCTGCAAACCGCCCCAGTGCCTGCTACAGGTCCTGGCCGGATGAAGCCATCAGGACAACATCATCTGCAAACAGCAGAGATGAGATCCTGTGGTGCACACCACCACAAACACAAAAGTGAAAATAAAAATCCCAGAATTTACGTAAAGGTTAATACAAACATTTTAAGACCAAAATGTCAAGTTTGACAGCAGCAGTTACAGAGAGACAGGCCACACTTTTTCAAAAGAAAGTTAATTGGAGCCAAAGTCGATGGAACCGCAAGCGCACCTGATGGATTCAATATATTACCCATGCTCACTTCCTGTTTGGAATGTGGTGGCTATCAGGCTAGGTGTGTCCAGAGATATTTACAGTCTTTGGGTCTGAGCCAGGATCCTGGTCAGGAGGACCTAGCTGGACCTCTTGAAGCTTTGGTTAAACATAAACTGTTTTTTTTTTTTTGGTGCTTTGAACCCACCTAGACTCAGGTAGAACATGCAAATTTCTCAAAGGGATCCTGAGGGCACAAGGAGGTAAACAAGTCTATTTTGGTAAGAACGTGATGTGTCCTTCAGAGCTTAGACAGAAGAAGCAATGTGTCAGACATCTCACCTCCTCCTGACACCTGCTCCTCCATACACCTCTATACACCTGTGAGAGAAACTACAGGACTAAACCAGGACTGAACCAGGACCGAACCAGGACTGAACCAGGACCGAACCAGGACTAAACCAGGACTGAACCAGGACTAAACCAGGACTAAAACAGGACTGAACCAGGACTAAAGCAGGACTAAACCAGGACTGAACCAGGACTAAACCAGGACCGAACCAGGACTAAAACAGGACTAAACCAGGACTAAGCCAGGACTAAACCAGGACTGAACCAGGACTAAACCAGGATTAAAGCAGGACTAAACCAGGACTAAAGCAGAACTAAACCAGGACTGAACCTAAACTGAACTGAACCAGTAGGACTAAAACAGGACTAAACCACTAAACTGTGACTAAAGGACTAAACATGACTGAACCAGGTCTAAAGAGTACTACACTGTGTCTGAAACAGGACGTCAACCAGGTCTAAAACAGTACTACACTAGGTCTGAACAGGACTCAAACAGGACTATACCAGTTCTGGACCAGGTCTGAAACAGGACCAGGACTAAAGCAGGACTGGACCTTTATAGAATAATCTCCCTTATTAAGCGTGTGGTGTTGCCGTGTTTTTCTCTTAAAGTTCAGATTCGACTCCTCGTCTCTCTCGTCCCTTTGACCTTCTGATTAAATGAGAACATGGTTTTAATTTTATATTTTAATATTTCACAGCTCCCGGGGCCCACCTTTAAAAACGTGACATTTACGCAGCGCCCGATACCTCCAAGAGTTTAATCACATGTCAGCAGAAAGCTCCAACATGTCTGCCCCGGGTTAACGATAGAGAACGTAAGACTCAAAATGTCTGCCCTGGGGTAACTGTACTAAAGGGAAGATACAAAGGTAAGAACATGTCTGCCCTGGGTTCAGTGCAGGAAAAAGATCCAAAATGTCTGCCCTGGGTTAACTAAAGAGAAGAAAAGATCCAAAATGTCTGCCCTGGGTTATCTAAAGAGAAGAAAAGATCCAAAATGTCTGCCCTGGGTTAACTAAAGAGAAGAAACAAGATCCAACATGTCTGCCCTGGGTTAACTAAAGACAAGAAAAGATCCAAAATGTCTGCCCTGGGTTGGCAACATAGACAGTATATATAAATGGGCATCTAAACAGGAAGTTGGCTCCATCGGCTCTGGCTCCAGTTCACTTTCTATGTAAAGACTCTGGCCCCTCCCTCTGTAACTGCTGCCGTCAGACTCGTCATTTTGGTCTTAAAATGTTCCTCTTAACCCGCTCTACACGATCCTGGGGTTTTTATTTCACTGTCTTGTCCCTACATCAAGATATGAACATATATAATATCAGAACAATCCTTCTTTCACCCTTTAGCAATGGGTTTCCTTGACTCAAAGTATCGCAGCAACCAAAGAGCCAATCAGGAGCGAGGCTGTTGAAGGTAACGCCCCTTTCTTCTCGCGCCGCTGGTTTAAAGCAGGGAGAGGGCGCTTAGCAACGATGTCAATCAAACCTGTTGCTGACGTAAGAGGGAGCGACCTTGGGGAAAGAAGGCGCCTGATTGGTCTGTTATTAATCTTGATAGAAATAGTCAAATCAAAGCCCCAGGATCACGTAGAGCGGGTTAATACAAACAGTTTAAGACCAAAATGACGAGTTTGACGGCAGAAGTTAAAGGGAAAGGGGACACCGTAGAGTGACACATTTAAACACCGTCAAGAACATTTTGAACTGACCCGACAATGTAAAGTGAACTGGAGCTGATGGAGGCTGAAGTGCGCCGATCCTCACTTACTCTCTGGAACATGGTGGCTAGCAGGTTAGCTAAGTCCATTTATATGAAGAGTCTGTGTTTAAAAGTAAAAATCGCCGGCCTGGACAGAGACGACGCTCTCTCCAGGCACCAAACGGTTTCATGTTTGGTGAAATTCTGGTTTTATCAGAGGAGTGACGTCCAATCTGTGCTTACAGCCCGTCTGACCTCCACCAACCACACTCACACGTGTCAAGCCTGATGAAGTGTTTGGCTCGAGGAACACAACGGCAGAATAAACCAATGGAAGGTGGGATTGAACCACAAACCTGCAACTGCGTGTGTGACTGGTTTACCATTGCCACTGCCACTTCACCCTGTTTAGTCCTGGTTTAGTCCTGGTTTAGTCCTGGTTTAGTCCTGGTTTAGTCCTGGTTTAGACCTGGTTTAGTCCTGGTTTAGTCCTGGTTTAGTCCTGGTTTAGTCCTGGTTTAGTCCTGGTTTAGTCCTGGTTTAGTCCTGGTTTAGTCCTGGTTTAGACCTGGTTAGTCCTGGTTTAGTCCTGGTTTAGACCTGGTTTAGTCCTGGTTTAGTCCTGGTTTAGTCCTGGTTTAGTCCTGGTTTAGACCTGGTTTAGACCCTGGTTTAGACCTGGTTTAGTCCTGGTTTAGTCCTGGTTTAGTCCTGCTTTAGTTCTGGTTTAGATCTGGTTTAGTCCTGGTTTAGTCCTGTTTTAGACCTGGTTTAGTCCTGGTTTAGTCCTGGTTCAGTCCTGGTTTAGTCCTGGTTTAGTCCTGGTTTAGTTCTGGTTTAGTCCTGGTTTAGACTTGGTTTTGTCCTGGTTTAGTTCTGGTTTAAGCTTGGTTTAGACCTGCTTTAGACCTAGTTTAGTCCTAAATTAGTCCTGGTTTAGTTCTGGTTTAGTCCTGGTTTAGTCCCCAGTTTAGTCCTGGTTTAGTCCTGGTTTAGTCCTGGTTTAGTCCCGGTTTAGTCCTAAATTAGTCCTGGTTTAGTCCTGGTTTAGTCCTGGTTTAGTCCTAAATTAGTCCTGGTTAAGTCCTGGTTTAGTCCTGGTTTAGTCCTAAATTAGTCCTGGTTTAGTCCTGGTTTAGTCCTGGTTTAGTCCTGGTTTAGTCCTGGTTCAGTCCTGGTTTAGTCCCAGTTTGTCGTCTAGTCTTGCTTCATACTCCTTGTTTCATCATAAACATACATATTCTTTCTCCCTCTTTTTCTCCTCCTCCTTTTGTCCTTTTCGCTCCCTCGCTCGCAGCTGTCAATCATCTGTAATGGTCCTGGAGGCGGGGGTCAATCGGGGCGTCTGATTGGTCGAGTGGCGGGGTCAGCGTCGTGTGATTGGTCCATTTACAGGCCTAATGTTTCTTAATGCGCCGTGTTTAAGTTTAATGGAGCACTCATCGCATCAGCATCTCAACATCTGGGGAAAGGATTCAAAATGTCAGAAACAGCTTTAGAAAAAAACAAAAAAAACTAAATATTATGAAAAATATTTAATTATAATGTTGAAAATATAATAAAATGAGTGATTTTTGTTTTAGATTTTTGATTCAGTTAATAAATAGGTCATATTTAAGGCCAAGACTGAAATCTGAACTTTAAACTAACACAAAAATCACATGCATTTCATTATTACTCCATCCTCCTGCAGTGTGTCAGATGCCCTCCCCTCCTCCTGCAGTGTGTCAGATGCCCTCCCGTCCTCCTGCAGTGTGTCAGATGCCCTCCCCTCCTCCTGCAGTGTGTCAGATGCCCTCCCCTCCTCCGGTGCTTGTATAAATACATTGGGATAATGAACGTCTGTAGATGGAGGCTCTTCCTGGTTTGTGAGTGGCTGTTGCCGTGGAAACGTTAATCAAGACGAAAATGATCTGTGTCTGAGGCGTCCCCCACCGAGACGACAAAATGACCAGAGTCCTATCATCTGCCCCAAAGAGAGAGAAGAGAGGGAGCAGAGAGAGAGGGGGGAGAGAGAGAGAGAGAGAGAGAGAAAAAGAGAGGAGAGGGGGGATAGAGAGAAAGGAGGGAGTGAAAGAGAGAGAGGAGGGGCAAAGAGAAAAGAGAGAGACAGAGAGAAAAGAGAGAGGGGGAGAGGACTGCGTGAACGATAGAGGGGAGGAGGGAGGAGAGAGGGGTGGAAGGCTGTTGTTTAGGCTCATAAGTGTCTAAAAACGTCACCGTTATGTTTTATAAGGTAGATTTTCAAAAGCTCAGCGTGTGTTTGAGCATCTGCCCTGGACTCGAGGAAGTGTTTAGCTCAAGGACACAACAGAAGTTTGCACTGTTAAAGCCTGTTTTTTCCTGGATCTGGAAGTGTGTATTAGCATGCTAGTACTTGTTGTTAGCATTACTGTCACGGCAAAACTCCACTCTGGTCTCTGAGGGTTGTGAAAAGTGCTTATAAACTCATCATGGTGAAGAAATAGGATACTCAGAGTGGATTAGGTAAGTGAGGAATCAAACTGCACTGCAAACACTAAAGCCAGACTATGTAACTTTTCCTAGTGGTGGGCCTGCTACCTGCTTGTCTCCATGGAGATGTTATAACATATTCAATTACTCTATTGCTCTAATATAACTTGGAAAACAGGCATTCCTACTGTGAGTGGACTCGCCTCTGCACAGATCTAACATGTAACTTGGTCTGGTTGCTTGTCTCCATGGAGATCAAGAAGTTTATGTCACACTGTGGAATATTCCAGACAAAGCAAAGGCAAATCACTAACTCTCTCTCTCTAATAGCTGCAATAATTTCCATGGAGACAAACAGGTGGGAAAAGTTCCACAGTGCAGCTTTAAAGATGGTCTGGTCGTCCGTGTCCGAGCTGAAGGACAGGAGCGTGTTTCATCCGTCTGTTTGTCAGCTAATACGTGAAATCATTTTGTTCTGAGATAACAAAACTATTTTCTGAAGTCATTTGGAGACAAGAGTTAACTCTGTTTCAGGCGACATTAAAATGAAAATATGATCTTATTTGGAAATGGGAGGTAACCGTAGCAACAACCACACATCTGCCTCATCTGAAATAATGGAGAACTGAGGAGGATCCAAAAAAGATTTAAATTATCTCTGGTTTTCAGTCACACAGAGAAGGGTTAATGTCATTATTCAGATCTCTAAATAAATGAAAAAGCCTTTTTAACATCACTGAAGTTCACTCAACAGGTTTAACTTCAGATCTGAGTGATATGGTCCTGGTTTAGCCCTGGTTTAGCCCTGGTTTAGCCCTGGTTTAGCCCTGGTTTAGTGGTTTAGTCCTGGTTTAGTCCTGGTTTAGTCCTGGTTTAGTCCTGGTTTTTTTAGCCCTGGTTTAGTCCTGGGTTTAGTGGTTTAGCCCTGGTTTAGCCTGGTTTAGTCCTGGTTTTAGCCCTGGTTTAGTCCTGGTTTAGCCCTGGTTTAGCCCTGGTTTAGCCCTGTTTTAGTCCTGGTTTAGTGGTTTAGTCCTGGTTTAGTCCTGGTTTAGTCCTGGTTTTTAGTCCCTGGTTTAGTCCTGGTGGTTTAGCCCTGGTTTAGTCCCTGGTTTAGCCCTGGTTTAGCCCTGGTTTAGTCCCCTGGTTTAGCCCTGGTTTAGTCCTGGTTTAGTCCTGGTTTAGCCCTGGTTTAGCCCTGGTTTAGTCCTGGTTTAGCCCTGGTTTAGTCCTGGTTTAGTCCTGGTTTAGTCCTGGTTTAGTCCTGGTTTAGTCCTGGTTTAGCCCTGGTTTAGCCCTGGTTTAGTTCTGATTTAGTCCTGGTTTAGTCCTGGTTTAGCCCTGCTTTAGCCCTGGTTTAGTCCTGTTTTAGCCCTGGTTTAGTCCTGGTTTAGTCCTGGTTTAGCCCTGCTTTAGCCCTGGTTTAGTCCTGGTTTAGTCCTGTTTAGTCCTGGTTTTAGCCCTGCTTTAGCCCTGGTTTAGTCCTGGTTTAGTCCTGGTTTAGTCCTGGTTTCCTGGTTTAGTCCTGGTTTAGTCCTGCTTAAGCCCTGGTTCAGTGATGTTTTAGTCCTGCTTTAGTCCCAGTTTAGACCCCTATGAGCCCCTGTGGTCTGGACTCTAGACACGCGCCGGACATCGATCGCCTCAGTGGAGCGTCAGAAAATAACTCTGCAGGAACCAAATAAACCAAACCTTTAAAAACAGAAAAAGAAAATCAATGTTTAAGAGGAAAATATATTATTCAAGAGGTCCATTATCCCAGGGAGGGCATCTGACACAATCTGACACACGGGGAGGACATGTGACACACTCTGCAACATGGGGATACGGGAGGATGGGAGGCCATCTGACACACTGCGGCCGTGGGAAAGTGGTGGTGCTGATGCTGCACTGCCAAACTAGCTGGAGGCGTTACTACGGCAACAAACCCATCAGCGACATCATCCTCTCATCTGCTCCCCATCAACACGGCCTCCAGTCTGACAGGAACACAGACCACAAAGAGACCGGGTTTAGACCGGGTTTAGACTGGGTTTAGACCGGGTTTAAACCAGGTTTAGACCGGGTTTAGACCGGGTTTAGACCGGGTTTAGACCGGGTTTAGACCGGGTTTAGACCGGGACCGGTTCAGGCTGGATTTAAACCAGGTTTAAGACCTGGTTGAGATTGTGTTTAGACCTGGTTTAAAGCGGGTTTAGACCGGGTTTAGACCGGGTTTAGACCGGGTTTAGACCGGGTTTAGACCAGGTTTAGACCGGGTTCAGGCTGGATTTAAACCAGGTTTAAGACCTGGTTGAGATTGTGTTTAGACCTGGTTTAAAGCGGGTTTAGACCGGGTTTAGACCAGGTTTAGACCGGGTTTAGACCAGGTTTAGACCTAGCGCTGTAGGTGTTCGTTCGTTCAGTCTTTGAATGGGTCGAGGGAGTCTTAAACCCACCACACACTACAGGTTTCAGTCTTAAACGATTTCAAATGTGCGACTACATAGACCATGAACTACATGGACCATGATCCTTTGCTCCATTTCAGCGCAGACTACTTGAAGCGCATTCTGCAAATTAGACTTTTCAGATCTTTAACCCTGTTCTCATCGTTTCTTCTCATTGAGCCTCTGAAGTTGTATCTGGAGTGATTCATGTTTAGGTAATCTTTAATCTCTTATTTTCAACACGCCATTTTGTTGGCCTCTTCAGAATATCACAATAAATCTGGTTCTGGAAACACTTTTTTCCATTCATTTTTCCCATAGATTTTTCAAAAAATTCAAAGATGTTTTATACAGTTTATGAAGTTTCAGAAACAGATTTGAAATGAAAGTACAGTCTTGTGTCATTAGTTCCACAGAGCTGACTAACCCAGAGCTTATAAACTGTTAACTTTTACATGTACAAAATGAGCGGAACTCCTGGGCCCGGGGCTGGGCTCTGCAGGGGCCCCGTGTTCAGCTCCACATTGAGGTTATACAGTGAGATTCTGACTGAGGCAGAGCTCTGGACAGAACAACAGACCAAATGTGTTTCTTTGATTTTCATCGTCTCATGTGTCTGTGGAGCTGCTGTTTTCATCACAATAATGATCTGCTCAAACACAAACTCATCATGTTCTTTAAGAGAGAGGCTCTGCTCCACACTGTGTATCAGGGACACAGAGAGGCACATTTGGACTTTTTCATGAGAATCTAGTGCAGCTAATGATCAATAAGCTCTACCCATATTTTTGGGCCGATTTGGACTATTTTAAAATTCTGTCATTTTAGTGTAGGACAAACTCCCTTTTACCTTAAACCTTCAGCAGAGCAGTGTCATGTTTGGAGGAGTTATCTCTGTGTACTCCTCATGTGTACTCCTCATGCGTACTCCTCACGCGTACTCCTCATGCGTACTCCTCATGCGTACTCCTCATGCGTACTCCTCATGCGTACTCCTCATGCGTACTCCTCATGCGTACTCTTCATGCGTACTCTTCATGCGTACTCCTCATGCGTACTCCTCATGTGTACTCTTCATGCACCGTACTCCTCATGCGTAAGATTCATGCGTACTCCTCATGCGTACTCTTCATGCGTACTCCTCAGGCGTCGTCAGTGTCCTGTGTCCACTCCTCATGCTGTACTCCTCATGCGTACTCCTCCAAATGCGTACTCCTGGATCATGCGTACTCTTCATGCGTACTCTTCATGCGTACTCCTCATGCGTACTCTTCATGCGTACTCTTCATGCGTACTCTTCATGCGTACTCTTCATGCGTACTCCTCACGCGTACTCCTCACGCGTACTCTTCATGCGTACTCCTCATGTGTACTCTTCATGTGTACTCTTCATGTGTACTCCTCATGTGTACTCTTCATGTGTACTCTTTATGTGTACTCTTCAGGCACCGATCAGATAAAACTAAATATCAGCCTGTGCTGAAGATTTAAGTGCAAATATCGGCCGGATGTATCAAACGTATCCAAGCGATATATCGATGTGTGTCTCCTCAGTGATAAATGTCGGCAGTGTCCCTGTGTCCACTCCACACCGGGCTCAGACTGTTCACTTCATTTTCTTGTCAGGCACAAACCAAATATTCATTTTCTGGATCTGTTTGGTCTGTTAGCATACAGGCTTTGTTAGCATACAGACTTTGTTAGCATACAGACTTTGTTAGCATCCAGGCTTTGTTAGCATGCAGGCTTTGTTAGCATACAGGCTTTGTTAGCATGCAGGCTTTGTTAGTATACAGGCTTTGTTAGTATACAGACTTTGTTAGCATACAGACTTTGTTAGCATCCAGGCTTTGTTAGCATGCAGGCTTTGTTAGCATACAGGCTTTGTTAGCATGCAGGCTTTGTTAGCATACAGGCTTTGTTAGCATACAGACTTTGTTAGCATAGAGGCTTTGTTAGCATACAGGCTTTGTTAGTATACAGACTTTGTTAGCATACAGACTTTGTTAGCATAGAGGCTTTGTTGGCATACAGGCTTTGTTAGCATACAGGCTTTGTTAGTATACAGACTTTGTTAGTATACAGGCTTTGTTAGCATACAGGCTTTGTTAGTATACAGACTTTGTTAGCATACAGGCTTTGTTAGCATACAGACTTTGTTAGCATACAGGCTTTGTTAGCATCCAGGCTTTGTTAGCATGCAGGCTTTGTTAGCATACAGGCTTTGTTAGCATACAGACTTGTTAGCATACAGAGTTAGCTTTGTTAGCATACAGCTTTGTTAGTATACAGACTTTGTTAGCATACAGACTTTGTTTGTTAGCATACAGGCTGTTAGCATGGCATACAGGCTTTGTTAGCATACAGGCTTTGTTAGCATACAGACTTTGTTAGCATACAGGCTTTGTTAGCATACAGGCTTTGTTAGCATACAGGCTTTGTTAGCATACAGGCTTTGTTAGCATACAGACTTTGTTAGCATACAGGCTTTGTTAGCATCCAGGCTTTGTTAGCATGCAGGCTTTGTTAGCATACAGGCTTTGTTAGCATGCAGGCTTTGTTAGCATACAGGCTTTGTTAGCATAGACTTGTGGAAACGGTCCACTCTGCACTGAAACATGTTTTATATGTGGATCCACCTCTGTCGAGCTCTGTGGGATTGTGGCACTTCTCAGGCTGTTCCCATCATGGTCACATAAGGATCATGGCCTTAAAGCAGCATTTACACTCACCAAACTTTACAAGACTAAACTTAACAAGATTTTCATGAATCGTACTGAGGGATTTTTATATGTAAATCCAAGTCTGATTCATTCAAGTTTTAACTCTAAAAATGAGGCCAAATTTGAATTTGAAGGCATTTTTTCAGTTAGATCTAGTTTTCTGAAATACTAAATAATAATATTATATATTTATTGTTAATTTCTTATTTTAAGTGTCTAATATGACACAATAAGAAGCAAGAAATTCAGACCTGGCTCCATCTGTTTTTGAACCTCAAATATGGCGCATTTGATCCATTTTTATTATTAAAATGCCTTATTTTAAATGAAAACCTTACATAATGAAACACATTTGTCTCTTACATTAGTTTCTCACATTTAGATTCGGTGTGTGGAGCTTTTACAGGATAAAATGTCATGACCTTTGACCCTTGTATACATTGGTGACTTTGGCTCATGAAGCTCCAAAGGCCATGACGTCATCGATCAGTATCGAGCTGAAAAAGCCAGATTCCTCATTTGCATGCGTCCATCCACATGGATGTGTCACATGTTTGTGATTTATCATGGTCATATTTTGTGCCATATTATGTGTCATTATGGTTTACTATCAGACATATTACTGATCGTGATTCTGTGGTAATGGTATATCAGACAGTTTACAGGTCATATTCTGTGTCAGATTAGCGGCCATATATTAGACAGATTACAGGTCATATTTTGTGTGAGATTAGCAGTCAGATATTAGACAGATTACTGGCCATATATTCTGTATGAGATTAAGGTAATATTTCAGACAGTTTACTGATCAAATTCTGTGTCAGATTATGGTTATATATCCAACAGATTACTTGATCATATTTTATGTCAGATTATGGTCATATATCAAACAGATTACTGGTCATATTCTGTGTGAGATTATGGTTATATATTAGACAGATTATCGGTCATATTTTGTGTCAGATTATGGTTACATATCAAAGGGATTACAGGTCATATTTTGTGTCAGATAGGGGTCATATATTAGACAGATTGCTGGTCATATTGTGGTCACATTAACGGCAATATATTAGACAGATTACAGGTCATATTGTGTGTCAGATTAGAGGAGATATATTAGACAAATTACTGGTCATATTCTATGTCAGATTATAGTTATACATCAAACAGATTAATGGTCATATTCTGTGTTAGATTAGCAGTCACATATTAGCAGATTACTGGCCATATTCTGTGTCAGATTATGGTTATACATCAAACAGATTACTGGTCATATTCTGTGTTAGATTAGCAGTCACATATATTAGCAGATTACTGGCCATATTCTGTGTCAGATTAAGGTATATATCAGACAGATTACTGGTCAAATTCTGTGTCAGATTATGGTTATATATCCAAAACATTATTACTGGTCATATTCTATGTCAGATTATGGCTATATATGGTTACATCTGACAGATTACTGGTCATATTCTGTGTCAGATTATGGTTATATATCAGACAGATTACTGGTCATATTCTGTGTCAGATTATGTTTATATATCAAACAGATTACCGGGTCATATTTTATGTCAGATTATGGCTATATAATATATTAGACAGATTACTGGTCATATTCTGTGTCAGATTAGAGGTCATATATCAGACAGATTACTGGTCATATTCTATGTCAGATTATGGTTATATATCAGACAGATTACTGGTCATATTCTGTGTCAGATTATGGTTATATATCAGACAGATTACTGGTCATATTCTGTGTCAGATTAGCGGCTCGTTAGCGTCTCGTTGCGCGCCGCCCGGGGAGAGTTTAATTGCAGATTGTGGTTGTGTTTTTGTTTGTGTGTGCTGCGTGCGTCTCCTCGCTCCCCGCGCGGCGCCGCAAAAATAACCAAATACAACAAAATACAGGGCGAAAATACACCACCAAAATACACGAAAATACACAGAAATACAGAGAAATACACAGAAATACAGAGAGGCAGAGGGACAGAGGGAGGAGGAGGAAAACAGAAAGAGAGGGAGGGAGAGGCAGAGAGGGAGGAGAGGGGTGAGAAAGAAGAGAAAAGGAGAGAGGGGAGAGATGGAGAGAAAGAACCGGGAGAGAGAGGGAGAGGCAGAAGAATAAAGAAAAAGAGAGAGGAGGAGGGAGAGAGAAAGAGAGAGCGAGGGAAGACAGCGGGGGAGAGGCAGAGGAACGAGGAGAGAGGGAAAGAGAGGAGGGGCAGAGGAGAGAGTCGGGAGAGGGGAGGCGAAGGGCAGCAGTGACACCTACAGGCGGTCTGTGGAACTGACGCGCGCAGACACATCACGGCAGAGGCCCGGGCCGAGCTGAGGAAATGTAAAGACAATAAAACTAATATGAAACACGGATGTGAGCGGGGGGGGGAGGCACGTGGGTAAGATTTCGTTTTTAAACTCCTTATACGTGACCTTTGCGTGACCCTAGACACAAGGTAAACGTGTTCAAATCAGATACAGCCTTTACTGAGAACAACTGTAATGCTGATTTAATTAACTCTTAACTCTCATGTATTTATGTTATAATTATGTTTTGATTCAAGACAATTATATAATCGAAAAGCAGAATGAGCCTCACGTGACGCTCTCATTTGGGTTGCCAGATCCAGTGGTGAAATGCAGCTGGTTTAAATCTTTCGATCTGAACGGTCACTGTCTGGATTAAGTCTATTTCTAACAGCAATAATCCAACAATAGTGAAGGTTTTACAGACACATAAATGACAGTTTTATGTGTGTGTGGATGGAAAACAACACACAACACAAATTTCACATCAGACGCCATGGAGACGGGGCAGGGGCTGGAGGAGCTGGGCCATTCAGACTTTTAATTCAGATTTTCAAATAAATTCTAATCTGTAGGTTATACTGTGTCGTGCGCCGCTGTGGGCCGAGCTCGTCCGGTCTGTGCTACACACACAGACATGGCAGCAGTGGAGCCGTCGCACACACAGGGAGGGCCTTTTCAGAGCCCCCGGGTGGGATATAGTTCTCAGATGATAAAAACAGCATTTTAGAAAGCCACGGATTTGCTTTTCCAAGGTTTCGAGGACATGATTTGGCCTAAGACTTCAGGACTTCAGACGCCATGATGGAATATTACACAGGGAGAACATGCAAACCCCAACTAAACACATCTTTAATATTGTGTAGCTAAATAAAAGCAGGATTCTGATGCCGGCTCTCAGTACTAAAGCAGAAAAGACAAAACACACATTTGATTTGAAAGTCGTTTATTTGAAGATGACGCCGGAATGTTTCAAGTTTGAGCGGCACAGAGCGCTTCAGCCGACCACCAAAATGTTCAACCATTTTTTACTATTTCCATTTTATTTTCAGAAAGACAAAACGTGACAGTTTCACAGTTCTGGACGTTTGAACAGTGGGCTGGATGCAACAGAAGTTATTCACATTTACTCTAAAATGTTTCACGTATTTTATAAACGTTTAATAAAAATTTGAACTTATTTTAACAGAAGTCTTATGCACTGACATGATTTTACAGATTTTTATTTAAAGAGGGGGTGTTTGACTTCTCTGGGGTATTAGCTGTAACACATAACATATTTAGATCATCATGTTTCCTTTTATTGGTTTGAAAATGCAAAGGAGAGAGTCTATCCTCCCTTTGCTCTCTGTGCTAAGTCCCTCCCCCTTCAGAGCGCCATCACAACACAATCAGCTGCATCTCACTAATGAAATCATGTTTTATATGTTTATGGTGATGTAGGCTTGTGGGCGGAGCCTTGTACAGACTCGTACTACTAACCATAAGGAGAGTTTGAATAGGGTCCCAAAAAGATCGCTAGATTACTCAAACATGCCTTGATGACATCTGAAACTTCTTCACCCATGTTTTAAATGTTGTTGCATGTTTCGATTTTGACTTAAGAACATGGGAAAAAACCTTAAAAAAAAAATCTATTTTACATAATACCCCTGCTTTAAGTTTAACACATTGTTCAAACCGTCTCAGAATCGTGGCCCCATTTTGATCAGTGACATAAACATGGAGACTTTGGACACTTTGGTCCTGAAGAATGATGCCACAGTACCACACGTCACCAGCAGGTGGAGTCAGGAGACACATGTTTTCTTAAAGCTCGGCTTCTTCGAAAAACACGGAATAATTCTGTAGTTTACACGTTGTCACAAAACTGTAAAATGTTCAGAAGAAATAAAAGTCAAATCTTAAAGGGTCAAAATCATGAAATTCACAAAAATACATTCTGGTACAACTGTGTTCAAAATGTGATTTTCAAATACATTCAAATACTTGGGATTAAGTCATTGTAATGTGTTTATAACAAGGACCAAACGAGGACTAAACCAGGACTAAACCCGGACTAAACAGGGACTCACATGTATGTACTACATAGTGATTAATCAGTGTAAATAAATATGTATTTAGTATATTTCATAAAATATGAATAATTTGTAAATATTAATGAAAACACTACTGTACAAAAAGGACTAAACCAGGACCGAACCAGGATTAAACCAGGATTAAACCAGGATTAAACCAGGACTAAACCGGGACTAAACCAGGACCGAACCGGGACTAAACCAGGAGTAAAGCAGGACTAAACCAGGATTAAACCAGGATTAAACCAGGACTAAACCAGGATTAAACCAGGACTAAACCGGGACTAAAACAGGACTAAACCAGGATTAAACCAGGACTGAACCAGGGCTGAACCAGGATTAAACCAGGACTAAAACAGGAATGGACCAGGACTGAACTGGGACTTCAAAACGAGGCACGAGACGTGAACAGCCCTTATTTAGAATTATGGCAAAATTATTTTCAATAAACCCAAAAATACACAAAATCTTTGCTAAAAATGGGTCAAACACACGTGCACAGGTGGAGTGTCCACACACACAGACACACGCGCACACACACACACACACACACACACAGACACACACACACACACACACACAGACACACACACTCACACACACAGACACACACACAGACACACACACACAGACACACACAGAGACACACACACACACACAGACACACAGACACACACACACACACAGACACACACACAAACACACACACACACACACACACAGAGACACACACAGACACACACACACACACACTTGTTCAGGTGAAGTCTTTAAATTTCTTTTCTGGTGCTAAAATTTTGCGTATTTTTGTCAAATTTATTCCAGTAAATGAGCCGTGTCGTGTCCCTTATATTCACAAATCACAAACACATGATTATTTTTGATCATTTTTGGCATATTTTCAGAATAATTTGAGACATTTGAAGCAGATGTTGACATAGACGTACTGTAGCGATGGTTTGTAGCCTGGTGAACCTCACATCTTTTCATTATATTCCACAGAATCAGTCTGGTGCTGATCGAGCACAGTGTGAACCAGTCAGAGAAATGTGACGTGACTCTTCATAATTGTAAAAGCAAAAGTTCATTTCCTGTTGAGTGGTTTGGTATCACAGACTGTAAATGTAAATGAGCATAACCTGCCCGTCACTGTGATACAAACAGGAGGTGATCATGGCTCCCGCTCCATCGACTGTGGCTCCTCGCTCTGTAACCGCTTCTGTCAGACTCGTCCTTTTAGTGTTAAGATTTTCATATTAACCCACCTACGAGATCCTGGGGTTTTTATTTCACTATTTTGTCCCTGAATCAAGACATCAACATTAATAACAGACCAATCAGGCGCCTTCTTTCAGTTCAGTTCAATACATTTTTGTAAAGCTCAGAATCACTTCAGCCGTCGCCTCTTAGGGCTGAACAAGATCATGGATTTAACCAACAATGAAACACAATAATAAAAGACAAGACGATTAACCAACAGAAAACAAGCACATTTTTCCCCCAAGGTCACTTCTGCTAGTGTTAGCAACAGGTTTGATTGACAGCGTTGCTAAGCACTTGCTCCCTGCTAAACCACAGGGTGTTACCTTCATCACCCTCGCTCCTGATTGGCTCTTTGGTTGCTATGATACTCGCGGTCTGAATTCTAAATATGGAACTGAGCTCCAAATTAACCCCTACAACTCCCAGAGAGTCGAACGCTGTGGGTGACTCACTCACTTAGTCCCCTTCTTTATACAGTCTGTCGCTCTGTGTTCACAGACTGCAGATGCGGTTTGGGACTTGCATGGGTCCCACAAGAGTTAGAGAGTCATTAAAATCAATTAATCTGTTATTAATGTTCATATCTTGATTTAGGGACACGATAGTGAAATAAAAACCCAGGATCATGTAGGGTTAATACAAACATATAAAATGACGAGTTTGACAGCAGCAGTTACAGAGAGAGGGACCATAGTTTTTCAATGGAAAGTGAATTGGAGCCAGAGCTGATGGAGCCGGAAGTGCAGCCATGCTCACGTCCTGTTTGAAATGGAACCTAGCAGGTTATCGATGTTCATTTATATATACAGACAATGGTTATGGGTCAAGCAGTGGACTCACATGAGGAGAAAACTTATATATATGGACACTTCTTATGCTTATAAAGGAGTGTATGTGGTGCATTCAACATAGCCGTGTGTGCAAAAAACGAAGTACACCGATCTCCACTGAAACGCTGGAAATGCAAGTTTGTCAACCCGCAAAGGTGCATGAAATGGGACAGACCTTGTCGTGCTTAAGTTAAGTAAGTGTCCTTCAAATGCAGCCGAGTGTGCAAACAACGAAGTGTGCAACTGATGAAGTTTGCAACCGACAAAGTGTGCAACCGACGAGGTGTGCAACCGACGAGGTGTGCAACCGACAAAGTGTGCAACCGCCGAAGTGTACAACCGCCGAGGTGTACAACTGGCGAAGTGTACAACCGACGGGGTGTGCATCCGACGGAGAGTGCAACCGCCGAAGTGTGCAACCGACAAAGTTTTGACCGCATTTTTTGGACCCACTGATGACCTCAGCCTCCAACCCAGCTCCCAACACCCAGACTTTGTATTCTCTTTGAAGAATACAAAGTCTGGGTGTTCATTTTTTCAGTCCCGTGTCTGCATCTTTAGACCCATCAATCATTACGACAGATTGTTGTGCACACACCCAGAGGAAACCTATCCTCTACAGAGCACCCCCTTGAGAATTTCCTGGAGTTTCCTGTGTAGAATATGACGAGACAAACGTGAGATTAACCAGACTAACAAGCTAAAGAGGCTAATGAGGCTAACAAGCTAATGATGCTAAAGGCTCAGAGCAGAAAAAACCAAACAGTGGAGATAAGAGTCTGATTGTCTGATGAAGAAACAGACCCTCAGAGGAACAAAACCAACAGAAACATAAATATACACTCTGTTTATCCTCTGCAGAGCGCCAACTACAGGCCAGAGTCAGAACTGCTCATTTAAGGTCCCTATACCGGATTTTTCTTCCTATTTGATTAAAACGTGTCTTGCTCCAGTACAGATAAATTGTATAAGCACCTCTGGAGGTCAAAATAAGTCTGCTGCGTATTGTCTGCATCTAATTAAACAGCACTTTTTTGTCTGATAATCAGGAAGTACACATTAGCCTGCTAGTGTCAAAAGTCCGCTCTGGTCTCTGAAAGTTGGGAAAAGTGCTTATAAATTCATCATGGTGAATAATTAGGATGCTCAGAATGATTAAGGTAAGTGAGGAATAACTTTGGACGCTGCAAACTGTTTAAAATGAACTAGTTCGGTGTTTCATCTTTTTAAGTCAAAATCAGGTAGAGCGACTGCTGCTAAGATTGTCCTCTGCATTTGACCCATCCAGAGAGACTCTGGAGCCAGGATCCTGGTCTGGGTTTTGTTGGTTTGTGTCCTCAGAGAGTCCTGAGTCTTATACCTTGAGTGACTTATACAGTTAAAAACCTAAAACTCTAAATGCTACTTTTAAATAAAATAAAACTAAATCTCTCACAATCGTAAGTATTAGCATTAGCATTAGCGTCACAGTTCGCTGACTTTCTCGCTCAGCGTCTCCAGCTCCTCGTCAACCTCCGAGTACCGCTCAGGTCCATCGCCGTGGAGACTGCCTCCGCCCCGCCCGTCGCCGTGGAGACCGTTGAGCTGCGCGTGATGCAGCCAGCGCATGTCGTCGCTCTCGTGGGTGATGTAGCGCTCGTTCATACGCATCTCCAGACCCCGCAAGTCCAACCACATCTGGTAATCCTACAGGGACGAGAGGAGACCGTAAACAAGCGCACCCTAAATATGTGATAATCCTTCAAGAGCACACAGAGACTAAATAATAATAATAATACATTTTATTTGAAAGCGCCTTTCAAGACACACAAGGACACTGTACAAGACAAAGTAAAAAAAGACACATATTTACAGAATAAAACAGATACGAAACTGGATGATGGTGAGAGAGATTATCCAGAGCCGGGTGATGAGACGAGCAGAGGCGACAGAGAGCTGGAAAGAGGAAGAGGAGTGGAGGAAGCGAGAGGGAATGGAGATGTGGAGGAGGTCAGAGATGTAAGGTGGGGCCAGGTTATGGAGAGCTTTGAAGGTGGTGAGGAGGATTTTGAAGTGGATCCTGTTTTATGGGAAGCCAGTGTAGTTCTTGGAGGATGGGGGTGATGTGGTGAGAAGATGGGGTCCCGGTGATGATGCGGGCTGTTTTGGAGAAGCTGGAGGGATTTGTTGGGGAGACCATAGACGAGGGAGTTACGGTAATCAATCCGGGAGGTGACGAGACTGTGAAGAAGTATGGCAGAGGTGTGAGGAGTGAGAGAGGGACGGAGACGAGAGATGTTGCGGAGGTGAAATCAGGCAGAGCGGGTGATGTTACTGATGTGGGAGTGGAAAGAAAGTGTGCTGTCGAGGATGACACCCAGACTCTTGACCTGAGGGGAAGGAAGGACAGTGGAATCATGGATGGAGATGGAGAAGCTGTTGGATTTGGAGATAGTAGAGGGGGTGCCTACTAGGAGGACTTCGGAAGGAAGGTTTGGTGGAGATGTAGAGCTGGGTGTCATCCGTGTAACAGTGAAAGTGAATATTGTGTTTACGGAACAGAAGACCAAGGGGAGAATGTAGATGATGAAGAGAAGGGGACCTAGGACAGAGCCTTGGGGAACACCAGAAGAGACAGGGAGAGTGTTGGATTTGTAAGATTTGAGATGAATGAATTGACTACGATCATGAGAGATATGAGGTGAACCAGGAGAGAGGAGTGTGGGAAATACCTATGGATTGAAGTCTGTGAATGTTAAATCAAGGAGGATGAGAATAGAGAGTAAACCGGAGTCAGAGGCTAGAAGGAGGTCATTGGTGATTCTAAGAAGTGCTGTTTCTGTGCTATGGAGTGGGCGAAAACCGGATTGAAACTGTTCATAGACGTTTTTAGTGGCAAGATGGGTGTGGAGTTGAGAAGCGACAGTTTTAGTAAATGAAGCACACCCATAGCCCAAAACATGTGGTAATCCTGCAGGGACAAGAGGAAACTATGAACAAGCGCACCCCGAGCATGTGATAATCCTGTAAGAGCAAGGGACAAGAGAGACATAAAACAAACACACCCTAAACATGCTGAAGTACTGCAACAACAAGAAGAAACTAAAACAAATGCACCCTAAACATGTGACAGTCAGGGAACAAGAACCTTAAAACAAACGCACCCTAATCATTTAATAAACAGGATTGGAAAAAGTATAGTAACAAATGTGTAAACAAAAGAACATAACCTGAGAAACCAAAAACAACAGGTTTAACAGATTACAAGTTTTGTGTCTCATGTCTGGTCATGTAGGTCTATTAAAACGAGAGACAAACTTAGGGACATATAACACCACACTAAAATGCCCCAAATTAAACACGAGTCACATAACCCTACAAACAGAATTAAGTGACAAAACAACAAGACACACAAAACAGAACTAAACTAGTGTCTCACACACACAGAGTTAGACACAGAAGCTGAAGGTGAGCCGAATCTCCTGAAAGAGGGGAGGAGCTGCAGGTGAGACACAGGATTGGACAGGCAGGAAAACAGTTCTCCAGTCAGCAGCGAGGGCTCACACAGCCAGGAGTCAATGACACAAAGGGACAGAGTCACACACAAACAAAACATAAGACATATACTAAAAGAGAAAGAGCATAAGGCCTGGAGCTGTAACAGTGATAATCCTGCTGTGAAGAAGAGCCTCTGCCCCATCTCTGCCTCACCCTCTGTCCCAGCTCTGCCCAGCTCTGCCTCACCCCCTGTCCCAGCTCTGCCTCACCCCCTGTCCCAGCTCTGCCTCTGTCTCTGCCTCTGTCTCTGTTTCTGCTTCTGCTTCGACTCTCTGTCTGCTTCTTCCTCTGCCCTGACTCTGCCTGAGGCTGGAGGGGAGTGCCTGGTGGAGGTGAGTACTTGATGTAAGGGAGTGCCTAATGGAGGAGAGTACCTAATGGACCGAAGTGCCTAATGGAGGCAAAAACCTGATGGACAGAGTGCCTGATAGACGGAGTACCTGTTGGACGGGAGTGCCTGATGAAGGGGAGTGCCTGATAGAAGGAATGCCTGATGGAGGGAGTGGCTGATGGAGGGAATGCCTGATGGACAGAGAGTGCCTGAAGGACGGAGTGCCTGATAGAGGGGAGTACTCGATGTAGGGGAGTGGGAGGGGGAGAGGGAGGGAGTACCTCAGTGTAGGGAGTACCTGGAGCCAGGGGTGGCTGAGGGTCTTGTCGACGCTGTACCTCTTCCTCATCTTCACCTGCAGCAGGTTTGAGATCAGGTCGATGGCTGAAACACAAAACAGAATGAGACAAACTTCAGACCATGTTTCACTCGACATGTTTCGCTCGACATGTTTCGCTCGACACGTTTCGCTCGACACGTTTCGCTCGACACGTTTCGCTCGACACGTTTCGCTCGACACGTTTCGCTCGACATGTTTCACTCGACATGTTTCTCACGACATATTTCGCACGACATGTTTCTCTCGACATGTTTCACTCGACATGTTTCACTCGACATGTTTCTCTCGACATGTATCGCTCGACACGTTTCGCTCGACATGTTTCTCTCGACATGGTTCTCTCGTCATGTTTCACTCGACTAATGTGAAGTAAAGTGATGGAGCGTTCAGGGATGTGGGACTTTACAACTTCACAACAACTCCAAATAATAAAGAAATGACTCCTGAGTTCTTCTCTTAAACTGAAAACACTCTGTTCCACCTTGTGATGTCATCATGTGGTAATACAGGAAGTGCTCCACTGTGTTTTTAAACTCCATACACCTTCACTAGAATCATTTGGATCAATTCAGTGCTGGAATAGCCAATCTCTAGTGAACTAAAAGTAAAAGGAGCTGTTAAGTTGAAAACTACAAACTACCTTCATGACATCACAAGGTGGAACAGAGCATTTTGAACTTTGGAGACTAGTAATAAAGTGTTACTCAAACATATGTGAATGAAACAAAACACAACTCCAGGTATGTTTTTGAGGAGGGAACAGTATTATAGCGTGTGTTAAAGCTTGCAAGAGTCAGTTTTGTGCAACGCAGGACCTTGAGAGGGGAGAGAGAGTGTATTCATGTGAATGTCCTTAGATCTGATTGTTCAAAGGCAAATTAAGCAGGCTATGATTGGACAAACAGGATGAGTTTGTATTTCAGCTTAACTTCTCTGACAAATTGTAGTTTTCACCCTTTCTTTCCTCGCTGCTCTCTGATTGGCTGCCCCCCCGCCCTCTCCGGCACAGCGCCCCCTGCAGCGCGAGGCCAGGAGAGGTTAATGAGCAAAGCTAACATGAGTGTAGCGTTAGCGAAGGGTCAGTGCGTTTGTGCTTTAGAGAGAGGCCCTGAGTTATACACATGACTGCACCCAGAGAGGAGGAGGAGGAGGAGGGAGGAGGAGGAGGGAGGAGGAGAGAGGGAGGGGAGGGTGGGAAGAAAGGGAGGGAGAAGAAAGGAGAGGGGGGAGAGACAGGGAAGGATGGAAGGAGAGGAGCTGGGAGGAGGCAGGGGAGAGAGGAGGACGAAGAGAGGAGAAGAGAGAGAGGGAGGAAAGCTAAAAAAAATGTAGAAGAGAGGAAGGAGAGGTGAGGGGGAGAAGGGGAGAGGGAGAGATAGGGAGAGGGAGGGCGGGAGGCAGAAGAAAGAGGGGAAAGCCATCTGGTCAATGAAAAGGAGGGACAGAGAGATAAGTGTCTAGGAAGAGGGAGCAGGGGAGGAAGAGAGAGGGAGAGAAGAGAGAGGAGAGGAGAGAGGAAGGAGGAGGAGGGGGGAAGTGTCTGGGGAGGGGAGGACCATTCCTCCTGCTCACACGGCGTCTCAAAGAACTCGGGTCAAAACAGAGCTGTCAAACTTCACAAGTCCTCAACGAAAATACCATTTAGGAGTACCTCACTGTGCCCTGTTTCTTTTCCCTCCTTCTCTCCCTCCCCCTCCCCTCGCTCTCGCCCTCTCTCTCATTCCCTTCCCCCTCCCTCTCCTCCTATCTCTACCCTCTTCTTTTCTTCCATCCTTCCCTCCCTCTCCTTCTCTCTCTCCTTCCCTTTTCCTCCTCTCTTCTCTCTCTTCACTCTCCCTCTATCTCTACCCTCTTCTTTCCTTCCATCCTTCCCACCTTCTCTCTCTCCCTCCCTTTTCTTCTTCTCTTCTCCCTCTTCACTCTCCCCGTATCTCTACCCTCTTCTTTTCTTCCATCCTTCCCTTCCTCTCCTTCTCTGTCTCTTTTCCTCCTCTCTTCTCTCTCTTCACTCTCCCTCTATCTCTACCCTCTTCTTTTCTTCCATTCTTCCCTCCTTCTCTCTCCCTCCCTTTTCCTCTTCTCTTCTCCCTCTTCACTCTCCCCCTATCTCTACCCTCTTCTCTCCTTGTATCCTTCCTTCCCTCCCTCTCTCTCTCCCTCCTTTTTCCTCCTCCCTTCTCCCTTTTCACTCCCCCATCTCTACCCTATTTTCTCCTTCTTTCCTTTCCCTCCCTCCCTGCCTCTGTTCCCCTCTCCCTTCTTTTAATTTCTCTCCCGCTTTCTCCCTCTCTTTTTCACCACCCCTTCTCTCACTCATCCCTCTCTCTGTCTCTTCCTTCCCTTTTCTCCCTCCCCTCCTTAATTCTGTCCTCTTCTCTCCTGCCTTCCTTCCTTTCCACTCCATCCCTCACTCTCCTCTTTCTTCTCCTCTCTTCCTCCTTGTTTCTCTCCCTCTTTCTTCTGCTCTCTCACCCTCCTCCTCTCCTTCCATCTTTCTCTCCCTCTCTGGTTCATTATGTGCAGCTAGGTACTCCCTCTCAGTACCAGCGGTGTGGGCGGGAAGGGGTGTTACCTTCAACAGCCTCGCTCCTGATTGGCTCTTTGGTTGCTATGATACTCGCGGTTGGAATTCCTAATATGGAACTTGGCTCTGAATTAGCCGTTATAACTGCTAGCCTCGATGAGCTTTATTTGGAGCTGAACGCTGTGGGTGACGTCACACTCCCTTCGTTCACTTTTTTACAGAGTCTGTGGGAGCACCTCTCTGGGGGAGTACCTTCTTGGGAGACCTTCTTCCAGGGGTGTGGGGGGTACATGAAGGCGGCGTTCTGGATCTGGTCGTTGATGTCCTCATCTTCATTAAAAGGAAACGTTCCACTCAGGCTGAAGCAACAGGAGAAAAACTATTAAAGAACTCAAAATGCTCCTTGTTTAATCCTGGTTTAGTCCTGGTTTAGTCCTGGTTTAGTCCTGGTTTAGTCCTGGTTTAGACCTGGTTTAGACCTGGTTTAGACCTGGTTTAGACCTGGTTTAGACCTGGTTTAGACCTGGTTTAGACCTGGTTTAGACCTGGTTTAGTCCTGGTTTAGTCCTGGTTTAATCCTGGTTTAGTCCTGGTTTAATCCTGGTTTAGACCTGGTTTAGTCCTAATTATAGTTGCAGTAGAAGTAATAGAATTTGTAGTAGTAATACTGGTAGCAGTAGTAGTAGCAGCAGCAGTAGTAGTAGTAGTAACGGTACTATTACCTGAAGTATACTATGATGCTCACACTCCACATGTTGATGTAGTAGTAGTTGTGGTGGTAGTTGTAGTTGTAGTAGCAGTAGTAGTAGTACCAGTAGCAGAAGTAATAGGAGTAGTAGTATTAGCAGCAGTAGAAGCAGTATTAGTATAAGTACCTGACATTCAGTTGAAACCAGAAGTTTACATACACTATATAAAAAGACATATATGCTTTTTGTTCTCACTGTCTGATATAAAATCAGACTAAACTTTTCCTGTTTTAGGTCAGTTAGAATTAAAAAAAATATATATATATTTGCTAAATACCAGAATAATGAAAGAAGGATATTTTTAAGACAATTTTTCATGACTTTTTGGAAAGTCAGAAGTTTACATGCAGTGACATTGTGTCATTATCCACGAGGACTGTACCGACATGGGCTGAAAGGTACTCTGCAGGAAGAAGCCATTACTCCAAAAGAAACATAAAAAAGCCAGATTACAGTTTGCAAATGCACATAGGGACAAAGACCTTCATTTTTGGAAACATGTCCTGTGAACTGTTTGGCCCTAATGAGCATTGTTACGTTTGGAGGAAAAAGGGAGAAGCCAGACAACACCATCCCAACTGTGAAATACTGGGCTGGCAGCATCATGGTGCGACAGGAGGGACTGGAGAACTTTATGAAACAGAAGTAAAATGGGTCTTACAAATGGACAATGACCAGAAGCACACTGCCAAACGGGTTACAAAGTGGCTTAAGGGTAACAAAGTCAGCGTTGTAGTCCTGATCTCAATCCTATTGGAAATGTACGCCCAAACCTAAAAAGGCATGTAATATATCCAAAACATTTGGCCCAAGTTTAAAGGGAATTTTTCCAAATACTAATGAAATGTATGGAAACTTTGTTTTTGAAGAAAGTCATGACGAATTGTTTTTAAAAATCCTTCCCTCATTATTCTGGCATTTAGCAAACAGAAATAATTTTATAATCCTAACTGACCTTAAACAGGAAAAGTTGAGTCTGATTTCATGTCAGACAAAAAGCATAAGTGTCTTTATATATAGTGCACGTAAACTTCTGGTTTTAACTCTATAATATGGCACTTATGCTCTACATATCGAGGAGAGCGGTTGTATCCCATTGATGCGGAGTAGTAGTAGCAGTAGTAGTAGTAATAGTAGTAGTAATAGTAGTAGTAGCAGCAGCAGTGGTAGTAGTAGTAGTACTAGCAGTATTAATACCTGACATATACTATGACTCCCACACTCCACATATCGAGGGAGCGGTTGTATCCTTTGTTGCGGAGTACCTCGGGGGCCAGGTAGGCGGGAGTACCTACGACAGAGCGCCTAAACGACTTCTCGCCGATGATTCTAGCAAAGCCGAAGTCGCAGAGTTTCACCTGGAAAAGTAAATACACATTTAGATTGAAAGAGCGCCCCCTGTCTCTCTCTCTCTCTCTCTCCCTCCCTATCTATCTATCTAAATTTATCTTGGTAATTTAAAAAAAAGAAAATCTGACAAAAAGATAGAGAGAGAGAGAGAGATAGAGGTCTCAGCCTTGGGAAGGACTGTGGATGCACAAATGCAGTGGAAGGTCTTGTAAACTATATACAAGAAAAAAGAGTAAAAACATTAGCAAATTATATAAAGTAAAAGATTTGTTAGGTTGTAAGTCACTTCATCGTTATGTTAAATTGCTCATTCATTCTCAGTAAGGGAACATATTTTTCCAAATTGAAAAATGAAACACGAACGCTCACACAAGTCAGAAAAACATCTCAGGAACTCAGGCCGAAACTCTTCTGCCTGACCTCCGCACCCGGCGCCACCTGATCTGTGCAAATGAACCAAAATCAGCTATTTGTCCAACACATCTGAGCTCCATGACTGAACGTTATTACATGTAGAGGTTTACTGTCAGTGAAAGACCCAACACTGACCCAACACTTTTGACATCAGGACTATCCGAAATAAAAGCATGTGAGCACAAACAAGTCAGAACCTCGACATCTCATTTCAGAATCCTGAGTTCCTGAGGACCACACGACTGCAGCAGTACTTTTGCAGCAGTACTTTGGCATTATGCACAAGTTCAGTTAAATCACATTCTGTATCAGTGCTGTGCAGCCACCACCACAGTAATGGATAAACAAATGCTGAAATGTTTGATGCTTGAATGATCGGACCTGGGGAAAGGGGTCGGCAGAGGCCAGCAGCACGTTCTCCGGCTTCAGGTCACAGTGGACGATGTTCTTAAAGTGGAGGTGCCTCAAAGCCACAAGGATCTGAACACAACACAAACCTGATATTACACAGGTTAACGAGCTATGATAGTCCTGGTCTAGTCTTGTTCCAGTCCTAGGTCAAGTTCTGGTTCAATCTGGATTTAGTCCTGTTTAAGTCCTGGTTCAGTCCTGGTTCAGTCCTGGTTTAGTCCTGGTTTTCAGTCCTGGCTCAGTCCTGGTTTAGCTCAGTCCTGGCTCAGTCCTGGCTCAGTCCTGGTTTTCAGTCCTGGTTCAGTCCTGGTTCAGTCCTGGTTCAGTCCTGGTTCAGTCCTGGTTCAGTCCTGGTTCAGCCCTGGTTCAGCCTGGTTCAGGTCCTGTGTTCAGGGTCCTGGTTTAGTCCTGGTTTAGTCCTGGGTCCTGTAGTCCTGGTTCAGTCCTGGTTCAGTCCTGGTTCAGTCCTGGTTTAGTCCTGGTTCAGTCCTGGTTCAGTCCTGTTTAGTCCTGGTTTAGTCCTGGTTCAGGGTGTCCTGGTTTAGTTCTGGTTCAGTCCTGGTTCAGTCCTGGTTTAGTCCTGCTTTAGTATATTCATGTGTTAGTCTGCGATGCGTTCATAGTCCCACCTGCGTGACGAGGAATTTGGTGATGCGTTCAGGGAGTCGTCCTTTTTCACTGGACAGAATCATCTCCAACATGTCTCCGTGCAGTTTCTCCATCACCACAAAGACTCGCTCTGGGGTCTCAAACATGCAGTCCAGGTTCACCACGCCCGGGTGGTGCAGGCTCTGAGGAAGGATTGTGTAAATACATACATAAGAAATGATAGATTGATACTCTGTGGTGACATCACGCTGGGGTGTTCTACATTTATCTCTATGGTGGAATGTTCAGCAGTTATTGTGGAGACACAATGCACACATTACCAAACATTGTCAAAAAAGTATGTGTGAAAATTCAAGAAAAAATACAAAATGGATTTAACTTTCAAGAGTCTGTGATCAATCCGAGCCTTCATGGTCCTGTTGAGGAGTTTGATTTTCAACAAAAAGATCAGTGTGAGAAACTGAAAAACCGTTGGCCAGTTTTTCAGTTACTCCCTTAAGAACTAGCTTGTGATTGTAATGTTATTTGATAGAGACTTGCACAAATCAGCTCATCTGTTGTAGTTCAGCTAAGCCTGCTCTGTCTGCTCAGATTGTGTTAAACTAAAGCTCACATTAAAGTCTAATCGAGCTTCTGACAGAGTAGTGCCTTTACACCCCCAGCTGTAAATCAGCTTTACTGATCCTGAGGAAAAGTCAAAGTCAAGTACAGCTGCTGCTGCAACATTTCCACTGCGCCTCTCAGCTCTTTATGTCTCAGTGCAGCTTAACAGGAAGCATGTCACAGGACGTGTGCCAGGGCTGCTTGAGGAGAGGAGCAGCCCTCAGGACAAAAGTGTCTCTTCTCTGTGTCCTTCACAGGAAAAACTAGAAAGCCTCTCCTAAGCCTCTCTCTCTGCTCTGTAGTTTCAGTTGGTGATGAGACATTCTCTTGAAGTGTTTCCTCTGGAACATCTTTTGTCATACTGATACTTTGCCTCCGATGTCATCAACGTTCCCTGGAGGTGTGATGCTAACTGGAGGCACTGCTTGACTGCTTTGTTAGACTTTATTTTAGCACAGTCTGACTTAGTTGAACTACAAGAGATGATTTGTGCTGTTAAACAAATCTCTCTCAATTAACGTAATAGTCACAAGCTAGTTAGCATTAGCTGCAGTTTTTCAGTTAGTCACTCTCACCTTTTTAGTGGAAATCAAACACCTAAACCAGGGGTCGGGAACGTATGGCTCGCGAGCCAGGTATGGCTCTTTTGATGATTGCATATGGCTCGCAGACAAAACATAAAATACTCTCACTTGTTGTAGCCCTTTAGCGTCGGATGCTATCGTCGCTGATAGACTCGCAGTGGTAGACTTTTTATTACCGTAACTCCGCAACCAACTGTGCTTCATGTAAATTCAAACGGCGTCTCAAAGCAGAGTCACGAGGTTCTTTAGATATTTTACCGTCATTACGGTAAACTGTCTCTGTTGTCCCTCGAAAATGACAAATGAGAGGCAGGAGCCACGGGTATCCCAGTCGCTTATTCAATGCGTCAAAGAATAAATACTAGGGATGGGCGAATGGAGCCTCGTGAAGCATTGACACCTCAGTCTCAATATTGTCTCAAATGGTTCGACGTGTCTGAGGCCTCGGAGAAACACTGACCTCTAGTGGACAAATTTAACCATTGCAAACCAGAACACAACCCATGATATGGGAACCCAAAACTCTATTTTCTATTTTATTAGAAGTCATAAATAGTATATATTCAGTTTTTAACATAAAAAACAAAACAAAAAAAAAAACCCAAAAACAACTCTTTATGCGCTGACACGCAGAGCGAAGCAGGAGGGGGAGGGGCCGACACCGCGACACTTTGGTCACGTGAGCGGCTGCTGCGAGACAAGCTCCGAGGCAGAAAGAACGAGACGTGCTCCGGAGCTCCGTCTCATTTGACCATCACTAATAAATACGGATGGATATGTAAAATAGAGGTAGTTGTGTGAAAAAATGCAGTATATTCTGACACTTCCTTTAATATGTGAGTATTGCTGTATTGACCATGGTTGGATCTTTGTGCATGTGAGCGTCATTCTCACAGCTTAAAAACATCAAGTACAAGTCGCATTAATGGTGAGTAATATAACAACATTATTTAAAAGAATAAATCAGGGGCTTATTGTACTCACATTTAGTTGAATTTAGTCTTAAAATACATTATATGGCTCTCACTGAAATACATTTCCAAATATTTAGCTTTCATGGCTCTTTGAGTAAAAAAGGTTCCCAACCCCTGACCTAAACAATTTAAGTTTGCATGTACAGACGTGTACAGGTGTATTTACCTGTACATGTGTGTTATCTGCACAGGTGTGTAGGTGTAGGTAGTAGGTGTAGACACATGTAGGTGAGCAGTAGTTACCTGTAAAATGGCGACCTCATTCCGCAACTGTGACTCTTGTTTTGTTGGAAATCTCATTTTGTCGATGATTTTTATAGCCACGTCTCTTCCCGACTTCCTGTGCTTCCCTTTCAAAGTAAAACACAAACTGGTGTTTTATTTTGATTTTAGTCCTCATTGAATCTTGGTTCAGTCCTGGTTTAGCCCTGGTTCAGTCCGGCTTTAATCCTGGTATATTCATGTTTCTGTCTGCGATCCGTTCATTGTCCCAGTCCTGGTTCAGTCCTGGTTCAGTCCTGGTTTAGTCCTGGTTCAGTCCTGGTTCAGTTCTGCTTTACCATCAGACATAATCCATGTTTAAATCAGGTTTAATCTCACCGCCGTAGACGATGCCAAACTGTCCAGAGCCCAAAACCTCGTCTGGGAAGATCTGGTACACTGAGTTTATATCCTAAAAGGTCATATAAAACAGACACATCTGATACAACAGATGATTTTTTTTTTTTTAAACCCGTTATATTTAACAATTTTAAAAGTAAAAGTTCCCCTCAGCCACAGAGTGAGACTTACCACATTCTCCTGAATCTGACAGTTCGACACAGAGATGCTGACGGACACCTCCGCTGTGGAGCAGAGGAAAAAGTCAGAAGAGAGGAGCAGAGGAGAGGGTCAGAGGAGCAGAGGAGAGGGTTAGAGGAGCAGAGGAGAGGGTCAGAGGAGCAGAGGAGAGGGTTAGAGGAGCAGAGGAGAGGGTCAGAGGAGCAGAGGAGAGGGTTAGAGGAGCAGAGGAGAGGGTCAGAGGAGCAGAGGAGAGCGTTAGAGGAGCAGAGGAGAGGGTCAGAGGAGCAGAGGAGAGCGTTAGAGGAGCAGAGGACAGGGTCAGAGGAGCAGAAAAGAGGGTCAGAGGAGCAGAGGATAGGGTTAGAGGAGCAGAGGAGAGGGTCAGAGGAGCAGAGAAGAGGGTCAGAGGAGCAGAGGAGAGGGTCAGAGGAGCAGAGGAGATGGTCAGAGGAGCAAAGGCGAGGGTCAGATGGTGCAGAGGATGCTCACTGTGTTGGTGGTTGCTATGGGAGATGCCTGTAGACACCGCGGGCATCAAAGCGTGCTGGATGGCCATCTCCCACATACGAGCCACGTCCTGCCCGACTCCACTCACCTGCAGAGATGTAGGTTCAAACATCATTTAAAGAGGGGTGTTTTACTTCTCTAAGGTATTAAAGAGAGGGTTTTGAAAATGCCATTTCACTTTCATTTTTGCCGCTCTGAGTCCCTCCTCACTTGGCTCATATACTTGATGTTTGTCGTAGAGTTATTCCAGACTGTTATTCCATGTGTCTTACCAGCAGACTGCTCCCGCTCAGCCCACACTCAGATCGGGACAGGTTTTCACCCACATAATAAACCAGAGCTGTGGTGGAGATCTCAAAGCAGTGGGGATTCGCACCATCAGGGAGGAGCGAGAAGGTCTGAGCAGGCTCCAGAGTCAAGATCTCAGACAGAGGAATTTCCTACGAACAAACAAGAAGATCAACAGTGAGGGACATGTCCATCAGGAGGAGCGAGAAGGTCTAAGGTGAAGATCTCAGACAGAGCAATCTACAAACACACATCTAAACACATGGTTATGTCTCTTTGATAGTACTTCTAAATATGGAGTATTTACAGTAGTACCCTGTAGCATTAAAAGTACCTTGTAGTATTTGCTGCTGGTGTCGTTCTGGAACAGTGTGATGCATTTACTGTCCAGGCGCCAGTAGTGTCTCTTCCTCTGAAACACAAAACAAAATAATATTATAAAGGGTTAGATTCACAGGGTCATGTTCGGGTCCGGGTTTAGTCCGGGTTTAGTCCGGGTTTAGTCTGCCTTAAATCTCCTGTCTTATTGTGCATAAAAATGGCTGAAATGTCAGTTCAGATTTCAGTGTTTTTGTCAGATCTCCTGGAAGAGTTTAAAATCCTTGTGTGTGAAGTACCTTTTACATCATTCTGATTGGTTGGCTGCCGCTAACTCTGCCCCCTGTTCCATGATACTTCATTCACAAAATCCAGAGTTGACAGAGTGAGTCGTGAACCTGCTTTGTAGCACTGCTTATCCAGAGACGGTCAGATCTGGGTTAGTCTATCCAGGGAAGAGAATCCACGTTCCAGTCTGATCGTAGTACAGGTCTCTGGTGAGGTTTGGTGAGTCCTTATGAGTTTTAGTGCACATTATAGTTGTGTGTAGTGCACCATCCAGCCCTCCTTCGTCACGTTGTCTGGTTTCTTTGGTGAGTTTTGGTGAGATTTGGTTGGCTTTATGGTTAAGTTTTTTGGTGTTATAGTTACCAGTGTATCCTTGCTCGTGTAGTGCACCATCCAGCCCTCCTTCATCACGTTGCTACTCTTCCTCTTTGTGTGTTTGACTGACTGGACCACTCTCATCAGGGGAATGTTGTTACTCGTCGTGGGGCTGAAAATGAGACAGTGTTCAGAAATATGAGCTCGGAAAATGCTTCGCTCAAGGACACAACTACAGAAAGCAATGCCAAAAGTGAGGGTTCAACCAGAAACCACCCAGTATAGTCACCAGGACTGGAACATATTGTTATTCCAGTGGCTTTGACAACTGAAAAGGTGTTCAGTTATTTTTTCATTTCAAATTTAGTCCTGGTTTAGTCTTGGTTTAGTACGTGATTGAGACCTGATTTAGTCCTGGTTTAGTTGTGGTTTAGTTCTAGTTTAGTTATGATTTAGACCTGGTTTAGTCCTGGTTTAGTCCTGGTTTAGTCCTGGTTTAGTCCTGGTTTAGTCCTGGTTTAGTCCTGGTTTAGTCCTGGTTTAGTCCTGGTTTAGAGTTTAGTCCTGGTTTAGTCCTGGTTTAGACCTGGTTTAGTCCTGGTTTAGTCCTGGTTTAGACCTGGTTTAGACCTGGTTTAGTCCCTGGTTTAGTCCTGGGTTTAGTCCTGGTTTAGTCCTGGTTTAGTCCTGGTTTAGACCTGGTTTAGACCTGGTTTAGACCTGGTTTAGACTGGTTTAGTCCTGGTTTAGTCCTGGTTTAGTCCTGGTTTAGTCCTGGTTTAGTCCCGGTTTAGACCTGGTTTAGACCTGGTTTAGACTTGGTGTAGAGCTGGGTTTAGTCCTGCTTTAGTCCTGGTTTAGTCCTGGTTTAGTCCTGGTTTAGTCCTGGTTTAGACCTGGTTTAGTCCTGGTTTAGTCCTGGTTTAGACCTGGTTTAGTCCTGGTTTAGTCCTGGTTTAGACTTGGTGTAGAGCTGGTTTAGTCCTGCTTTAGTCCTGGTTTAGACCTGGTTTAGACCTGGTTTAGACCTGGTTTAGACCTGGTTTAGTCCTGGTTAGACTTGGTGTAGAGCTGGTTTAGTCCTGGTTTAGACCTGGTTTAGACCTGGTTTAGACCTGGTTTAGTCCTGGTTTAGACTTGGTGTAGAGCTGGTTTAGTCCTGCTTTAGTCCTGGTTTAGTACCTGGTTTAGACCTGGTTTAGACCTGGTTTAGACCTGGTTTAGTCCTGGTTTAGACTTGGTGTAGAGCTGGTTTAGTCCTGGTTTAGACCTGGTTTAGACCTGGTTTAGACCTGGTTTAGTCCTGGTTTAGACTTGGTGTAGAGCTGGTTTAGTCCTGCTTTAGTCCTGGTTTAGTACCTGGTTTAGACCTGGTTTAGACCTGGTTTAGACCTGGTTTAGTCCTGGTTTAGACTTGGTTAGAGCTGGTTTAGTCCTGGTTTAGACCTGGTTTAGACCTGGTTTAGACCTGGTTTAGTCCTGGTTTAGACTTGGTGTAGAGCTGGTTTAGTCCTGGTTTAGTCCTGGTTTAGTCCTGCTTTAGTCCTGGTTTAGTACCTGATGGCTCGGTTGGATTCATCCAGATCCAGATCGTCACTGGCCCCGGTCTCCAGCAGAAGGGCGCCCTCTGATGACATCACTTCCTCCATGTCGTCCAATAAGCTCGCTCTCCTGCCGCCATCGTGGTCGTCTGAATCCGCCCCCGGACTCAGTAGTTCTGAAACAGTTTAAGAACCTCACAGTTTATGGACAAGAGTCTAATGAAACTACTGCACATCACATCAGGTTTGTCAAGTTGCTGTGTACAGTTTTGTAACATGTTTTTTTAAATTTATGGAGAATTGTCATGTGGGAGCACGGGTGATGTAGGTCTGTGGGCGGAGCCTTGTACACACTCGTACTGCTAAATGTAAGGAGGGTTTGAATAGTGATCGAGAGATATGCATAAATGACATCTAAGACTTCTTGTTTTTGATGACTGAACGACGTTATAACATGGTAGAAAGCTCATAATCCTCCCTTAAAGACTGATCCTGGTCCTGGTCAGGAGTACCTCGCCGGACCATCCTCAAATCTGGGGGCTCAGACTCACCTCCGTTCCTGGACACTTCTCCCAGACAGTTGTTGGGGACTTTGGTGGCGCAGCGTTTGTGGCAGTTGTATCTGCAGTCTGAGGAACATCAGAGAATAGAGAGACATATAAATATCACCATGGTAACACACACAAAAGCAGCTTACATTCAGATACATGTTCTTCTAATCCAAGACACATTCACAAACATTTAGCCTGCACAAACAAGACACAAACTACACGCTAAAAACATGTAAACCCAAACTTTCCTTTCACACTGGAGCCTCTGTCTTAGTTATTTCTGGAAGCGCTCTACCCTTCTCTTCCACTGGAGCTCCTGTCTTAGTTGACCCTCTGTCTTACCGCCTGGATATATAATATAAACTGGATAAGACTCCGCCCCCTCTTTCGTGATGTGAGTTTGGACTCCGCGGTACTTTCCTAAAGGGTGGATTTTGAAACAATTCTTCTATATTTTCTATTTTTACCTTTTTTAAATTCTCAAAAAGCTTTAAAGTTAGCGTTGTAAGATTTAGCCCAGCCCTGCTTTGAGACCGCGGTAGATCTGCTCTAGCTGCTGTCATGCTGATTGGTCAGAAATGATCACATGGTGCAGGTTTCTGTTCTCACAAACTTATTTGAAGCCCTTATTATTTAAACCGTCTCTCTTAACTTTGCATTAGTTAAATCAAACCTTTACATTGCAGCCCCTGGTTTTAGATAAATCTGAGTTATGTAAGCCCTACTCTCTCCCTTTTAAATTGTAGACCTTGTATGGAGATGTCTTTGAGCAGCTTGTTGCGGACCTGGGAGACGTATTTAAACCTGACTTATTTAAAACCTCTCTCTTAACCTTGTATTGGAGTCCCTGTCTTATTTAAACCTGTCTTATTGTAGTTTCATCTTTAGATTGGCTTGCCTGTCTGAGGACATCCTTGAGCAGTTTCTGGACCATAAGATAAACCTGACTTTATTAAATCCTCTCTTTTAGCCTTGCATTGGAGTACCTGTCTAAATTAAACCAGACTTAAACTTATCTTTGCACTCATCTTTACATTGAAGTCCCTGTCTGAAGATCCCTTTGAGCAGCTTCTTGCAGACCCGGCGGACTGTAGGGCTTAGATAAACCTGACTTACCTTAATTACTGATGCCGTTTCTTAATTAAACCTGATCTTAGTTAAACCTGACTTCTTTAAACCCTCTCTCTTACCTTTACACTGGAGCCCCTGTCTGAAGATGCCCTTGAGGAGCTTCTTGCAGACCTGGCAGACCGTGGGCCTCGTGTAGGAGTGGATGAGGAAGGTGTGAGGGACTTTTATTCTGTGGAGCATTTTGTCCAGTTCAATGGGACGCCCGATGTACGACTGAGAACTCGACCTGCGCTCACGGCCGGGGAGGAAGTCCATCTGGGACTTCTGAGGGACAGACAGAGGAAGAAGAGTGGGAGAAGAGGGGGAGAAGAGTGGGAGAGAGAGAAGAGAAGGAGAAGAGGGGATGAGAGAGGAAGAAGAGAGGAAGAAGAGGAGAGGAAAAGAGAGAGAGAAGAGGGAACAAACACAGAACAGTAAAGGAGCTATGTGCAAATGATTTCTGCACAAGATTTAAAACAATGTGGTGAAATAACTCACCTCCATGTTGGGGCTGACCGGAGACTGGAGGAGAGAAGTGAATATTTCAATAAAAACAAACACTTTACAATCTCTAAAACATAAAGAATGGGCTTTTTCACGATATCGCTGGGCCTCACTTACTCCAAGCTGTGTCTATGTGGAACCAGCAGAGTCTCACTGTAATGAATCTTTAAACATCAGACAGCATTTTAGACCTTTAGTACAATGTGAACAACAGAGGAAACGCCTGTGTGTTTAGAAAAGTAGGGATCTGTCTATCAATCCTAATGCTAACTTAATCTACTGTCAAAACAAAACATCTGATTCTAGCAAAATAAAAGCCCTAGGATCATGTAGAGCAGGTTAATAAGAACATTTTAAAATCAAAATGACGAGGCTCACTGCAGCAGTTACAGAGAGAGGGGCCACAGATTTTCAATATAAAGTGAACTGGAGTCAAAAGCATGCCCACTTCCTGTTTGGCACACAGCAGCTAGCATGTTATCTATGTCCATTTACAGTCTATGGTTGCAAAACAGAATACTTCTACCTACAATTGAAACCAGAAGTTTGCATAACTATATAAAAAGACACATACATTTTTTGTCTCGCTATCTGACATGAAATCAGTCTAAACTTTTCCTATTTTAGGTCAATCAGGATTACCAAAATAATTTCTATTTGAAAAAAAAAAAAAAAAAAAAGTCAGAATAATGAGAGTAGGATTAAAAAAAGAGAAAAAAAAGAGTGAGATTACTATGTATTTAAACTATTTGGAAAACCCAGATGATGATGTCATGTGTTTGGAAGCTTCTGATTGGTTATTGACAACTTTTGAGTTAATTAGAGACAAACCTCTGGATGTATTTGAAGTCACACCTGAAACTCACTGCTTCTTTATGTAACATCATGGGAAAGTCAAAAGAAATCAGCCAAGATCTCAGGAAGAGAATTGTGGACTTGCATAAGTCTGTTTCATCCTTGGTTTCCAGATGTCTGAAGGTGCCAAGTTCATCTGTTCTAACTATTATACACAAGTATAAAGACCATGACTGTTCAGCCATCATACTGCTCAGGAAGGAGACATGTCGCAGAGATGAACGTGCTTTAGTCTAAAATGTGAATATCAACCCAAGAAGAAAAGCAAAAGACCTTGTGAAGATGTTGCTGAAGCTGGTGAGAGTGTCTTTATCCACAGAGAAACGAGAACTGTACCAACACGAAAGGCCACTCTGCCAGGAAGAAGCCATTACTCCAAAAAAAACAACAAAAAAAAACATTAAAAAGCCAGATTACATTTTGCAAATGCACACAGGGACAAAGTTAAAGTCAAAGTTGGAGGAAAAAGGGGGAAGCCCTGCAAGCCTGAGCCGGACTGGAGCACTTCACAAAATAGATGATCACGAGGAAAGAACATTATGTGGAAATATTGAAGCAACATCTCAAGACATCAGCCAGGAAGATAAAGTTTGGGCACAAATGGGTCTTACAAATGGACAGTGACCCAAAACATACAGCCAAACTGGTGACAAAGTGGCTTAAGGATAAGTCCATGTTTGGAGTGACCATCACAAAGCCCTGACCTCAATCCTATTGACAATTTATGGACAGATCTGAAAAGACATGTACGAGCAAGGTGGCCTACAAACTTGACTCAGTTACACCAGTTCTGACACGAGGAACGGGCCAAAATTCCTGCCAACTATTGTGAGAAGCTTGTCACACAGATAAAGGCAATGGTACCAAATACTAATGAAGTGTATGTAAACTTTTGACTTTGGAGAAAGTCCTGAAAAATTGTCTTTAAAAATCCTTCCCTCTCATTATTCTGGCATTTAGCAAATAGAAATAATTTTGGTAATCCTAACTGACCTAAAACAGGACAAGTTTGGTCTGATTTCATGTCAGACAGTGAGAAAAAGCATATATCTTTTTATATAGTGTATGTAAACTTAAGTTTTAATTTCAACTGTTTTATCCATTTACTCACGAGCAAAAGACTAGGCAAGATTTTTAGTCAAATTTAGTAAAAAGAAATGAGGAGAGTGACCTGTCATTTGCACTTAAACACTGGTTACAACAGTTAGGATTAGCTCCGAGACACAAGTTAAATGTACACTGTACTCTGACTCTGTAGTGTACACTGTACTCTGACTCTGTAGTGTACGCTGTACTCTGACTCTGTAGTGTACACTGTACTCTGACTCTGTAGTGTACACTGTACTCTGACTCTGTAGTGTACGCTGTACTCTGACTCTGTAGTGTACACTGTACTCTGACTCTGTAGTGTACACTGTACTCTGACTCTGTAGTGTACACCATACACTGACTCTGAAGTAAAGGTCTAAACCCGCTGTCTAATGCCTCATGTTTAAGTAATGATGTGTTTTAGCAAAACTCCACAGGTTCCCCATAGACAATGAGAAGAGAGGGAGAAGAGGGAGAAAAGAGGGGAAAAAGAGAGGGAGAAGAGAGGGAGAAGAGGGAGAAGAGGGGGAGAAGATGGGAGGTGAGAGGGAGAAGAGGAGAAGAAATGGAGAAGAGGAAGAGGGAGAAGAGGGGGAATTGGAGGGATGAATGGAGCAGTAAGTGAGGATTTTTGAGAGAACAGGAACTCGCCCAGCGATGTCATGCAAAGGGCCAGTAGCACCTAAGAGGCCGTACCAGCAGAGCGTCGTCAGAGTAGTGCGGAGGAGACGGTTCAGCAGAGAGAGGCCGGTTCCCCAAAGTCCCGAGACCAAGTCCAAGCCCTAGTCCACCCAGACCCCCACCCAGACCCCCACCCAAGGACACGTTTGACCCACGACGTCTCCGCACGCCGCTGCAGTTGTTGGGGATCTTAAAGGCACAGCGTTTGTGGTAATTCAACCCGCAACCTGCAAGACAAGAACCAAGGTCAAAATAAGTCAGACTTAGGACTAAACCAGGTCTGAACCAGGTCCCAGCCAGGTTTAAACCAGGACTGAAACCAGGATAAACCCAGGACCAAACAAAAATCACTATTAAACCAGGTCAGACCATAGACTGGATAAAGAAACTGACTAAGTGAGTGTGACGTCACCTACAGTGTCTGACTCCAAATAAAGCGAGGCGAGCAGTTACCACGGTGACTCTACTGTGAAGGACCAAATTTGGGAATCCGAGTATCATAGCAACCAAAGACACAATCATGAGCGAGGCAGCTGAAGGTAACGGCCCATCTCACCTGCACTGCTGGTGTGGCAGAGGGTGGGCACTTAGCAACGCTGTCAATCAAACCTAGTGCTAGTAAAAGCAACCTCTTGGAAAGAAGGCACGTGATTGGTCTGTTTTGAATGTTTATATCTTGATTTTGGGTGAAAATAGTGAAATAAAAACACCAGAGTCACAAAAAGCGTGTTAATATGAATATTTTAAGACCAAAATGATGAGTCTGACAGCAGCAGTTACAAAGAGAGGAGCCATAGTTTGTCAATAGAAAGTGAATTGGAGCCAGAGTTGATGGTGCAGACGTCCAGTGGCAGATTTTGCTATTGCAACTAAACCAGTCTAAACCAGGACTAAACCAGGACTAAAGAAAGTCTTAACCTCAACCTTAAAAAAGACCAGGTCTGGACCTAGTGTAAACAAAGTGTAACATAGTCTAGTCAACACTAGGACTAAACCCAGTCTAAACCTTGAAGAAACCAGGACCAAACCAAGTCTAAACGCGGTGTAAACCCAGTCTAAACCAAGTCTAAACTCAATATAAACCTGGTCTAAACCCATTCGAAACTCGTTCTAAACCTGATCTAAACCCGGAGTAAACCTGGTCTAAACCCGGTCTAAACCCAGTCCAAACCAGGTCTAAACCTGGTCTAACCCCATTCTAAACCTGTTCTAAATGTGATCTAAAATCTGGTTTAAACCAGGTCTAAACCCGGTTTAAACCCAATCTAAACCTAGTCTAAACCCAGTCTAAACCCAGTCTAAACCCGGTCTAAACCCTGTCTAAACCTGGTCTAAACCCAGTCTAAACCAGGTGTAAACCAGGTGTAAACCAGGTCTAAACCCAGTCTAAACTGAATCTAAACCTGGTCTGACCCCTTCTAAACCTGTTCTAAACGTGATCTAAAACCCAGTCTAAACCCAGTCTAAACCCGGTCTAAAACCGGTCTAAACCCGGTCTAAACCCGGTCTAAACCCGGTCTAAACCCAATCTAAACCTAGTCTAAACCTAGTCTAAACCCAGTCTAACCCCGTTCTAAACCTGATCTAAAACCCAGTCTAAATCCGGTCTAAACCCGGTCCAAACCCGGTTTAAACCCAGTCTTACCTTCACATTTGAGACCCTGTCTGACCAGCCCCCACAGCATCTCTCCGCAGTGATCACAGAACGCCGGAGCTCTGTACGAGTGAACGAAGAGACAGTGAGGACGGATCTGAAAGTCTTCTACTGTGGCCGACGCTAAAAAAAGAGAAAACATATATGTGTAAGACCAAAGGCATGGAACGATAGCCACTCCTCTGCCAGTGTGCCCCGGGGCAGCTGAGACATAAATGGGAGGGACTTTTGGCTCTTTTAAGGGAACCAAATCTTTTGGATCTGTTCATTTCAAAGTTGAAAACTGGGTCTTCATATATTTATTGATATGACAGAGGCCGATGTGAACTCATTTTGTCTACAGAATAATCACAGAGAGGAAAGGCCACGGCTCAGGTTTGGAGCTGATGGGAGAGTGTTTACTCTTTTGATGCAGAATCCAAATAAAACGCTTCACTACAATAATAAAACGCATTTAAAAACTGTTCATGTTTTTAAATGATTATTAGAGAGAACATATATGAATGTGTGAGAGACCAGGGCCACAGAAATACAGCCACTCCTCCGGCAGAGTGCCCCGGGGCAGCTGTAGGATTTCAGTTTAGTTGTATGCACAGGTTTCCAATGTAAAACGTCCCAACTACATCACAACAAACCAGGCACATTTTGTCTCCAGGATCACCTCAACTAGAACTATCAACTAAAACAGGACTAAACCAAGACTAAACCAGGACTAAACCAAGACTAAACCAGGACTAAATCAAGACTAAACCAGGACTAAACCAGAACTAAACCAAGACTGAATCTGGTTCAGGACTCTCCAGGATCCCTATTTCTCTCCTCACATCTTTCTCTGTCTCTCTCCCCTTCACTCTCACTCCTCTCTCTTTTTTTCTCTCTCCTTTTCTATGCCTTTTCTGTCACTTTGTTCTGTTCTTACTTCTACCTTTCTCTTTCGCTCTCCCTCGTTCTCTCCCTCCCCTTCCTCTCTCTCTGTATTTCTGTCCTGACATGCACTCTCTCTTTCTCTCTCTCTTGTTCTCTCTCTCCATCCTTCGATCCCCCTCTCTCTCCTTTCTCTCCTCTCCCTCTCTCCTTTCTCTCTCCTCCCTCCCTCTCTCTGATGAATATCTTGTTAGCAGTATTTGTAAATGTTTAGTTGTGCCGGCGTTCCGAGTGCGTTCCGAGTGGCGCGTGCTTCGGCATTGGCCAGATTTTCTTTGGTCCCAAACTCTCCCCCGCGTGGCTCCAAAGCGCTCTGATTACACATTCTGCGCCGGGAAATTACCCTATTTATTAAAATTATTGTTTATGTTTTTGTTTGGGCGCCTGGTGCGTTCTGGCTGAAGGATGCTTAGGAGGAGAGGAAGGAGGAGAGGAGGGAGGAGAGGAGGAGAGGAGGAGGAGAGGAAACATGAAGGCGAAGTACTTAGCACAATCTGACCACCTCCTCTACCTTTGAAAAACAAAAAAATCTGATATATCTCCTAAAATCAAACCCACAAATGTGTTTTTCCTGATCATTTCTCTCAGTGACAAGCTCCATTCTCCTGCTGTGTTTATCCAACCACAGCGCAGCGTTTGGGAGGGCATCTGGCACACCACCACCTCTGCAGATTAACTACAGACACTTGACCTGCCCCCATCTCAGTCTAACAGGAGACAGGAGGATGGGAGGGCATCTGACACTGTAGGTTATATTTGTCTACTTACCTGAGGGAATGACTTCCATCTGGGATCTGTTTCACACCTGCATGTTGTTATGTTGTTCACCATCTTGGGTCTGTATATTTTAGTATAGTAACAGAGAGTATGGCCTCCATCTTGGATCTGTTTCGCACACCTGTATGTTAAAATGTTGCAGTTACCTGAGAGTATCACTTCCACCAGGTCGCCATCTTGGATCTGACTGGCCGAGCGCAGCAGCTGCAGAACGTTCTCTGAAGACGAGTCGTGACGGAACAAAAGGATCTTCTCATACATCCCATAGAAGCCACACTCTGGGAGCTGAGAGACAGAGAGGGAGATACAGAGGGGAGATGGAGAGAAACAGGGGAGGAAGAAGAGAGGGAAAAGGAACAAAGGGAGGGAGAGAGGGATAGATTTAAATACAGACTTCCTACTTTCACCGTTTGAAAATGCAGGCACGACAGGTTTTAGACCCATGTTGTATTAAAGGTCTTATACTGTATGACACAAAACTGACTCGTGAGCTTTAAACCATGTTATAATGTTGTTATCGCCTCAAAAACATACTTAAAGCACATATGCATCTCCAAAGCTCAAATTGCTCTGTTCCACTTTGTGATGTCATGAAGTGGTAGTTTACAGCTCCTTTTACCTTTAGTTCAGTAGAGATCAGCAATTCCAGGTCTGGAATCCAAAGGTAGTGAAGATGTATAGTTTAAAAACATAATGGAGCAGTTCCTGTATTACCACATTTTGAGAGAAGAACTCAGCCTAAATATGCAGGGTTTGTGTTCCTCGTGTGTGGATGGTCTGTTTGTGGTGAGTGTGATATGGGACCTTTCAGTCATGTGACGCTTGTCTTTGTTCTAAAGCCTCAGCTCTCTCTCCTCCATCAGGCCTGTTCACAGCTCTGCTCGCTCGCCCCCTGTTCATTATCAAAGTACTAGACTCTGTATGAGAATAAATAAGGTTTATACTAACTCCAAGGTTCTGACCAGGACTAAGCTGGGTCTAAACCATGTCAAAACCTGGACTAAACCAAGACTAAAACAAAATCTAAACCAGGTCTAAAATCTGTTCGAAATCAGGTGTAAAACAGGATTGAATTAGTTCTATACCAGAACTAACCCAGGTCTAAACCAGGACTAAACCAGGACTAAACCAGGACTAAAAATTTCACAATGTCTAATAGGGAACAGCTACTCTTTCTAGCCTTTTTAACCTTCTTTACTCTCTGACATAAAACAACTTGCACAGATATTAAAGCTGACTACTTTTGTGGACGAAGCCAGGTTTAAACCAGAACTAAACCAGGTCGAAACCAGGACTTAACCAGGATTAAACCAGATCTAAACCAGGACTAAACCAAGTCGAAACCAGGACTAAACCAGGACTAAATCAGGATTAAACCAGGACTAAACCAGGACTCAAGCAGGACTAATCAATGTCTAAACCAGGACTAAACCAGGACTAAATCAGGACTAAACCAGGATCTAAACCAGGACTAAACCAGGTCAAAACTGGACTAAATCAGGACTAAACCAGGCCTAAACCAGGACTAAATCAGGACTAAACCAGGTCTAAACCAAGAATAAACCAGGACTAAACCAGGACTAAACCAGGTCGAAACCAGGTCAAAACCAGGTCTAAATCAGGACTCAACCAGGACTAAACCAGGACTGCAGCAGGACATAAGTGGTCTCATTACTCTCTGTGTCATTCTCAGTTCTTTCATCTCTGAACAAAGCCCCCTCCTCGTGTCCTGCATCATCCCGTCGCCATGGCAGCAGGGCATCATTCGTCGCCACAGCAGCGGGAGGCAGCGGTCGCCACGGCAGCAGCAGCCATGGTCGCCATGGCAGCGGAAGACCACAGCTTAATCTCACCTTTCTGTGTGTATGATGTCTTTATGTAAGGTTTTATATAGAGGCTGAAGAGGGACTAAAGTAGTGAACAGGACTGAACCAGGACTGAACCAGGATTGAACCAGGATTGAACCAGGACTGAACCAGGTTTGAACTGGGAATGAACCAGGACTGAACCAGGAATGAACCAGGACTGAACCAGGAATGAACCAGGACTGAACCAGGACTGAACCATGACTGAACCAGGACTGAACCAGGACTGAACCAGGACTGAACCAGGATTAACTCTGTTCTAATGTAGTATCCTCCTCAGAAACAGCCCTGGAGTTAAGTTTTGTGTCATTCACATGCTTCAGTAAGCCTGCACATTTAGTCTGTCTCCCTCTGCACAGCTCACAACACTCTGTTACACCTGGTGATGTCATCATTTGAAGTTCGTCTGGGTTTTTAAAGTCTATTCACCAGCTCATGACAGCTCAAAGTTTCACAATGTCTAATGTAGAACAGTTACTAGTTTGAAGTTTGAAGTTTGCTTGCACAGATTTTAGAGCTGACGATTTTTGTGGATGAAACCAGGTTTAAACCAGGACTAAACCAGGTTTAAACCAGATCTAAACCAGGACTAAACCAGGTCTAAACCAGGACTAAACCAGGTCTAAACCAGGTTTAAACCAGGACTAAACCAGGTTTAAACCAGGTCTAAACCAGGACTAAACCAGTTCTAAACCAGGACTAAACCAGGTCTAAACCAGGACTAAACCAGCAATGAACCAGGTCTAAACCAGGTCTAAACCAGGTCTAAACCAGGTCTAAACCAGGACTAAACCAGGTCTAAACCAGGTCTAAACCAGGACTAAACCAGGTCTAAACCAGGTCTAAACCCAGCCTGGTCCTTGTGTAATGGTTGGGATCACGTTTGCTGAACACTGGAGCTCTAATGGTTTCTGAAGGACACTCGAATCGGAGCTATCATCTGTTTCCACGGCAACGGACAAACGCAAAATACAGAAAAATACTGAGAAATATCCGAGAAGAATGATTTTAAACCACCGAAAATCACGCTGGATGTGACGGGACGAGGAGGGTTTAAACAGAGACACGACGATATGGAGCAGAGGCCAAAACCGTGAGAGGAACGGACTTTAAAGAGAGCTTTTATGCAAAATACATTTATTTTATCTTTTACCCCTGTTATAACAGCGTTCCCTCATCAAAAACAGGCCTGAAGAGTTTAGGTGTCACGCTAGAGTATGTGATGTGCAGTAGTTTCATTAGTGGGATTCACGCTGATAGTGCTCTGAAGGGGGAGCAACTTAGCACTCTGAAGAATTTTTTTTTTTTTGTTTTTTTTTTTTTTTTTAATGGACAGAGCCACATTCTGATCATTTAGTTGATAATTTGCAAATACTTTTTTTTTTTTTTTTTTTTTTTTTATAATGTTTTGTAAATTATTTTGGGCATGAGATTATGATAAACCCAAAGATATTACAAGTCCTATTTTGCACAAAACTGATAATAATGTCACCTTCTCAAAAACAGAACTGGAGTTGTGTTTTGTTTCATTCACACATGTTTGAGTAACTCTTTAGTATTAGTCTGTACATCTCCATAGCCCAAAATGCTCTATTCCACCTTGTGATGTCATGAAGTGATAGTTTTCAAGTTAACCGCTCCTTAGAAATTGACATGTCCAGGTTTGAAATGATCAAAATGATTCTAGTGAAGTTCTAGTTTTCAGTCTGAGAGAAGAACTCAGCCTAAATGTGCAGGTTTGTGTGTTAAACATGTGAAACAAAACCCGACTCCAGGTCTGTTTGTGATGAGGAAACATTAGTACAGTCATGTGGACCTTTAAATGGGACATTTTCTATAAAATGTTCCATCAGCTCCTCGTGTTCGACCAGTTCCTACGTCTTCAGAAAATGTCTGTTTTCACCAACCCCCTATCCCCGCCCACTGCTCTGTACCTACTCTGATTATTCAAAATAATGTTAAACCAGGACTGAACCACGACTGAACCATGAACAAACAAGGACTAACCCAGGACTAAACCAGGATTAAACCAGAACTAAACCTGGACTAACCCAAAGTAAACCGGGATTAAACCAGAACTAAACCAGGACTAAACAAGGACTAACCAGGATTAAACCAGGATTAAACCAGGACTAAACCAGGACTAAACCAGGATTAAACCAGAACTAAACCGGGACTGAACCGGGACTAAACCAGGACTAAACAAGGACTAAAGAAGGTCTGAACCCATTTTAAACCCAGTCTAAATCAGGACTAAACCAGGACTAAACCAGATATAAACCAGGACTAAACCAGAACTAAACCAGGACTAAACTAGGACTAAACCAGGACCAAACCAGGACTAAACCAGGACTAAACCAGGACATATTTGTTGTTAAACCCTGCTGCTCTCACTCGAGTCCTGTTTGTAGTGAGGTTTTGTTTGAGAGTGAGAATGGGATTCGCACCTCTCGTTTTGGTGAATCGCGGCTTCCTTTGGCACAGATCGGCACGGCTCGGCTCCCCGTGGAGAGCCCAACAAAAGCGCGGAACATGGGAGAAGGTTCCGAGAGGAGAGGGCGCCTCAAGTTTGTAAATAAAGACGCCATGTTTGAACTGGAGCAGGATCCGGATCACACCTCCACAGTCTGTTTAGAACACCCCCCAAACGTCTAACGCACCAATCTGTCACCAACACCACTGCAGCACGCGAACACTAGCACGCTAACACGAGCACGCTAAAGCGAAAATATATCAGCTATGTCCCAATGGAAAATTATGCTCCAAGTAGGGCTGAATATTTGGGAAAAAATATGAAACTGGAATTTTTCTGTGAATCTTGTTATTACATTGATAGATTTATTCTTGTTTTAGTAAAAGGATTGAGTTCAAAGTTCACATTTTGAGCATGTCCAGAGGAACTGACAAAAACGCTCAAGTATGAACTGACAAACTAGCATAAGAATCGCATTTCAGAACATGTTTGTACAGATCGAAGCGACAAGCGGCTGTGATGTGCTAATTACAACATCAAAAGTTCAGTTTGGCAGTAATCTGTAATATCCACAGTTTAATGAGCCTTAATGAAGCATGATTCATAATGAAGAAATGGTTTATTAACATGACTCCGGCTCAGTAACGACTTCATTAAGTTACATCAAATCTATATTACACACTCTAGACCAGGGGTGTCAAGCACATTTTCACTGAGGGCCACATCAGCAAAATGGCTGCCGTCAAAGGGCCAGATGTAAAATAAATGTAACTATTTTTTTGACCTTTTAATTAACTGTTTCTGTATTTATTACTTATTCAAGTTACAAAAACTGCACATGTGTTTGCCTAGATGTAAAAATATGGCTGTGTAACTGCGTGTCAACGCACAACTGTAGTTGTGACAACTACAGCTCTGTCACAAGCAACTTCTGAACAAAGTGTTACCTTTATGTGCCTGATACGAAAGGCCCATGTGACTCTATTCTCTGATCTGTTCTGATGTTTCCTCGTTACAAACAGACCTGGAGTTGTGTTTTGTTTCATTCACACATGTTTAACACACAAACCCTGCAGATTTAGGCTGAGTTCTTCTCTCTGTGGTAATACAGGAAGTGCTCCACTGTGTTTTCGATCATTTGGATGAATTTCAGCCCTGGAATTACCAGTCTCTACCAACAGAGCATTTTGAGCTTTGGAGATGCAGACAGACTAATACAGAGTTACTCAAACATGTGTGAATGAAACAAAACACAACTCCAGGTATGTTTTTGAGGAGAGAACAGCATTATAGCATGGATTCAAGCTCACAAGAGTTTATTTCACTTAATACAGGGACTTTAATTGTCTCTCTCTCCCCCTTCCCCCCTTCCTCAGGTGTGAAGTATCTCCTTCTACAGGTGAGAACAGGTGAGAGCAGGTGAGACATTCAGGTGGCGTCGCCGCAGTGGGATTTGACACCGCCGTGTGTTAAACGTTCATTAGTGACAACGCTGCTCACTTTGGCTCTCGTCACCGGCGAAGTGTCACAGATTACTTTGTTTAGCACTTTTCATAAATCTGTACTTTTGGCAAATTTAAAAGAAAATCCAGCCAATCATTTGTATGAATGAAATGTGAGCACAGTTAAAGGTGGCCCAGATAAAAGACTTAAATATAAACATATAGTCTATAGTTTATTCTATAGTTTAACATGGGGACTGGCTTCATTCATCTCTGAGCAGAGCAAAGACATAAAAGACATAAATATGAACATATATTATATACCTCTCCTTGAACCACCCCCTTAATGTGGTGGAGGGGTTTGAGCACCTGAATGATCCTGAGAGCTGTATTGTCTGGGTCTTCATGCCCCTGGTAGTGTCACCCTTGAAAAACAGGTCCTGGGGGACGGGTCAGACTAAGAGCGGTTCAGAAGCCCTTTATGAGGAGGACACAAACAAAGCCAGTTACGTCGCCAGGATTGAAGGACTCCACCCTGGACCCAGGTGGGTGTTCGACAGCAAGTGCCTGGTGGCCCGAAGGAGCGACATGGACCCACCACCTGCGAGAGGATCCATGAGGGGCCAGTGTAGAAAGATCTGGGTGGCAGTCAAAGGCAGAGGCCTCGACAACCAGATCTCCGGACATGAAGACTGGCTCTGGGAACATGGAATGTCACCTCACTGGGGAAAAGGAGCCTGAGGTTGAGCGTTACCTATTAGATACAGTCGGCCACACCTCCATGGACAACTTGGGCTCTGGAACCTAACTTCTTGAGAGGGGCTGGACTCTCCATTTCTCTGGCATTGCCCGGGAGAGGAGGTGAGCTGGTCTGGGCTTGCTTCTTGCCTCACAGCTCAGCCAACCATATGTTGGAGTTCACCCGGTGAATGAGAGTCCCTGCGCCTTCCGGTTAGGGACAGGTCTCTCACTGTTGTGTCAGCTACAGGCCCAACAGCAGTGCAGAGTACCCAGCCTTCTAGGAGTCAATGGGAAGGGTACTAAACAGTGCACCGACTGGGGACTTTGTTGTTCTAATGGGCAACTTCAACATCCACGTGGGCAATGACATTGACACCTGGAGAGCAGTGATCAGGTTGAGCAGCCTCCCTGATCTGAACCCAAGTGGTGCTCTGTTATTGGACTTCTGTGCTAGTCACAGTTTGTCCATAACAAATACCACACAATACAAGGAAGTTCATCAGTGCACATGGCACCAGGACACCCTAGGTCACGGGTCGATGACTGACTTTGTTGTCATGTGACCTCCGGCTGCGTATCTTGGACACTTGCGTGAAGAGAGGGCAGAGCTCTCAACCGATCACCGCCAGGTGGTGAGTTGTATGCCCTGGCAGAGGTGGAAGCCGGACAGACCTAGCAAATCCAAGTGTACTGTGAGGGTCTCTTGGGAACATCTGGCGGAGCCCTCTATCAGTGTGATGTTCAACTCACACCTCTGGGAGAGAGGGCTATGTTCTCTATTGTCAATGAGGTCGCTCGTAGCTGTGGTCGTAAGGTCTGCGATGCTTGTAGCGGCAGCAACCCCCAAACCTGGTGGTGGACACCAGAAGAAAGGGATGCTTCTGATTCTGGCAAACTATCCAATGCCTCAGGAGGGGGAAGCAGTGCTTCACCAACACTGTTTATAGTGTGAGTTGGAGAGCTGTTGACCTCGTCAGACGGATGAGGGAATACTTTGAGGATCTCCTCAATTCCACTGTCACATCTTATAATAATAATAATGCCTTACACTGTAATGCGCTTTATCAAAGCCTCTCAAAGCGCTACACTGAAGTCATTATTCGTTCACTCCACACACTGGTGATGGGAAAGCTACTATTGTAGCCACAGCTGCCCTGGGGTAGACTGACGGAAGTTTCTGGCTGCCAGTTTGCGCCATCGGCCCCTCCGACCACTACCGATCATTCACACACACCACTTCCATACTAGGCAATGGGGGGACCAGTGTCTTGCCTAAGGACACAACGACAGAACTTGGTCCGAGCTGGAGACTCGATCCTCCGACCTTCGGGTTGGGGGACCAACACTCTAACCACTGAGCCACTGTCGCCCATAGAACCAAGGAGGAAGCAGAGACTGAGGGCTTGGAGGTGGACTCAGCCATCACCCTGGCTGAAGTCACTGAGGTGGGTGGGAAGCTCCAAGGTGGATGATATCCGTCCCGAGTACCTTAAGTCTCTGGAGGCTCTGGGGCTGTCTTGGCTGCCATGTTTCTGCAACATCGCGTGGCAATCAGGAACATTACGTCTGGATTGGCAGACCAGGGTGGTGGTCCCTCTGTTCAAGAAGAGGGACCGGGGTGTGTGCTCTAACTACAAGGGAATCACACTCAGCTGCCTACTCCAGGGTACTGGAGAGGAGAATCCGACCGGATCCGACAGGATCTCATCTCTACTGTGTGCAGATGATGTTATCCAGATGGCTTCATAGAACCAGGACCTGCAGCAGGCACTGGAGCGGTTTGCAGCCGAGTGTGAAGTGGCTGGGATGAGAATCAGCTCCTCCAAATTCGAGGCCATGGCTCTCGACTGAAAAAAGTCTGGGAGTCCCTGCTGAAACTGCTGCCCCCCCCAACCTGGCTCCGGATAAGAGTAAGAAAACTGATAGAATATAGACTTCATTCTATAGTTTTATAGTAACTTGGGGACTGGCTTCATTCGTCTTGAGTAAAAGCAGATAAAAGACATACATAAAAGCATATATTATTAGTAGTAGTATTTTATAGTTTAGCATGAGGACTGTTTAGTATGAGGACTGTTTAACATGAGGACTGTTTAGCATGAGGATTGTTTAGCATGAGGACTGTTTAGTATGAGGACTGTTTAGCATGAGGACTGTTTAGTATGAGGACTATTTAGCATGAGGACTGTTTAGTATGAGGATGAGGAGGACTGTTTAGTGTGAGGACTGTTTAACATGAGGACTGTTTAGCATGAGGACTGTTTAGCATGAGGATTGTTTAGCATGAAGACTGTTTAGTATGAGGACTGTTAGCATGAGGACTGAGGACTGTTTAGCATGAGGACTGTTTAGTATGAGGACTGTTTAGCATGAGGATTGTTTAGCATGAAGACTGTTTAGTGTGAGGACTGTTTAGCATGAGGACTGTTTAGTGTGAGGACTATTTAGCATGAGGACTGTTTAGTATGAGGACTGTTTAGCATGAGGACTGTTTAGTATGAGGACTGTTTAGTATGAGGACTGTTTAGCATGAGGACTGTTTAGTGTGAGGACTGTTTAGCATGAGGACTGTTTAGTATGAGGACTGTTTAGCATGAGGACTGTTTAGTATGAGGACTGTTTAGCATGAGGACTGTTTAGCATGAGGACTGTTTAGCATGAGGACTGTTTAGTATGAGGACTGTTTAGCATGAGGACTGTTTAGCATGAGGACTGTTTAGCATGAGGACTGACTTTACCTTTCATTCATCTGTCACTCTGGGTACTTACTTAAAGGTTTTTCTGTTGGTCAAACTCCACTGAAAATGTCTCCTCGCCTCAGATCTGAACTGTACATTGGCCTGGTGATGTCACCTTCTTATCTAAACTAGGGCTAAACCAAGGCTAAATTAAGACTAAACCTGGACTAAACCAGAACTAAACCAGGTCCTAACTAGGACTAAACAAGGTCTACACCAGGTCTGAACCAGATCTAAACCAGGACTAAATCAGGGCTAAAATAGGACTTAACCAAGACTAAACCAGGACTAAACCAGGTCTAAACCAGAACTAAACTAGGACTAAACCAGGTCTAAACCAAGTCTTAACCAGGTCTAAGCCATGTCTAAACTGGTTCTAAACCGGGTCTAAACCAGGTCAGGGGGAGGTCTCATGTTCTATAGACAGTAGAGCCTCAGGCGCAGGTCAATATTTATCTATTTCACACTGACACCACACAAGTCTTGTTCTGCTTTATCACAGCAGGAAAGGAACAAAGTACTAAAGTAAAAGTACTGCATCTCAGTACACATTTTAGACATCTGTACTTTACTTAAGTACTTTTTACTTTTACTACTTTTCAGAGCAGGTACACTTTTGACTCAAATATATACAGTACTTTTCATTTTGATTTGAGCAGTTATTTTTTCGCACATTCATGTTAACATCCTGACTGAAGGTTTTGGGTTCAAGTCATAAAAAACATAAAATACAATACAATTATTATTATTATTATTGTGGTTTTTAAAAATGATTATTATTGTTTGGTATTACTTCTGTTGACCACAAGTCTACACAATTCGATATGAGTATTCGATGTGAGAATCTGCGTCTTTTCACTGTTAAAGTACATTTTAAACGGGCTTCAATGTTCAGGAGGAGACGGCCTTATTCCTCCCAACACAGAGCCATAAGACCCCAGCCCCCTCAGTCCTGAGTGAAGTGGACTTTAAAAACACAGAGGAGCTTTATGGATTACACTGACTGACATACACCAGCAGGGGGCAGTCAGCGAAAAGTCAGATTAGCAGAAAATAGGTTTTGAAAGCAGTGACTCAGAAGAGAGAAGTATGAAGAGAGAAGGAAAGAGGCGGGAGAGAGAGAGAGAGAGAGAGGGAGAGAGGGAAAGGGACAGAGAGAGGAGACAGAGGGAGACAGAGGGAAAGAGTGAAAACAAAGAGAGGGGGAGAGAAAAAGAAAGAGGGAGGTTAGAGCTAGACAGATAGAGACAGACAGAGAGAAGGCGGGTAGAGACGTAGAGGAGTATCAGGGGAGAGAGAGGCAAAGACTAGGAAAGAGAGCAGTGACTCAGAGGAGACAGGGAGAGGAGGAAAGAGAGAGCTTTAGAGAGTTTAAAATAACCTGGACACAAACACAGATGATGGATGTTTAAAAACAGAAACAGAGCCACAGCAGCACTGCAAACTGGATTATAAGAGGAGCAGAGGGATTAGCATGAGGCTAATGTCAAAGCTAACACCAGAGCGAAGATCACAGCTAATACCAGAGTTAACACAAGAGCTAACACACGAGCTAATACCAGAGTTAACACAAGAGCTAACACACGAGCTAATACCAGAGTTAACACAAGAGCTGACACACGAGCTAATACCAGAGCTAATACCAGAGTTAACACAAGAGCTAACAGACGAGCTAATACCAGAGCTAATACCAGAGTTAACACAAGAGCTAACACACAAGCTAATACCAGAGTTAACACAAGAGCTAACACACAAGCTAGTACCAGAGCTAATACCAGAGCTAATACCAGAGTTAACACAAGAGCTAACTCACCAAAGAGCTAATACCAGAGTTAATACCAGAGTAATAGCAAGCTAATACCAGAGCTAACACCAGAGCTAATACCAGAGCTAATACCAGAGAAACCTCAGAGCTAACACCAGAGCTAACACCAGAGCTAACACCAGAGCTAATACCAGAGCTAATACCAGAGCTAATACCAGAGCTAACACCAAAGCTAATACGTGAGCTAACACCAGAGCTAACACCAGAGCTAATACCAGAGCTAATACCAGAGATAACCTCAGAGCTAACACCAGGGCTAACACCAGAGCTAACACCAGAGCTAATACCAGAGCTAATACCAGAGCTAATACCAGAGCTAACACCAAAGCTAATACGTGAGCTAACACCAGAGCTAACACCAGAGATAACCTCAGAGCTAACACCAGAGATAACACCAGAGCTAATACCAGAGCTAACACCAAAGCTAATACTTGAGCTAACACCAGAGCTAACACCAGAGCTAACACCAGAGATAACACCAGAGTTAACACCAGAGCTAATACCAGAACTTTTATCATCTTTAAATTGATAAAGTTGATTCTATAAGACCAGGATGAAGGGACACGCCCAGGACGCACCCAAACTTTTTCAATGTAAAGTGAACTGGAGCTGATGGAGCCGGAAGTGCGCTCATGCTCACTTCCTATTTGGCCGCCAGCCAAACGCCAGCGCGTTAGCTTTGTCCATGTATATATACAGTCTATGATTTTAGCTAAACAAATGATACTATATTCCCCTCTTCACTGTTGACGGGCATCAGACTGGTCAAAAATAAGATCCCCTGGGACATTTCTTGTATAAAATTGGGACAAATCACTGGTTTTGTAAAAATCTGCTGGGACAGGGAACACGGCACAATACTGGGACTGTCAATACGGACGTCTGATCAGGGTTAACCCAGAGCCACTGAAGGATGGGTCAAATGCAGGTCCAAACCTAGTCTTTCTGTCATCTTACCTTCTGGTCGATGATGGAGCAGGCCACCTCTCGGACCTGACTCAGACTCAGGTCTCCAGAATCCAGTAGAACCGGTTCTCGGCTCAGTCCGATCTGGATCTGGAAGGAGACCACACCCCCTGGTGGTGCTGCCCCGCTCTCTTCCTCCATCGCTCCGGGAAACGGGAGAGGGCTGGGTGCACGGATCAGAGGAGGAGCCGACATCTTTAAGAGGAACAAAGATATGAAGGAAAAACAGAGTGTTGGGTTTGGCCCTTCACACATGTGCTGTACGAACTGCTCTTGAGGTCAAAATAAGTCCACTGTGTACTGTCTGCATCTAATTATAAAGCCTTTTACTGTCTGATAATCAGGACGTGCAAGATAGCATGCTAGTTGTTGTTAGCTTTTTAGGATGTTTGGAACTTCATAAGGTGAGAAATAACTTTGGACTTTCCTGGCAAATCCAGACTGTTATTCCTCGTACTTTTTTACACAGGGACATATTAGTCTGGTTTCCACTCTCTCCATCGCATCTTCCCTCGCTGATCCTGCAGAAGTCCTACATGTTTTTAGTCCTGGAATGTTTTTATCCTTTCTTTTTTCTCATAAGCAGCCATATTTGTTTTGATATAGATGGACTAGGCGTGTCCCTGATTGGCTGACAGACCTGTCAATCACACCTATCTGAACACCAGTCAGACTCCAGTGTGGATCCCCGAAGTTTCAAAGTTCTAAGGATGTAATATGCTACTATATATAAAATGCTATATTTTGCTAAATGTTTTGACAAAAAAATTTTCAGTCCAACATCATTTCACCCAAAAATATTTTTCCATTTTTGAACTTTAAAAAATATTTTTTCTCTATTGACACTGTCTTATATTCACACATAATTCTGTTGTGCTTTGAGATCGTAGGTGCACACCTCTGTTTATTTCACGTCCCTGTCAGGATCAGGGAGGCCACTGAGATCCAGAAACGCGTAGGTCACCAGACTGTACAACTGGGACCAGGGGGATCAGGGACTCTCTCACATCTCAGATACAGTTCTGACCAGGCGGGCTGTAGATGGCGCTGTCGTCCTACTGCTTAAGTACTCGACTAAACCTCATGATTTAAGTCATGTGAAGAGGGCTGTAGATGGCGCTGTCGTCCTACTGCTTAAGTAGAACGACTGAACTAAAATGTGTTTAAGTCATGTGAGCCTCACTGACACTGATGAGGAAGGAGCAGAGTGCAGCTCAGACCTTCAAGATCTGAAACAAACACACGTCTGTGCGAAGTTTGACCAGAACAGAACCTGATTAACCAAACCACACTCTCAACCACACTCTCAACCACACTCTCAACCACACTCTCACCCACACCCTCAACCACACTCTCAACCACACTCTCAATCACACTCTCAACCGCACTCTCACCCACACTCTCAACCACACTCTCACCCACACCCTCAACCACACTCTCAACCACACTCTCAACCACACTCTCAACCCACACCCTCAACCACACCTCACCACACCACACTCAACCACACTCTCAACCACACTCTCAACCACACTCTCAACCACACTCTCAACCACACTCTCAACCACACTCTCAACCACACTCTCAACCACACCCTCAACCGCACTCTCAACCTCCACTCTCAACTGCACTCTCAACCCACTCTCACCCACCACCCTCAACCACACTCTCAACCACACTCTCACCCACACTCTCAACCACACTCTCAACCACACTCTCACAACCACACTCTCACTCACACTCTCAACCACCACTCTCACCCACACACTCTCTCAAACCACACTCTCAACCACACTCTCAACCACACTCTCACTCACACTCTCAACCACACTCTCACCCACACTCTCACCCATACTCTCACCCACACTCTCAACCATACTCTCAACCATACTCTCAACCACACTCTCAACACACTCTCACCCACACTCTCACTCACACTCTCAACCACACTCTCACCCACACTCTCACTCACACTCTCAACCACACTCTCAACCACACTCTCACCCACACTCTCACTCACACTCTCAACCACTTTCACTCACACTCTCAACCACACTCTCAACCACACTTTCACCCCACACTCTCTCAACCACACTCTCAACCACATTCTCACCCACACTCTCAACCACACTCTCAACCACACTCTCACTCACACTCTCACCCACACTCTCAACCACACTCTCATCCACACTCTCAACACACTCTCAACCCACACTTTCAACCACACACACTCCAACCACACTCTCACCACACACTCTCAACCACACTCTCACCCACACTCTCAACCACACTCTCAACCACACTCTCACCCACACTCTCATCCACACTCTCACCACACTCTCAACCACACTCTCAACCACACTCTCAAACCACACTTTCTCACCACACTCTCAACCACACTCTCACCCACTCTCACTCACCACTCTCTCACCACACTCTCCCACACTCTCACCCACACTCAAAACCACACTCTCAACCACACTCTCAACCACACTCTCACTCACACTCTCAACCACACTCTCAACCACACTCTCACCCATACTCTCACCCACACTCTCAACCATACTCTCAACCATACTCTCAACCACACTCTCAACCCCACACTCACCCCACACACTCTCACTCACACTCTCAACCACACTCTCACCCACACTCTCAACCACACTCTCAACCACACTCTCAACCACACTCTCACCCCACACTCTCACTCACACTCTCAACCACTTTCACTCACACTCTCAACCACACTCTCAACCACACTTTCACCCACACTCTCAACCACACTCTCAACCACATTCTCACCCACACTCTCAACCACACTCTCAACCACACTCTCACTCACACTCTCACCCACACTCTCAACCACACTCTCATCCACACTCTCAACCACACTCTCAACCACACTTTCACCACACTCTCAACCACACTCTCACTCACACTCTCAACCACACTCTCACCCACACTCTCAACCACACTCTCAACCACACTCTCACTCACACTCTCAACCACACTCTCACCCACACTCTCAACCACACTCTCAACCACACTCTCACCCACACTCTCATCCACACTCTCAACCACACTCTCAACCACACTCTCACCCACACTCTCAACCACACTCTCACCCACACTCTCATCCACACTCTCATCCACACTCTGTGATGTTGTTCAGGAGGTGGATCAGCAGTTCTTGTGTTTTGTTTGTTTTTAAACAAAAGACATGTGTAAAGTTTGTTTGTCCAGCGGAAGTGGCACAGGCTTTGTGCCAGTTTCAAGCCTGGATAATTCACTTCCTTCTATTTCCTGTTTGGTTTGGGGGAAAAATCAAACTCAAATTCTCATTTATTTTTGGCATTTTTAAAATCAACAATATTGCATAAAACAGAAATAATAAGTCCAGAGGTGAATGAACTGAAGTGTTAGTATCAGTCCAAAGCCTGGATAAAAACAAAAGGGAACTCTCTGGGAGGGCATCTGACACAAAACTCATGTCACAGTGTGCTCTTCATCACCAATCAAACTTCAGGTTTGCAATTTGAACTTTGAAATAAAAAATATATATTCTATTTTTCATTTTTGAGTTCTGAATTTGACCTGGACTAACCCAGTGTTTTCATCTGTCCCTCCTTCCTTCAGTGCATCCTTAGTCAAGATTCCTTGCTCGTTTCCTCACGTCTTTGCCTCGTTTTTGTACATTGACTTTTCGTGTTAGTCCCGAGCCTGTGTCAGGGGGAGCGTTCTGGTCAAATTCTTGTTTTTTTTTTGTATCCCGTGAATCTTACTCCAACCAAAACATTAAAGACTTGAAGCAGATTTTTGCCAAGTCAATGCTGTCTCCATGCAACCTTTCCTAACTCCTCGTTCACTCGTCTGCGACAGTTTAGATAAAGAAGAGTCCTTACCATGTGTCCTTGATGCTTTTTAATCCCGCGCTCCGTATCCAAATAGTCCTCGCGTGCTTCCTAGCTCCTTAAATCCATCCTTGCGTCCTTGTTTCCTTGTTATGACAAAAGTGTGAAATTTCCAAAGCAACAAGCGACAGAAAGAATGAAAAATTAGAAGGAGAGATGGAGGGATAAAAGAGGAGAGGATAGAGGAGACGGGAACTGTGACATGAGAGAGGAAAGGAGGGATGAGTTAGGGAACAGAAGAGAGGAAAGAGGAGAGAAGAGAGGAAACGAGAGAGGAGTTAGGTCAGAGGAGAGAGGAAAGGAGAGATGTGAGAGGGGACAGAAGAGAGGAAAGAGGAGAGGAGAGACGAGCTAGGAAAGAGGAGAGAGAGGAAAGGGTTGAGGAGTTAGGAAAGAGGAGAGAGGAAAGGAAAGAGGAGTTAGGAAAGAGGAGAGAGGAAAGGAGAGAGGAGGCACGCTGCAGCCATAGAGAGCGATCTGACTCAACACAACAGCAGCACAGAAAGACAGGAACAGAGAGAGAGAGAGAAGACAGAGAGTGTGTGTGAAAAGAGAGAGAGGGGGAGGAGAGAGATAGAGAGTGTGTGAAGGAGAGAGAGAGGGAAATGGAGGAAGAGAGACCAGGGAAGAGAAAAAAGAGAGGGGGAAGGATGAGTGATAGATAGAATGGGAGGAGGAGGAATGAGAAAGAGTGAAAGAGAAAGATAGAAGTGGAGGAGAGAGAGAATGAGAGATAGTAAGAGGGTGAAAGAGAGCGAGGGAGAAAGTGAGGAAGGGATGAAGATAGAGAGGAGAGGATAGTGAGGGAGGAGAAGAAAGATAAAAGCAAGAAAGGAGGGAAGAGAGGATGAAGAGAGGAGGTAGAGCAGGAGTTGTTGAACTAAAAGTCATTAAACTGAATACAGTTACAATTTTACGGTTTAGTCCTGTTTTAGTCCTGGTTTAGTCTTGGTTTAGTCCTGGTTTAGTCTTGGTTTAGTCCTGGTTTAGTCTTGGTTTAGTCCTGGTTCAGTCCTGCTTTAGTCCTGGTTTAGTCCTGGTTTAGTCTTGGTTTAGACCTGGTTTATTCCTGCTTTAGTCCTGGTTCAGTCCTGGTTTAGTCTTGGTTTAGTCCTGGTTTAGTCTTGGTTTAGTCCTGGTTCAGTCTTGGTTTAGTCCTGGTTTAGTCTTGGTTTAGTCTTGGTTTAGTCCTGGTTTAGTCCTGGTTTAGTCCTGGTTTAGTCTTGGTTTAGTCTTGGTTTAGTCTTGGTTTAGTCCTGGTTTAGTCCTGGTTCAGTCCTGGTTTAGTCTTGGTTTAGTCCTGGTTTAGTCTTAGTTGAGTCCTGGTTTAGTCCTGGTTTAGTCTTAATTTTGTCCTGGTTTAGTCCTGGTTTAGTCCTGGTTTAGTCCTGGTTTAGTCTTGGTTTAGTCCTGGTTTAGTCCTGGTTTAGTATTGATTCAGTCCTGGTTCAGTCTTGGTTTAGTCCTAGTTTAGTCTTAATTTTGTCCTGGTTCACTCCTGGTTTACTTCTGGTTTGATTTATATAAAATAAATGACACAAAAGACATTTACAAAATCTTTAAATACAGACATTATGTAAATGTTCATCAGAATAAACTGAGGAGACCTAACTGTGAATGTGATTCCATTTATGATCTGTGTTTTAATAAAAGGATTGTGTCCAAAGTTCACATTTTAAACACGTCCAGAAGAACTGACAGAAACACTCAAGTATGAACTGACAAACTAATGCAAGACGGGAGGGCATCTGACACACAGGGAGGGCATCTGACACACAGGGAGGGCATCTGACACACAGGGAGGGCATCTGACACACAGGGAGGGCATCTGACACACGGGGAGGGCATCTGACACACAGGGAGGGCATCTGACACACAGGGAGGGCATCTGACACACAGGGAGGGCATCTGACACACCAGGGAGGGCATCTGACACACAGGGAGGGCATCTGACACACAGGGAGAGGCATCTGACACACAGGGAGGGCATCTGACACACAGGGACATCTCAGAACGTGTTTGTACACACCTGAACTACAGGACATTAGAGAAGGAGAGACTGAATAATGTAAAGTCCTGGTCCTGATGCTGCTCCCTCGCTGTCGCCGCGGAGACGGAGGGAGGGAGACAGTTTCCACGGAGACGCCTGCCTCCCACTCGTCTCCGCGGCGACGTTCAGAACCTCCTGTCCTTCTTTTAATGTTACTGCTTTAGACCTCGTTTAGACTTGGTTTGGTCCTTCTTTAGACCTGGTTTAGACCTGGTTTAGATCTGCTTTAACCTGGTTTAGACCTTATTCAAACCTTGTTGGTTTAGACCTGGTTTAGTCCTGGTTTAGACCTTGTTTAGACCTTGTTTAGACCTGGTTTAGTCCTGCTTTAGACCCGGTTTAGATCTACTTTAACCTGGTTTAGACCTTATTCAAACCTTGTTGGTTTAGACTTGGTTTAGTCCTGGTTTAGACCTGGATTAGATCCAGTTTATACCTGATTTAGATGTGGTTTAATCCCAATTTAATCCTGGTTTAGACCTGGTTTGGATTAGGTTTAGACCTGGTAATAATAACCTGGTAATAATAATAATAATAATAATAATAATAATAATCATAATAATAATAATAATAATAATAATATATAATAATAATAATAATAATAATAATAATAATAATAATTATAATTATGATAATGATGTTGAGATACCTACAGAGTTTTTGCACCACATGCAGCAGCAAATGTGACAGGAGACTTTGAGCACTTTGAGTGAACAGCCTGTCTCATCACCCTGTAGGTTACCGTTACTCTGTCAGTCAGTACCGATCCCTCCACTCGGGGTCCGGTGGGAACTCTGTCAGTTGGTACACGAGGACCAGCACCTCAGTGGGGGAACGGTGGGGACTCTGTCTGTCAGGCCCAGTCTCCAGTGGGGGACGGGTGGTGACTCTGTTTGTACCCTACCCCCCCAAGTGGGGGACCAGTGGGCCCACGGTCAGTACCCGAGACCCAGCCCCCCATTTGGGGATCTGTGGGGACTCTGTCAGTACCCTAGCCCCCCGTGGTGAACCAGTGGGGACTCTATCTGTCAATACCCAAGGCCCGTTGCTCCAGTGGGGGACTGGTGGGGACTATGTCTGTCAGTACCCTATCCCCCCAGTGGGACCCGGTGAGGACCCTGTCAGTACCCTAGTCCCCCAGTGGGGGACCGGTGGAGCCGCTGTCAGTACTCGAGAGACCTGGAACTCCAGTTGGGGACTGGTGGGGGGACTCGGCCCTCCCTGCACGGGAGCGGTGGGGACTCTCTCTGTCAATATGCAAGTCCCGGCCCCCCCAGTCGATGACCAGTCAGGGACTCTGTCTGTCAGTACCCTAGCACCCCAGGGGGGGACCGGTGGGCTGTACCACACATTTCTTTAGTGCAAAGCTTTGATTCTTTTCCTTGTCCACGGCCAAATTGGCCTAGAGAACTTCTGCTCCTAAAGCTTCAGTCAGACGCTTTGACTGGACCACATCCTCCCACTCAGCATGGACGCTCTCATGCACTAGTTTGTGTTTTTATCTAAATAATGTCAAATTAATTCACTGAGATCTGGAACACCTGTCGTGGGACCTGTCGTGGGACCTGTCGTGGGACCTGTCGTGGGACCTTCCGAAGGACCGATCAGGGGTTATTTGGAATAATTCCAGATTTAAAAGAATGTATAATGAAGAGTATTTGAACATAAAATGTTGTCTGCAGTAGTTATGAACATGCACTTCCTCTAAAATGTTTCTGTGGGATCACTGGACCTCACTTTGACTAAAACACAAATGTATAACTGCTATAAAACACTGTACACACGGGTCCTCAGAGTGTGGTATTCAAGGATGGAGTCTGTAGAGAGGACCTCACTGAAGGAGCCAGGAGATGGAGGATCTAAAGTACATCCTTCACTCTCCTCTCCTCTTCTTGCATTCATCCTCTTTTTGTCCTCCTCTCCTCCTTGTTCCCCCTCCTCTCCTCTCTCCTTCCCAGCTCTCCTCCCCTTCCTCCTCTTCCTCTTTTTCTCTCCTCCTTTCCCTCCTTCTCCTCCTCTCCTCCTCCTCTTTTCTGTTAATCTTGTTCATAAACTCATTTCCATATTTTCTCACTCGGATCATAGACGAGCTTCAGTCTGACTCAGGCTCCACTGCACCCACGGACTCTAAATATATACAGGAGTGAATCAGGTCTAAACCAGGTCTAAACCAGGTCTAAACCAGGTCTAAACCAGGTCTAAACAAGGTCTAAACAAGGTCTAAGTCGGGTCTCAACCAGGTCTAAACCAGGACTAAACCAGGTCTAAACAAGCCCTAAACCAGGTCTAAACAAGCCCTAAATCAAGTCTAAAATAGGTGAAAACCAGGGCTAAACCATGTACAAAAAAAGTCTAAACCAGGTCTAACCCAGGACTGAACTACGTCTAAAGCAGGACTAAACCAGGACTAAACCAGGTCTAAACCAGGTCTAAACCAGGTCTAAACCAGGTCTTAACCAGGTCTAAACCAGGTCTAAAGTAGGTCTAAACCAGGTCTTAACCAGGTCTAAACCAGGTCTAAACCAGGACTGAACTATGTTTAAAGCAGGACTAAACTAGGTCTAAACCAGGTCTAAACCAGCAGTGAAGCAGGTCTAAACCAGGACTGAACTATGTCTAAACCAGGTCTTAACCAGGTCTAAACCAGGTCTAAACCAGGTCTAAACCAGGTCTAAACCAGGACTGAACTATGTCTAAACCAGGTCTAAACCAGGACTAAACCAGGACTGAACTATGTCTTAACCAGGTCTAAACCAGGACTGAATTATGTCTAAACCAGGACGAAACCAGGTCTAAACCAGGTCTAAACCAGGTCTAAACCAGGTCTAAACCAGGACTAAAACAGGTCTAAACCAGGTCTAAACCAGGTCTAAACCAGGTCTTAACCAGCACCGAACCAGGTCTAAACCAGGACTGAACTATGTTTAAAGCAGGACTAAAACAGGTCTAAACCAGGTCTAAACCAGGTCTTAACCAGGTCTAAACCAGGTCTTAACCAGGTCTAAACTAGGTCTAAACCAGGTCTAAACCAGGTCTAAACCAGGACTAAAACAGGTCTAAACCAGGTCTAAAACAGGTCTAAACCAGGTCTAAACCAGGTCTTAACCAGGTCTAAACCAGGTCTTAACCAGGTCTAAACCAGGTCTAAACCAGGACTGAACTATGTCTAAACCAAGACTAAACCAGGTCTTAACCAGGACTAAAACAGGTCTAAACCAGGTCTAAACCAGGACTAAACCAGGACTTAACCAGATCTAAACCAAGACTAAACCAGGTCTAAACCCAGGACTAAACCAGGACTAAAGCAGGACTAAACCAGAACTAAACCAGGACTAAACCAGGACTAAACCAGGACTAAACCAGGTCTAAACCAGGACTAAACCAGGACTAAACCAGGTCTAAACCAGGACTAAACCAGGACTAAACCAGAACTAAACCAGGAGTAAACCAGGACTAAACCAGGACTAAACCAGGACTAAACCAGGTCTAAACCAGGACCTAAACCAGGACTAAACCAGGTCTAAATCAGGTCTAAACCCAGGACTAAAACCAGGACTAAACCAGAACTAAACCAGGACTAAACCAGGACTAAACCAGGACTAAACCAGGACTAAACCAGGTCTTAACCAGGACTAAACCAGGACTAAACCAGGTCTAAACCAGGACTAAACCAAGACTAAACCAGGTCTAAACCAGACTAAACCAGGTCTAAACCAGGACTAAACCAGGACTAAAACCAGGACTAAACCAGAACTAAACCAGGACTAAACCAGGACTAAACCAGGTCTAAACCAGGACTAAACCAGGACTAAACCAGGTCTAAACCAGGACTAAACCAGGACTAAACCAGGTCTAAACCAGGACTAAACCAGGTCTAAACCAGGACTAAACCAGGTCTAAACCAGGACTAAACCAGGACTAAACCAGGACTAAACCAGAACTAAACCAGGACTAAACCAGGACTAAACCAGGTCTAAACCAGGACTAAACCAGGACTAAACCAGGTCTAAACCAGGACTAAACCAGGACTAAACCAGGTCTAAACCAGGACTAAACCAGGTCTAAACCAGGACTAAACCAGGACTAAACCAGGTCTAAACCAGGACTAAACCAGGTCTAAACCAGGACTAAACCAGGACTAAACCAGGACTAAACCAGGTCTAAACCAGGACTAAACCAGGTCTAAACCAGGACTAAACCAGGTCTAAACCAGGACTAAACCAGGACTAAACCAGGACTAAACCAGAACTAAACCAGGACTAAACCAGGACTAAACCAGGTCTAAACCAGGACTAAACCAGGACTAAACCAGGTCTAAACCAGGACTAAACCAGGACTAAACCAGGTCTAAACCAGGACTAAACCAGGTCTAAACCAGGACTAAACCAGGACTAAACCAGGTCTAAACCAGGACTAAACCAGGACTAAACCAGGTCTAAACCAGGACTAAACCAGGACTAAACCAGGTCTAAACCAGGACTAAACCAGGACTAAACCAGGTCTAAACCAGGACTAAACCAGGTCTAAACCAGGACTAAACCAGGACTAAACCAGGACTAAACCAGAACTAAACCAGGACTAAACCAGGACTAAACCAGGTCTAAACCAGGACTAAACCAGGACTAAACCAGGTCTAAACCAGGACTAAACCAGGACTAAACCAGGTCTAAACCAGGACTAAACCAGGTCTAAACCAGGACTAAACCAGACTAAACCAGGTCTAAACCAGGACTAAACCAGGACTAAACCAGGTCTAAACCAGGACTAAACCAGGACTAAACCAGGTCTAAACCAGGACTAAACCAGGACTAAACCAGGTCTAAACCAGGACTAAACCAGGTCTAAACCAGGACTAAACCAGGACTAAACCAGGACTAAACCAGGACTAAACCAGAACTAAACCAGGACTAAACCAGGACTAAACCAGGTCTAAACCAGGACTAAACCAGGACTAAACCCAGGTCTAAACCAGGACTAAACCAGGACTAAACCAGGTCTAAACCAGGACTAAACCAGGTCTAAACCAGGACTAAACCAGGACTAAACCAGGTCTAAACCAGGACTAAACCAGGACTAAACCAGGTCTAAACCAGGACTAAACCAGGACTAAACCAGGTCTAAACCAGGACTAAACCAGGACTAAACCAGGTCTAAACCAGGACTAAACCAGGTCTAAACCAGGACTAAACCAGGACTAAACCAGGACTAAACCAGAACTAAACCAGGACTAAACCAGGACTAAACCAGGTCTAAAACCAGGACTAAACCAGGACTAAACCAGGTCTAAACCAGGACTAAACCAGGACTAAACCAGGTCTAAACCAGGACTAAACCAGGTCTAAACCAGGACTAAACCAGGACTAAACCAGGTCTAAACCAGGACTAAACCAGGACTAAACCAGGTCTAAACCAGGACTAAACCAGGACTAAACCCAGGTCTAAACCAGGACTAAACCAGGACTAAACCAGGTCTAAACCAGGACTAAACCAGGTCTAAACCAGGACTAAACCAGAACTAAACCAGGACTAAACCAGGACTAAACCAGGTCTAAACCAGACTCATGACTCTCTGTTATGAGCTCTGCACATTTCTGTGGACAGCTCTCACTGACTGAGGGAAATGGTGAAACGTCATCTGGAATGTTTGAATCTGATTGGCGGAAGCATCACACTGACACAGTCCTGTTTTAGTTCTGATTCAGTCCAGATTTAGTCCTGGTTTAGTCCTGGTTCAATCCTGGTTTAGTCCTGGTTCAGTCCTGGTTTAGTCCTGGTTTAGTCCTGGTTCAGTTCTCTCTAGTTGCAGTACAATGTTCCCAGATGGAGACAGAGAAAGTGTTAACGTGAGAATTTGACAGTTTCAGAGTCATGCAAGGACAAAACCAGAGATGCCCTCCCACCCTCCCCCCCGTGTGTCAGATGCCCTCCCACCCTCCCCCCTGTGTGTCAGATGCCCTCCCACCCTCCCCCCTGTGTGTCAGATGCCCTCCTAGATGTTGTGGTTGGATAAATGCAGCAGGAGAATAGAGCTTGTCTCTGATAGAAACGATCAGGGAAAAAAACATTTGTGGGTTTGACTTTTGGACATGTTTCTTTCTTTGGATGAGACGGCTTCCTGGCTCTGCTCACGGTCGCTTCATGTTGTCGATATTTCAGAGATCACATAAACACATCACCACATCTGTGTCTGTAGAACAAACTCTGAGCTAAACTGGGACTGTGTCTGGACTCAACTCAGACTTGGGGTTAGTCCTGGTGTAGTCCTGGTTTAGTCTTGGTCTAGTCCTGGTTTAGTACTAGTTCAGTCCTGGTACAGTCCCGGTATAGTCCTGGTTTACTCATGGTTTAATCCTGGTTTAGTCCTGGCTTAGTCCTAGTATAGTCTAAAGTAGTCTATAGTATAATCCTGGTATAGTCCTGGTATAGTCCTGGCTGAGTTCTGATTTAGTCTTGGTATAGTCCTGCTATAGTCCCACTTTTGTCCCAGTTTTAATGTGAGCCATACAGGGCCAAAGTGCCTTGCTCAAAGACAACACTCCAGTTCATAAAGGACACCTGCAGTGACACCTGTATTTTCATAATTACACCAGATGCCCTTCCTGTCATGTGATGTGACTGCCGTGTGTGTGACAAACGTTGAGTAAGGTCTGATGGCAGACGGGAGTCTACACCCACTGGGGGAGGACGCATTAGAGTTTATGGCTGGAGCTTACCTCGGTGTTGACTCAGAGCTGTACAAATATCATTTAAATAAAGTGTTCATAAATGAGCCGTTTATGAGGTGTACACAGTGACTCATGTGCCAGCGAAGCTCTGGCAGGAAATGTACGAGCCTCCATAGAAACACAGGCTCACAGAGGAGACGGGCGAGGGGACAGGGGACAGGGTGCAGGGGGCAGGGGGCAGGGGACAGGGGTCAGGGGAGGGGACAGGTAAGAGGGGCTGTCAGACCCACGCAAACGGCAAAACTGCAACACACACATGCACAGCATTTGACCCTTTAACAGAGCGTCCCAGGGGCCAAACCCCAGAGCTGGAAAAGCTTTTGACACGTCGACCAATCAGGAGCCTGCCTGAGATGTGACGTGGTTATGTAACCATAGTCTGTGTGTATATAAAGGGACATAGCTGGGAAGGAAGTGAGTATGGGTGCTTCCGGCTCCATTCACTCTGGCTCCAATTCACTTTCTATTGAAAAACCATGGCCTCTCTCTCTGTAACTACTGCAGTGAGCCTCTTACTTTTGGTTTTAAAATGTTTTGTTTTAAGCCGCTTTACACGAATCTGGAGTTTTTTCTTTCACAATTTTGTCCCTAAATCAAAATATGGACATTAATAAAAGAACAATCAGGTGCCTACTTTTCCCGAGGCTGCTAGCGCCAATGGAGTTGGAATCCTGCCCATGTTGACTTCCTGTTTGGAATCTGTGCAGTGTCTAGTGGGTCAGCCCTGACCATTTATATGTACGTTCTAAGGTGTGTACCTTCAACAACCTCACTCTTGATTGGCTCTTAGGTTGCTACGATACTCATTCATAGAATTCCAAAAACTTCCTCAAACTCGCTCACTTTATGTTTCTCCAAATCCTGGTGCCCAAGTTGAGAACCAGTCGTTTTCATGTTGTCCAAAGTACATAACAAACGTGTGCACATACTTTATACTCAAAGACTCAAAATGAAGCTAGGATCTGATCCACTGTTTAACCCAGAGACACTGAAGAATGGGTCAAATGCAGAGAACACATTTCTAACAGAGGCAATACAGTTTATCTTAAGATTATATAAAGGTGCACTATGTAACTTTTTGGGTAGGGGGAGTATGCTTTTTATCTGTAGCCGTGGAGATGTTTCTGTGTTGCCTGGAATGTTCCATAGTAATGCTTTAAGCAGATCTATCTTGCTTTTACTCAGACGTGTATTCAACCACATTAGTTCTTACTGTTGTTACTGTGGCCGGGTCATGGAGAGAGACAACTTTAATGCCATACTGTGGAACATAACTGACCAAGCAATAACATGATCATGGAGACCAGCAGGTGGTGGACCCTCTACCAGAAAAGTTTCATAGTTCAGCTTTAACATGTGGGTTGAATTTCCAGACATTTATCTGAGTGTGCTGTCTCCATGTTTTCTCCTGTTTTGTTATGGTCGTCCCTCTCCCCTCGTTCCTCTCCTCTCGTTCCTCTCCTCTCGTTCCTCTCCTCTCACTCCTCTCCTCTCACTCCTCTCCTCTCGTTCCTCTCCTCTCGCTCCTCTCCTCTCATTCCTCTCCTCTCAATCATCTCCTCTCGCTCCTCTCTTGTTCCTCTCCTCTGATTTCCCTTCTCTCGTTCGCCCCATTCCACTTGTTCCTGTCCTCTCATTCCCCTCCTCTTGTTCCTCTCGCTCCTCTCCTTTCCCTCCTCTCATTCCTCTTCTTTTGTTGCTCTTGTTCTTCTCCTCTCATTCATCCCCTCTTGCTCGTCTCCTCTCATTCCTCTTCCCTCATTCCTCTTCTCTCATTCATCTCATTCCTGTCCTCACTCCTCTCCTTCCTGTCCTTCCTCTTCTCTCGTTCCTGTCCTATCATTCCTCTTCTCTTCTTCCTCTCCTCCCCTCTCTCCTCTCATTATTCTCTCATTCCTCTCCTTTCTTCTCCTTCCTCTCCTATCATTCCCCTTGTCTCATTCCTCTCCTCTCTTTCCTCTTTCCTCTTATTTCTCTACTGTCATTCCTCTTTTTGCTCCTCTCCTCCTCCTTGTTCCTCTGATCTCGTTCTTGTCTTGCTCCTCTCATTCCTCTTGTTCCTCTCCTCTTTATCCTCTTCTTTCTCTCGTTCATCTCGCTTCTCTGGTTCCTCTTGTTCCTCTCCCGTTTAAACTCTCGTTCGTCTCCTCTTGTTCCTCTTGCTCCTCTCGTTTCTCTCCTCCCGTCTCTCTCTATTGTTCCTCTGCTCTCTATCCTCTCATTCCTCTCCTCTCGTTCCTTTCCTCTTGTTCCTCTTCTCTCGTTCCTCTCCTCTTGTTCCTCTTGCTCCTCTTTCTTCACTCATTCCTTCCTTCTTCTTCCTCTTCTTCCTCTTGTTCATCTCCTTTTGTTCCTCTCGCTACTTTCTCTCTTCTCGTTCATCTTCTCTTGTTCCTCTTGTTCCTCTCATCTCATTCCTCTTGTTCATCTCATTCATCTCCTCTCATTCCTTTCATTCCTCTTGCTCCTCATTTTCCTCTCATTCTCCTTGTTCTTGTCTCTCCTCTCGCTCCTCTCGTTCCACTCCACTTGTTTCTCTTGTTCTTCTCGTTCCTCTCGTTGCTCTCCTCATTCCTCTTGCTCTTCTCCTCTCACTCCTCCTCCTGTTTGTCTCATTCCTCTCCTCGCTCGTTCCTCTCACCTCTCTTGCTTCTCTCTCGTTCCTCTCCTCATTCCTCTCTCTTCTCACTCCTCTTGTTCCTCTTGTTCCTCTTGTTTCTCTCTCTCTCGTCTCGTTCGTCTCGTTCATCTCCCTCTTGTTCCTCTCGCTACTCTCTGTCCACTTGTTCCTCTCATTCCTCTCCTCTTGTTCTTCTCGTTTCACTCATTCCTCTCTTCTTGTTCCTCTTATTCCTCTCATTCCTCTCCTCTCGTTCATCTCGCTCCACTCGTTCCTCGCTCCTGGTTCCTCTCCTCTTCATACTCTCCTTCCTCTCTTTTTGTTCCTCTCCTCATTTTCCGCTCTCATTCATCTCTCCTTTTGTTCTCTCTCGCTCCTCTTGTTCCTCTCCTTTTGATGCTCTCCTCTTTTTCCTCTCGTTCCTCTCATTCCTCTCATTATTACTGTTCCTTTCCTCTTTTTCCTCTCACCCCTCTCGTTCTTCTCTCTCCTCTCGTTTCACTCGTTCCTTTCTTCTTGTTTCGCTCACTCCTCATGTTCCTCCGCTTTCTCCTCGCCTCTTGTTCCACTCACTCCTCCTCTTGTTCTTCTCCTCTTGTTCCTCTCTTCTCGTTGCTCTCGCTCCTCTCGTTCCTCTCACTCTTCTCGTTCTCCTCGCTCCTCTCATTTCTCTCTCACTCATCTTGATCCTCTCACTCATCTCCTCTTTATCCTCCTGTTCCTCTCCTTTTGTTCATCTTCTCTTTTCCTCTCACTCCTCTCGCTTTACTCATTCCTTACTTCTTGTTCCTCTTACTCCTCTCATTCCTCTCCTCTTTTTTCCTCTCGATCTCATCTCATTCCCTGTTCATCTCAATTCTCATCTCTCTTTCGTTCTTCTTGTTCTTGTCGCTTCTCTCACTCCTCTCGTTCCTCTCACTCCTCTTTTTTGTCTCATTCCTTTCCTCTCGTTCATCTTGTGCCTCTCGCTCCTTTCACTCCTCTTGTTCCTCCCGGCGGTCTCTTCTCGTTGCTATCGTTCATCTCCTCTTGCTTCTCTCACTCCT